>CM035152.1:157470339-157999217 GCA_020205615.1 Panax quinquefolius
ACCTAAGGGTCCGCTGTAACCACTTGAGATTCCAAATGGAAGTGGGAACACATTACCATGGATTTCTGGCATGGGTCTTCCACGGCTTCGTGGCATCAACTGCTATTTCAAGGTTATCATGATGATAAACAAAGTTCCGCTTACTTTTGCCGACACGGAGACTTATTCACTCGAACGCCTTACTAGATGACGTGCGAATGAGATTGTGAGGTTGTATGGGCATACCCGTATTCATATAGTTTCCCGGATCGCGACCCAAGATTCACTTTCAAGATTTTGGGTTATTGTCAAAAAGCATGGGCACGGATTTATTTATCTCGGCCGCATACCATCCTCAAAACGGACGGATAATCGAGAGGATAATTCAAACTCTTGAAGATCTATTAAGACTCGTGGTCCTGACTTCAATGCCGGGATAAGTATTACCTATGGTGGAATTCTCCTACAACAACAGCTTATCGTGCAAGTATAGGAAGCCGGCTCCATTCATTCGCCGCATTAATCTCTCTTCATTATCCACTAAGGGACGAAACCGTGATAACTCTTAAATTTCAGTTCTCGATTACACACTGGCCATATTGTTTTGTTCCAACTTGATAAACTCCACCTCCTTCACGCATGCTTAATACTTTCGTGAGTATTTTCACGCCAATGTACTCCCCTGAACTTCCTCCCAAGATATCTTCAAGACAAGAGGTCGAGCACGCTTTTACCGATTCCTACCAAGAATCGCCTCCGCCAGTAACATAAAGCGCGCAAAGCGGAACCTTTCTTTTGAGCATCCCAAGACATCAAATACATTGGTAATCATTATCCATGCTTTGCCAAGTGGTTTTCGTTTCCCTTAAACTCCGGCAATGGTCCCAAACCTCGAATTGTTTTAATGGTGACCGCCGAGTTTTCCGTGGTTTCTACCTAACGCTGGACAGAGTCGCCTCATCATTGCTGCATAAATCAGTGATAAAGCCTCAATATTGATCATTCATCATTTGGTCAAGTAATTGTTATTTGCATGAGGATCGTCAGCCCGATGCACATATCCTCGATTATCGATACGTAGAATCAACGATCACTCGCGCGGCCCATCGCTATTCTCAACATTCCCGATGTCATTTTCAGATATCGCCACAAAACAAAAGGTTAATTGACATGTAATAAATTATCTCTTATCTTCCGACCAACCAATAAAATAAAGACATAAATCTTGGGGTAAAGTCATAATTCAGCTGGTATTCCCTGCCTCTCCTCCTAGTACTATTCTCACATCTTAGCCAGTGGATCTTTATCCCTAAGCTCTGATATCAACTCCAGGGACGCCCTAAAATTTCAAGGTACATCACCAGCATCTTTTCGCCACTTACATGGGTATGTAATTTTAAATATAACTTACTAACATAACTCGTGGTACAATATGACATAAACCGTGAGTTTAAATACAAATATCGCCTTCACTGGGGATATTATACAATCTCAAAAGGAGTCCTCATTATAACTATTATCACACTATTTCACGTATTGCATGAGGACTACTAACGCTTATCTTCGTGACCATCACCAAGCTTCCGACTCGTCCTCAAATGCATATATTCTCATTTCCAAGAGAACAAGAGCAAAGGTGAGCTCAACCAGCCCAAGTAGAAATATTACGACTAAGATAATGCTAATAAATTATCAATAAGTCTTCAAACAATGTTAAACCGACAAAATACACTAGACAACCATGAATTAACTCGCAGCATTTTAATAAGCAATCCATTATAAAAGAGTTCTCAAGTAGTAAAATAAAGTCTACTATCTTTTAGGTTTTAAAGGTTTTTCATCATCGTTATAGCCAGGACTCCGCCTTTTAATAAATATTCCACATCATCGAATCACCCTGTGAACTATTTACCATGATATTCTTAAGATTGCATGTACCACAATTATCTGCCACCACGTGCCGCCATTGAATATCAGGTATCAAAATATAATGGTCATTTGATCATGCCAATCGTCCATCAATGCACTAAATTTAACAAATTATCAGGATTTTTATCACATCATTTGTAACATTACTACCATGACACATAATCAATAGTCCCGTCAAGTAATCATACCAAGTCCATCGCATGCAACCAAGCGCATCACAAATGACTTTCAATCATAATATAAATATGAGATGATGACAATGATATAAGAATTCAATAAAACAAGTTCAAGAATTATTTTATCTGTGAATTATTCAACGCCCAAATTCGTCAATACGATACTATTTCAGAGAGTAAAATTCAACACATGTATCGTAAGAATATTTCCAACAAAGATACTTGATGAAATCTAAATATCAAGCTGATATTCCACTACTTCAGATGGAGTATAGTCAAAGTTTTAACCAATTCGTATAATAAAGAATGGAATAACAAAAGAAATCACCACGCACGCGATAATGTACAGTATTGCAGTTATTCCAACAATAGTATAACGGAATTCAGTCCCACAGAAACGCATGCATGTGATGTTCCAAATGTAATAATAATAAAGATGTCCCGTGGTAACCAGTTCCTGAATAATAAAGTCGGAATCAGTCCGGTAATGCACATGGATGTTCCAAATGTTAATAATAAAGATTTTAACTGTGTCCAACAGTAAAATACATGCATGTGATGTTCCAACAGACAATAATAAAGACCGGAATCAGTCCAGTGGAAACAGGGAATGTATGTGATGTTCCAACAGCATTAATAATAAATCTCTTTAAGTCAAAGTCCAGAAGAGAAACACATGCAATGTGGATGTTCCAATGGAATAATGTAAGAATGTCTTTCAATATGATAGGTAAAACCCCTGTACGAGTGCTATTAAATAATAATCCTTATCAACAACAGAACCTATTCTTCTATGAATAAGAAAGAATAACAATTTCTTATTTGAAGTACACACAAATAAATAATATTCCTTTAATTTAGAACTCAATATTTGAAAAGTTGAATGTAATACTCTTTCTTTCTCTATAGCTTCTCTGTAGCTTTTAAATGAATTCGTAATAAATAACGGGCTGAACAAGCTTCTCATTTATAGAAAAAGAGACATTTCGGTACTAACGGTAAGGTCAAATGACTCTTGTAATATCGTAAGATACAACTACTATTCAAGGAAGGTAATTAACTCTTAATATCGAAGATTAAGAACTCGTAATATCAAGAGACAACGCAATACTCATATGGCGGGTAATTACTATGAAGAGACTCTAGATGACGCACATACGGCCCCATAAAATAATCAACTTACCACAAACGCCCCATAATGTAACTCTTTATATACATCAAGGATCGAATAAATATTACCACAAATCATTTTACTTTTAATCAACACATTTTAATCTTTCAACAATTATTAATCATTTATAACTTGTCGCCCCAATTAATAATATAACATATTATACGTATGATAATGGACAATAATCAATCAATAATAAGAGATATGATGCAACAATTACCGAAAGTAATAATCGAGTATAATGTCAATGACTTCATCAATGTAAGCATCAATAATCAATACCGTGCGCTACTACGCAACCACGCCAGACATCGCATTTCTTTTACCAACGGTAGTTCATCAGCTTTAATTTTAATACCTCCGCCTGCTATTTTTATAGTAAAGATAATTTCGTCAAGCTTAATTCACGTATAATACTTCCGCTAGGGGTCCACTAACGATTGAGCCGTATCTAATATTCCCTAATAAAAAAGAATATTCTCTAATGTAAAACTAATATTTTATAAATAATCACTTACTTTTGCAAAATTTATAAATATTACCCACAACTATAACATTATATCAAATTTATTCCATAATATTCAAAATAATATTTATAGTAAAATTCATCTTTATTTATAAAAGTCAGTCTACATAACTCTGCTCGAAATTTATATGAAAGATATCGCACCACACTATTCAATACCATCCTCGAAAAGTTAACGGTATATTAATGTCAGCTTACGAGTATAAGATCATATGCATGAACGAGCGATGATGTCAAGAATAATGACAGAAAGCCAACTTTTAATAGAAAAGTTAAGGTTGCCTCAAGTTAATGCACCGTACGACCCCCAAAATATTGTATACATCACCCATCTGCGAGATACCGGTATACTTGGTCATGTAATTTAAATACAACTTACTAATATAACTGCCATGTATATAATACGACATAAACTCAATGAGCTCAATACAAATATTGTTCACTAGATATTATACAAACTCAAAAGGAGTCCTCATTACAATTATTATCACACTATTTCTGCGCATAGTAGGACTACTAATGCTATCCCTCTCGACCATTACTCCGCACTTCGACTCGCGGTCCCAAATTATGTTCTCATTTCCTAATGTATCAAACGAAAGAAAGTATGAGCTCAACTAGCCCAAGTGATCACATATTATGACTAAGATAATGCGTATCAAACTATCAATAAGCTTCGGGAAAAGTTGTTAAACCGAGCAAAATATAATAAACATCAAGTTTAATCATACAATTATTTAAACGAAAAATGAAGCAATCCATTAAAAGAGTCAAGTAGAAAATAAAATCTACTATCTTTTACGATTTAAAAGGTTTTTCATCATCGTTATAGCCCAGACTCACCCTTATTTAATAAATAACTTACATCATCGAATCACCTCGCATCTACTACCAAGATATTTATTTCAGGATAAGATTACGACCACAATTATTCACGCACTACGCCAAGTTAATAGTCAGGTATTCATTAACAGGGTCAGGCGATCATGCTAACCCAGATGACCCTGTAGATTTTATCAATAAAGATTTAAATTTTGTTCAAATAATTTTTAATATTATGGTGAATTTAAGATAATATTATAGTTGTGGGTAGTATTTATAAATTTTGCAAAGCATGCAAGTGGTTATATTATATCTGGATTGGCTGGGAATATCTTCGGCTTAAACAGGAATATTCGCATAACTACGGCTCAATCATTGGTGGACCCCACAATGTAATTATTGTTTGATCGGAGAAAACTACAAAAATATTTTATCAAATAACTATGAAGTTTTTACCGCAGATAATCCGCTGAACTACTCTAAGAAGAAAAGTACGTAATACGCTGGTCGCACAAGAAAGACACTACCAGTGATCGATTATCGATGCTTACGTGAGAAGTCACCCGCTTTGATTCCATTATCACGATTAATAATAATTTAATTATTATAATGATTAATGACGCTTTTTGTTTTATTCAGATTATTAACGTAATAAAAATGTAAACATCTTTTATATAAAATGTAATACTTTATTAAAGTTATTCTATAAATGTAATATATTATATTTTATTATCAGATAGTCAGATAGTATTTTGTTAAGATATTTGTATAGTATCGATAAATAAGTGCTTCGTGATAAGATAAGAAAATGTTTTTATATAAATGTAATATATTATATTTTATTTAAAAAGATTTTTCTTTAAATATGGACCGTCACGATTAAAGTAAATCAACTGGACTGCTCATGGATTGATTAGCATTATGCATTCCATTTTCCTATAAATGTAAGCTCATTCTTCATTATTTTCATTTAATTCAATCAAACTCTCAGAGAGAGAAATTATAGAAAGAAGTGTTTAGGAGAGAAAATTATATATAGAGAGTTAAGAAGATTATTCTCGCTACTTTCACTACTTCTATATATTATTTTTAATTCGTATGCGGTGTTATTCTTTCTTATTCAAGAGAACTTCGTTATTCCATTCATTATTATTCGCTTGAATAACTCGTAAAAGTGGCATACCCTATACATAACCTCGTATACGCCGCATAACCCTATACTTTGTGAAATCTTACGTTATTCCATTCTTATTATTCGCCGAATAACTCGAATAACTCCCGTATACTGGCCATCTATACTTTATTCCATTCTTCTATTATTCGTTGGAATATCCCGTCTGCGGTTTTTACACCGAACCGGTTCGCATTTTTATTATTATTCGCATTTATTATCCGCTCGTTGTTTTACACCTATTCGTTCCGCTTTTTACACCGCTGGAATATCCTGTTCGCCATTGTTTTATTATTCGAAGATTCCATTATTATCGTTGATCATCCCGCGTCGGTGTAATTTCACCGACCGTTCGTTATTATTATTCTCGCTGAATAACTCACGGCGCGGCAAGTACCGCACGCATGGTGATTTCTTTTTTGTTATTCCATTCTTTATTATACTCAAATAAGTTAAAACTTTATATTTATATACCCATGAAATTAGTGGAATATTCCTGATATTCAATTTACTTCATCCAAAGATTCTTTTCACGGGAAATATTCTTCCGATCGAATTTTGAATTAAACAAAGATTACTATATCCTTCAATTTGGATTATAAGATTCGCTTACGCATAATTGAACGTTTTATTAATTCGGATCATTCGATAATCAACCTCTTGTTATATGATGTTAAGTCTTCGCTTTAACGTGTATGATGGGATAGTTTTTGGTATGACTGTGGATCATTCTAAGTCGCATTATCATAAATCATGAAACCGTCGCAATCATGTTTGATGATAAAGCATATACTTTTCAGAATAATCTTATTCATTTATTAATAAAAAGTATTAATTTATTAAAGGCTTTTAATTATCTACACGATGTCGCTTTTATAATATGTGATAAACCCATAGTTTTAAGCAATGCTTTTAGAATAATGATGATGATCATTCTAATGAGATCTAAATTCTTAGAAAGTTTAAAACTAAAATAGTTCCCAATCATCGATTACTAAATCGGGGATTAGTGAATCCGGATAGATCGGGTACATACGCTGTCTTGCTTCATCGATGAGGATGATCGATCTCACGATCATTTGTGTGGAGACACTAAAGCAAGTATGTAGTGCTTATTAGAGAATAAGTTCATCGAACGTGGCTCGCTAAGGAATACCTAATGGAGTTTTATTCACTCGTCAATAGAATTTCAGAGTGATAGTAAGACAAGTAATCCTCGACTCGAGATCATCATAAGATTCGTAGTATGATGAGTTATACTTTGACTTATTCCTTAAGACCCTTGTGGTATATCAAAGGGTATGCTTTGGGTATAATAAGTCAGATATGGAGATAATGTATGATCAATAAAGAATCTACCACTTAATAAAAGAAGAGAAATGTCCTATGTGATTCGATAAATGACAACCCAAAGAGTCCTCGGGTTAAGGCGTAATGAAATTAGAAAGGAGTTTCTAATTTGCATTATTTGGAGTCAGGCATTTAAGGATCGAAATACATATAATTAAATAAAATAAGACTCGATAAAGAATTCCATGCCTTATATTTAATCGGGACATCAGATGGTGGAAGGATTGAATTGCATTTCAGAACTATTTACTCAAAGGTTCTTTAATGATTAATGTTGAAATCTATATTATCCGGAAAGTCGCTGATCGCTAGGAGGCTTATCCCTATCAGAGAATAAATATTATTTATTTAAATAAATTAATTGTTTAATTTATTTATTTAAATAAGATTAGAATTGTTCTAATTGATTTATTCACAACCGGCTTAATACGGAGAACCTAAAGGGTCACACCATAAAAAAGGAAGAATAATTATTTAAGAAGTTAATGGCATAATCGTAATAATATAGTTATGTATATTTAATTTAATCTATGGTGATAGAATAAATTAAATAGTTTAATATTTATTATTTAATATTTTAGAAATATTAAATATAAATTAATAAGAGGAGTCTTATTAATATTATTACAATTATTATTATTTTAATTTCTAAAAGAGTTTAGGAATTAATTTAATATAAGTATTTCATTTATTCCTAATCGATTAGAAGGAAAATTAGTTAAAGGAGTTTAATTAATTATCCCTAATAAGATTAGGGAGCTTAATTAATTAAAAGAATTTAATTAATTAAATAAAAAACCCAATTCCTTAATTGTTAATGTGGGTTGCCCACATCTATAAATAAGAGGAGTCTTATATACGGTGATATGGGTTGTCGATTTTAACAACATAATATAATAATTCCAATTGTTGAGAGAGACACTTTTCTATGTAGATAGAAAACTAGGTTAGCCAAAACACCCATCTTTCAATTTTATTCTTCCTCGTGGATCACCCCAGAGGCCAAACACATGGGTGGCTAACGCCGATCAAAGGAAGGAACCAAACCTATGGATTCAAGTCGAACGCGAAAAGGATTCGAGGTGAACTTGCATTCGAGGAAGCTCGATCTTCAAGGGTATGATTTTATTCTTTATCTTTTCGCTTAATTAATAATCATGCATAAAGGTGATCCGTATATGGTTTGTAAATTTTTAAACTCGATTTTTACACGCTCGCATTTTTTTGCAATTTGATCAAGGTTTCATGAATATTACAAACCTAATAAAGGGCATCGAGCCAAACCTTTATGCTAATTATTAATTATTTTAATTTGATATTATATCGATACGTGTTTAGAATAATTTAATTGGGTATAATTTTATCAGTATAAAAATTTAAAAAAAAAAAAAAAAAAAAAAAAAATTTTCAACAAATTTTTTTTTTTAAAATTTTTTCATTAAAAAATTTAAAAAAAAAAATAAATATAATATATAAAATCGTATATATTAATTATCAAGCAGCATTTAATTTTAGATATATATAAAAATATATATATATATATATAATATTATATATATTTAATAATATATTTTATATATATAATAAGGAAAACGATCTATGATCATTGAGCATTTATATATATAAATAAATATATATATATATAATAATATATATTCATATATATATATATATATATATATATATATATATATATATATATATATATATATATATATATATATATATATATATATATATATATATATATATATATATATATATATATATATATATATATATATATATATATATATATATATATATATATATATATATATATTTAATATTTTATAATTAAAATAAAAGTTTATTTTAATTTTAAAATAAAAGGTTTATTTTAAATTTTAAATAAAAAAGTTTATTTTAATTTTAAAATTAAATTTCATGCTAACTAATTTAATTTTAAAGATTTCATGATAACTAATTGGAGTTGAAATTGATTCCATGATAACTAATTCGAGTTAGAAATGAGAATTTTCCAAAATAAAAGAGTTTATTCATGAATGTGAAAGAAATCCATCTTTCCTTAAATAAAGGAGTTTTTATTTAGATATGAAATAAGATTTCATATTATTCAAAAATAAAAGAGTTTATTTGTGAATAGAAAGAGAATCCATATTTCCTTAAATAAAGGAGTTTATTTAAATATGAAATAAGATTTCATATTATTCAAAAATAAAGGAGTTTATTTGTGAAATAGAAAGGAGTTTATTTTAATAAAAGATTTTTTTACATGGAAATCGATTCCATAATTAATTAAAATAAAAGAGTTTATTTTAATTAAAGATTTTTTTTTTTATATGGAATCGATTCCATAATTAATTAAAATAAAGGAGTTTATTTTGATTAAAGATTTTGATTAAAATAAAATAGTTTATTTTATTCAAAATTGATAAATTAAAATAAAATAGTTTTATTTTGATTTAAATTTGGATTAAAATAAAGGAGTTTATTTTGATTCAAAATAGATTTTATACTAACTAAATTTGCCCATTAAATGATATCAATATATATATTAAATGTTTATTATTCATAAGATGAATGTTATTTATCGATGCATATGATGATGTGTATGATAATAAATGGATTGATTATGGACTATCGACCAAATGCGATGGATTTTATTTTAGTGGATGTACGAATGTACGGGTTTTATTAAATGGGGTCTCACAGACTCGCCTTCTCTAATTTTTCTTAATGTAAATTCTATCTCCTCCTATGCATTTCCCTCGATCACGATCAAGGTTTCTATTTATTTTAAATAGTTTTGTAATAGAATAGTTAGAATTAATTTGAAAAATTGAGAGATCAAGGAGCAAGGAGCGCCAAGACCCGCTTCAGAATGGAGCCCAAGTTTAAATGTAATAGTTATATTTAAATATTATTTCGCACCCTTGGGGAGTTCAATTTTGGTTCACTGGTGGCTCTAGTGAACCAAACTAGAATAAAAGTCCATAATCAATCCGTAGAATATAAGATTCTATATGTGCACGCTTATACTATATATATTATATATTATGCAAACATGCTCGATGATGTTCATTAATACGACGCGTATTTTATATATATACGTGCATGCCGCTTAAACAAGATGAGACAAATTAATAACAAACCCCTCAATTTTTTTTTTATATTAAGTCCTAAGCTGCTCAAAGATATTTGAATATCGAACGTCGCTTTCTAAAGCATGATAAAATTAATAGAGTATTAAATATTTAATACGAGTTTGTTGTGTCACCACAAGGCAAGTATTAAGTATTTAAGATGTTAATTTATCACATTTGATGCTTATAAAGAAAATTGAACAATATTGTTTTGTCAGGTCACCACAAGGATGATATTTTTTTTTTTTGAATATACGGAGTGCTAGTTGACTTAACTCGATAATTTTGATCTGGATGTGCCACCACTGATCAAAATAATCTAAGAGGCAAAATAAAAGGAGTCAGATAGTTGATGTAATCGACAAAAGTTGTGTTCACCTATTTATTTATATATAGTTTGTGTGTCACCACAAGGCTATATACATTTGAAATGGGATCCTTATTCTCACTAGCAAATCTTTAATTAGATTTTATTTAACTATATAAGTGAGGGTAATATAGTTTGAAGAAAAATAAGGGAGATACCAATTTAAAACAAGACCTAAATTATTTTGGTAATTAATAAAAGAATGTATGTTAAAATGTTGTTAATTACAAATTCATTTACGTAATTTTACAATGTCTAAAATTACTATCATCGCGAAGCATATTAGATGCTAAATTAACCGTAATCAATTAAACGGATTGGTTAAGGAATTTGAGAATAGTTCTCATAGCCGAAAAGCTATCTTATGTCCTTAATACGCCTATCCTCAAGAATGGTTGCGCATAATGCCTCCGAGGAAGAGATTGCTACTTTTTAGAAAGTGGCAAGATGATGCACAACTGCTCAACGCATCATGCTCAGATCCACGAAAGTAACGAAGCTTCAGCCACAAGATGAAACTATGGATGCTCCTACTATATTCCCGCACATCAAGTAGTCGATGGTGAGAGAAAGTAGGACCGATAGATATCGATATTCAAGGAGCTCTTCCGATCTAGAACGGCCAATGGCACTATAAAGATGCATAAAAAGTTCTTAACATAATCAATTTGATTGATCAATTAGACAACCGGTTTTGTCATGGATGGAGAGTTGAGCCAAGATTTGATCTTGCACTCACTCCCTGAATTCTTTCACAATTGTTGTGAATTTTCATATAAACAAGCTAGATATCACCTTCGCACGATTTGCTTAACATGTTGAAAAATGTCGAGAGTCACTTTCCAACCAAGAAAGATCAAGTCTTACCGGTAGGGGCCAAAGGATCTTCCAAAAGAAGAACGATTCAAAGAAGGTAAATAGAAAGGCATAAACAAAGGATAATAAGAACAAAATCGACACGGATAAAGAAAGGAGTTTGCTTCCACCGCAATAAGCCTCGACATCGGAAAGAAATCATGAGAAGCATCTTGCAGAGGCTAACCAAAGAAGCTTAGTGAAGTTTTGCCATAATACGCTTTTGTTCATGATTGAAATAAATTTTTCTTTAAGTCAAGGTTCTACTTGGGTATTGGATACCGATTTTGGTTATCATAAATATAGATTTATGAAGGACCACCAAGAAGTAAGAAAGCTAAACAAATATAAGTAATCCTACGTGTGGAAAATGAAGCAAAGGTTGCTACATTAGCCATAGAAACTTATAGTTTAGCAATGCCTACGGCAAATCTATTAAGTCAATAAGTTGTTATCAGATTCCAGCTTCTTGTTAAAAATATTATTTCCATTTTATTGTTGGACAATGAAATTTTTGGTATTATAATTAAGAACAATTGTTGTTCTATTTATAATAATAATGTTTTGTATAGAATCGAATATTACTTAATAAATTTTGTATACTGATTTTACATGAAAATAATTTTGCATATCGAACAAATTAGTATAAGAAAAGGAGATGATCATTCAAAGAGTCGAATGTGTATTTGTTGAATACAAGTGTGAATTATTCAAAGGTTCAAAGAATTCAAAAGTGAGTGAAACAAATTGGCAAAGTATTAAGATTCTTCGATTAGATCAAGGAATAAATACTTGTGCAATAAGTTTCTAGATCATCTCAAATGGTTTTTCATAATGGACACATCCCCGATACGCAATAATCGATTGATGTATCCGAAATGAAAAATCGCACTTGTTGGACATGGTGCGGTCCATAATGATTTTACCGACATTCCAAAGATCTTTCTGGGATAATGTCCTAGAAATGGTCGACATTCATTTAAAAAAGGGTAACCTCAAAATCCTACCCCAAGACTCCATAAAAGTTATGGATGTGGAGGATTCCTAATCTTAAGTATGTTAAGATAAGGGTTGTCCAACTTATGTGAAAAGGTTTCAAAGGATAAGTTTGGGACAAGATTCGACAAGTACAGATTTGTGGGACATCCTAAAGTAAGTTTAGGTATATGTTCTATAATCCTACTTAGCAAAAAGGTGTTTGTTACGAACACACGCCTTCTAAGATAAAGGTGTTTATCATCAAGGGGCTAGTGGAGGATAATAGATCTCAAGAGTTCAAGAACCACAAAACACTATAAGTCAAATAAGAGGAACTCGTAGATGTAATTCTATTGTATCACAATCTAAATCAGAATCGAATAGTACCCAAGATATGGATTCTAGAGGTATGGATTCATCATGATGATGATGATGAGGTACACATCATGTAGAAGATGATGATCAAGCAAGTTTAGTTACATTCTTTGATGATGAGGTCAAAAGAGTTTAGTGAATGAACCTAGTGTGTACAAAAGGGTCAGCTGGGAGCATCGTGACATTCCTAGTATTATATGTTGATATACTACTGATAAGGAATGACATACCAATGCTACAATCAAGAAAGATAAAGTTGTCTAAACATTCCTCCATGAATGATTTGGGAAGAGTATCTTAATTGGGGATATAAATCTATATAGATAGATTTAAGAGGATGCTCGATTTAACCCAAGGAACGATATTCATTTGATGCTAAAGTCGCTTAGCATGGCAAACTCCAAGAGATGTCTCATGTCGATGAGCTATGGAGTGTATCTCTTAATAGTCCCCATGCACCAAAAAAAAGAGAGATCGCATGAGTAACAATCATGTATGCAATGAAATATACGAGACCCGATGTCGATCACCATATTCTGGAGAAGTTCACTACGAAGAGTTGAAAACATCTTAAAGTGCTTAACCCAAGACTAAGGATGTGATCATATTCATGGTGGGTCTAAATTAAAACCAGAGGGCTTAATGCACTCAAGTTTTTTCGCATGCACTCAAGACGACGTAAAAATCCACTTTAAGGTAAAGTGTTACTCGAACAAAGGTGCAGTTGAATCGAAAGGTTCCAAACAAAGAAAGAGTTGCCGTTTAGTGATAAAGACAAAGTATATAGCTATAAATGAAGTCGCAAGTTGATTGTTTGGATTAAAAGTTCATTACGTAACTAGAATAGTTCCTAAGTCTCATCTTCGATCTAAACATGTGTTGTGGCACTTTCATTTGATTATTAGAATCATTGAAAGATGGGAAATCACTATGTAGATAGTGGACTCTCATGAACAACATTACATATCCATTAACTAAAGCTTATCCAACAAACAGGATAATCGCCACTTTAGAGAAGAAGAGTATAAGATACCATGCCATTTATCGCTTTTTAGTGCAAGTGGGAGATTGAAAGTAGTATGCACACAAGCCAATCATGTTTGATGATAAAGCATATACTTTGTAACAATCTTATTCATTTATTAATAAAAAGTATTAATTTATTAAAGGCTTTTAATTATCTACACGATGTCGCTTTTTATAATATGTGATAAACCCATAGTTTTAAGCAATGCTTTTAGAATAATGATGATGATCATTCTAATGAGATCTAAATTTTAGAAAGCTTAAAACTAAAATAGTTCCCAATCATCGATTACTAAATCGGGGATTAGTGAATCCGGATAGATCGGGTACATACGCTGTTTTGCTTCATCGATGAGGATGATTGATCTCACGATCATTTGTGTGGAGACACTAAAGCAAGTATGTAGGTGCTTATTAGAGAATAAGTTCATCGAACGTGGCTCGCTAAGGAATACCTAATGGAGTTTTATTTCACTCGTCAATAGAATTCTCAGAGTGATAGTAAAGACAAGTAATCCTCGACTGAGATCATCATAAGATTCTTGTGTATGATGAGTTATACTTTGACTTATTCCTTAAGACCCTTAGGTATATCAAAGGGTATGCTTGGGTATAATAAGTCAGTATATGGAGATAATGTATGATCAATAAAGAATCTACCACTTCTAATAAAAGAAGAGAAATGTCCTATGTGATTCGATAAATGACAACCCAAAGAGTCCTCGGGTTAAGGCGTAATGAAATTAGAAAGGAGTTTCTAATTTGCATTATTGGAGTCAGGCATTTAAGGATCGAAATACATATAATTAAATAAAATAAGACTCGACAAAGAATTCCATGCCTTATATTTAATCGGGACATCAGATGGTGGAAGGATTGAAATCACGCAGAATTATTTACTCAAAGGTTCTTTAATGATTAATGTTGAAATCTATATTATCCGGAAAGTCGTTGATCGCTAGGAGGCTTATCCCTATCAGAATAAATATTATTTATTTAAATAAATTAATTATTTAATTTATTTATTTAAATAAGATTAGAATTGTTCTAATTGATTTATTCACAACCTGCTTAATACGGAGAACCTAAAAGGGTCACACCATAAAAGGAAGAATAATTATTTAAGAAGTTAATGGCATAATCGTAATAATATAGTTATGTATATTTAATTTAATCTACGGTGATAGAATAAATTAAATAGCTTAATATTTATTATTTAATATTTTAGAAATATTAAATATAAATTAATAAGAGGAGTCTTATTAATATTATTACAATTATTATTATTTTAATTTCTAAAAGAGTTTAGGAATTAATTTAATATAAGTATTTCATTTATTCCTAATCGATTAGAAGGAAAATTAGTTAAAGGAGTTTAATTAATTATCCCTAATAAGATTAGGAGCTTAATTAATTAAAAGAATTTAATTAATTAAATAAAACCCAATTCCTTAATTGTTAAGGTGGGTTGCCCACATCTATAAATAAGAGGAGTCTTATTATGGGTAAGGGGTTGTTGATTTTCAACAACATACGTAATAATTCCAATTTGTTGGAGAGTACACCTTTTCTATGTAGATAGAAAACTAGGTTTTAGCCATAACACCCATCTTCTTGAATTTTCTTTCTTCCTCGTGGATCACCCCAGAGGCCAAACACTGGGTGGCTAACGCCGATCAAAGGAAGGAACCAAACCCGGTGGATTCAAGTTGAACGCGAAAAGGATTTGAGGTGAACTTGTAATTTGAGGAAGCTCGATCTTCAAGGGTATGATTTATTCTTTATCTTTTCGCTTAATTAATAATTATGCATAAAGGATGATCCGTATATGGTTTGTAAATTTTTAAACTCGATTTTACACGCTCGCATTATTTTGCAATTGATGATTAATATTACAAACAAACCTAATAGGAATTTTGAACAAATTTATTTGGTATTTAATTGGGGATCAACGAGTATGTGATATGTGATATGTTAATTAACCCTTGTTTTTGTGATGTTGTTTGAGAATGACATCCAAAATGCCGAGATAAGCAACGAAGCACATGAGAGTGTTGATTCACCAAACAAAAGGTAACGTACTTTACGATAATAATCATATCGTGGCAACCCGGCCATTAACAATGATAACCATCGTGGGGAAATTATCATGCTAAGAATGGTAACCACTGCGGTGGTAATCATGGCAAAGATAATAGAAGTGGAAATTTCAAGAAGAGAAGGTCATTTAGCTCAATTTTGTCAGATACCAAAGTCAAGTCCAATGGGATAAGTGGCACCAAAGCGAATATGGACAAAACAAAGTCGTTGGTTTTAGAAGTGCATTTTTCCGACGATTTTCTCAAAAGTGGGTAACCCGAACGGGTTAGCACAAGTTAGTTAATTATAAATTTTGCAAGTCTATACCTTATAAGATAATTTGGTTCTACCCATTATTTTATCTCTCTTAGTTTATGCTCAACGCTTAAATTTGACCGAGAAGTTAAGACTTTGATTTATTGGTTGAAACTTCTAAGAGGAACCTTCGTTACTCTACTATTTATTAATCTTGTTGATTCAAATAAACACTTTCACGCTAATTCGTCGATATTATCTCTTTGAAAATACTTGCCTTTGATGTGATTTTAGGAATCAATTGGTTAACTACTCATTATTCTTTTTTGTAAGGTTGTTAGCTTTTATATTCATAACCAACCTTTATATATAATTCAAAGTAACCAAACCACTAAAGTCAATCATCATTATATCAAGTCATAAGTAAAGAGCCCGATCCTTTCGTTGTTGACTTCCTTGTGTGGAATGCACCGCTTTTACTTTCAGAGGCGATACATCGTGAATGAAGATGGCAAGTTTATAGGTATCATTGTGAGGTGCTATCCAGGTTAAGGGATGAAGTCACATTGGTATCAATGTGACGATTATCCAAGTCTTGGATGAGAGTCACAGCTTTGAATGATATTTCTATTATTAATAAATTTCTGGCGATTCTTGAAGACTTCTTAGCCTACTTAGAGCGTGAAATCGAATTTTGTATCGACCTCAAAGACAAAAACCCATTTCTTAAACCTCAAATATTTCTTCAACTAAAATGATCTGCTTTACGTGGTTTATGATGAAAGTCATAATAAAAGCATTGGACTAATGAAAATCATGGGTATTCGTGGTATTAGTAAGTTTTATGATGAGTTATGTTGGTTAGTATGTAAAAACATGAAAGTTTCTTAGAAATCACAAAGAGTTGAAAATCGATTTTGGTTGGTGAAAACGAATATGAAATTCAATTGACCATATCTCCTATTATATTTTGAATTTTTGAGTGTGGTCAAGTCCTAGAGTTAGATCTATGAGTTACCTAACTAATCCAAGTGGAATTACTGGAAAAGGTGTTGTAGATTTTGTGTGGACTGATTTTAGCAAAGGAGTGCAAAGCTGTAAAAACCAAAAAAGCTACTCGCCATGATTTTAGAGGGGCTGTTTTGGCCACTTAAATTATGAGAAAATTCTGGCCTTTTGGGACATGAAGGTATATGGTATAAAGTACCTCCTGTCCAAAAAATGAGCTCATTCTCGACTTAAAATGAGCAAGTTATGACTATTTCAATATTTAGGTTTTTCCGATTTAAAAATGCTATAACCGAGTTCTATAACCATGACCATGAAATTTAAACTAGAAGCTCACGTTAACATGTGTAAGGTCCTGCCAAGATTTGGGAATTTTGGAGTTAAACTTGAGGTAGCTAATTTCTTAAGGAATTAATTAGAAATTGATTTTTGAAAAATAGTAAATGAATTTTAAAAATTCGAGAAAAATATATTTTCATTATGGGACTATATTATGCTAAATCCCTTAAAAGAAATATTTTTGGGACTGATTTGGTATTTTCATGAAAATAGTTTAGTTATTTAACATATGAGTTAAATATGTTATGTGAAGTAACAAAGTTGAAAATAGGATTTTATGGCTAGAGAATCCTATATAGAGTATATGCATATTTTTTTGAGAGATTTGATAATTGGTGATGATATCTTATGAGTATGACATTTTTGAATGATTAAATGCATTATATGGTAAAGCGTAAACAATTAAGATAAATTGTTTATAAATTTAAGAAGTGATTAAAATATTGTTATAATATTAATGATATTAGATTATGAGATTATTAAGTGATTGATAACATGGGGATATTCTTGAATCCTCGGATAAATTATATTATAAATGTTTAATATTTATCCTTTATCTCATTTGATTGATTCTTTATATCATTATCCTCACGCTTATATTACGTTGAAAGTCATCTCGCGGGCCTCAGAATAAGCATAGATGGACTTGGTATGATTATGACTGTGGATTGTTTTAAGATAATCATAATCAGAATTGAAAACACAATTATCTTCGGCCGTAGTGCATGGATAATTTGTGGTCGTGATACTAATGAATACACGATTATCTTTCGTCAGAAAAGTGCATGGATAATTGTGGTCGTGATATAATGAATACACAATTATCTTCGTACGAAAGTATGGATAATTTGTGGTCGTGATATTAATGAATACACAATTATCTTTCGCCAGTAGTGCATGGATAATTTGTGGTCGTGATACTAATGAATACACAATTATCTTCGTAGTCATGGATAATTTGTGGTCGGATATAATGAATACACAATTATTTCAGAAGTGCATGGATAATTTGTGGTCGGATACTAATGAATACACAATTATCTTTTTCGCCGTAGTGCATGGATAATTTGTGGTCGTGATACTAATGAATACACAATTATCTTCGTCAGAAAGTAATGGATAATTTGTGGTCGTGATACTAATGAATACACAATTATCTTTTCGCCGTAGTGTATGGATAATTTGTGGTCGTGGATACTAATGAATACACAATTATCTTCGCCGTAGTGCATGGATAATTTGTGGTCGGATACTAATGAATACACAATTATCTTTCGCCATAAGGCATGGATAATTTGTGGTCGGATACTAATGAATACACGATTATCTTTCGTCAGAAAGTGCATGGAATTTGTGGTCGTGATATTAATGAATACACAATTATCTTCGTCAGAAGTGTATGGATAATTTGTGGTCGGATACTAATGAATACACAATTATCTTTACATGATACTAATGAATACACAATTATCTTCGCCAGAGTGCATGGATAATTTGTGGTCGTGATACTAATGAATACACGATTATCTTCGCCGAAAGTATGGATAATTTGTGGTCGGATACTAATGAATACACGATTATCTTCGCCGTAAAGGTATGGATAATTCGTGGTCGTGATACTAATGAATATCCTCGGCCCAGAAAAGTGTGGATGATTCGATGATATGGATTAATTATCGAAATGAGTCTCAAAGAATGAAATATTAATTCATGGATGTGGTAAAAGTCATCTTCGTCAGTAAAGTATCGATAGACTTGGTATGATTACGACCAAGGATTATCTTAAGATAATCACGATCAGATTGAAAAACACTAATATCCTCGCCAAGAAGTGCATGGATAATTCGTGGTCGGATACTATTGTCGAAGGCCTCAAAGATTATTGGTTTTACAACAGTATATCTTTAGCATTAGCAGTAAAAGATGAATTGTTAATGAATATCTTCGCCGGATTGCAAAAATGAATTTAATGTTTTCAACGATAAAGGTATTCAAGGTATCCTCACCTCTTTATCATATCAGTACGCACTCTAATTTCGAGGGCTTAAATTCCATAAGGAGGGAGATTGTGAGACCCCGTGATTTTATCAATAAAGATTTAAATTTTGTTGAAATAATTTTTAATATTATGGTGTGAATTTAAGATAATATTATAGTTGTGGGTAGTATTTATAAATTTTGCAAAAGTATGCAAGTGGTTATATTATATTCGATTGGCCTGGGAATATTCTTTAGCTTAGCAGGAATATTCGCACAACTACTCAATCATTGGTGGACCCCATAATGTAATTATTCATTTGATCGAGAAAACGACAAAAATATTTTATTGAAATAACTATGAAGTTTTACCGTGGTTACCGCTGAACTACCTTAGAGTAAAAGTACAAGAATACGGTGGTCGCATAAGAAAGACACCAGATTGATTATCGATGCTTATGTGAGAAGTCACCTCGGTTTGATTCCATTATCACGATTAATAATATGAATTATTATAATGATAATGACGCTTTTGTTTTATTCAGATTATTAACGTAATAAAATGTAAACATCTTTTTATATAAAATGTAATACTTTATTAAAGTTATTCTATAAATGTAATATATTATATTTTATTACGCATATAGTGTTGCATAGTATTTTGCATGATAAGTTTTCATATAAGACGCATAAAGGTTTGCATAGTAAAATGTTTTTATATAAATAGAATATATTATATTTTATTTAAAAGATTTTTCTTTAAATATGGACCGCCGATTAAAGTAAATCAACTGGACCGCTCATGGATTAATTACTACGCATTCCATTTTCCTATAAATAAGCTCATTCCTTCATTATTTTCTTACTTAATTCATCAAACTCTAGAGAGAGAAATTATGTAGAGAAGTTATAGAGAGAAAATTATATAGAAAGAAGAAGAGTATTTCGCTACTTCACTACTTTATATTCGCGGTTCTTTTAAGGTAAGGATAAGTGGGTGTTATTCTTCTTCTTCAGAGAGAACTTGTTATTCCATTCATTATTATTCTCGCTGAATAACTCGTAAAAGTGGCATACCCTATACATAACTCAGACACGCCAGATACCCTATACTTGGTGAAATCCTTATGTTATTCCATCGCTTATTATTCTCGTTGAATAACTCAGATACGCCATTTACCCTATACTTGGTGACATTCTTCTATTATTCTCATTGAACATCCTCTGTGAATATCCTGCTCCGTGTGTTTTACACCGACCGGTTCCGCTTTTATTATTATTTCGCTGGAACATCCTCGTCTGTGTGTTTTACACCGACGTTCGGTTCCGCCTTTTATCATTCTCGCTGAATATCCTATTCGTGTGTTTTACACCGGATCCGGTTCCATCTTTATTATTCTCGTTGAACATCCCGCTTGTGTGAATTTCACCCCGACCCGTTCCGTTATTATTATTCTCGTTGAATAACCGCTTCATGCCGGCACCGCATGCACGGTGATTTCTTTTGTTATTCCATTCTTTATTATACCCAAATTGGTTAAAACTTTGACTTCTATACTCCATGAAATTAGTAGAATATCCTCGATATTTGCGTTTCATCCAAAGATCTTTTCATGGAAATATTCTTCCGATCATTCTTGAATTTTACTCTACGTAAACAAAGATCATGTCGATAATTTGACGTTAATAATTCATGGATTAAATAATTTTGAACTTGTTTTATTGAATTATTATGTCATTGTCATCATCCTCATGTTATATTATGTTATCTTCGCTTACGCAGCATAGATGAACTTAGTATGATTATGACCAGGATCATTCTTAAGATAATCACGACTTGATATAAATGATGTGACAAAAGTCCTCAAAGGGTTCGTAATGCGTTGATGGATAGTTTTTGGTATGATTATGACTGTGGGTGATTCTAAGATAGTCATGACCTATTGATAATTTGATGAAAATCCTCGACCGTGGTATGTGGATGATTAGATGTGGTGGTTTATTTATTGTCGAGTCTCAAATGATAAAAATTGATGAAAACCTTTTAAAACCTAAAAGATAGTAGATTTTATTCTCTACTGACTCTTTTAATGGATCGCTTATTCCACCGCAGCTTAAACCGGTTGTCTATTGTATTTTATCGCTTAACATTGTCAAGGCTAATGATAATTTATTCGCATTATCTTAGTCATAATATTTCATCGGGCTAGTTGAGCTCACCCTTTCTTTCACCGTTTCTTCGTGAAATGAGAACATAGCCGGGACGAAGCCTGGGAACGTAAGTAATGGTCCAGAGGATAAGATTAGTAGTCCTCACTATTCGTGAAATAGTGTGATAATAGTTGTAATGAGGACTCCTTTTGAGTTTGTATAATATCTAGTAGACAAAATTTGTATTCAAACTCACGCTTTATGTCAGATTGCACCTACGCTTATATTAGTAAGTTGTATTTGAATTTATGTACCATGTAAAGTGGCGACCCAAGATGGGTGACGATACCTAATTTTTGGGGGCATCACATAAGTCAAAGTTTTAACCAACCGGGTATAATAAAGAATGGAATAACAAAAGAAATCACCATGCACGCGATAGATCGCATGAGCAAAAGTTATTCCAACAGTAATAATAAATAACGGAACCAGTCCCGTGAAAAACACATGCATGTGATGGTCCAATGTAATAATAATAAAAGACGGAACCAGTCCGTAAAAAACACACGACATGTGATGTTCCAATGTAAGAATAATAAAGATTTTAACCAGTCCCATGTAAAACACATGCATGTGATGTTCCAATGTAATAATAATAAAGATTTTAACCAGTCTGTAAAACACACGCATGTGATGTTCCATAGAATAATAATAAAGACGGAACCAGTCCGGTGTAAAACACATGCATGTGATGTTCCAATGTAATAATTGAAGAATGTCACCAAGTATAGGTAAACCGCGCATTATACAAAAGTTATTCCAATGTAATAATAAGCAATGGAATAACAACAGCTTCTCTTCATGAATAAGAAAGAATAACACCCTTTACTTTTGGTAGAGATTGAATATCGCAAAGAAGTGTAGTAACAAAATACTCTTCTTCTTTCTCTCTTATTCTCTATACTTTTCTCTCTAAAGCTTGAATGAATTCGTGAAAATAATGAAGCACTCAGCCTCTATTTATAGAAGATTTCTAGCTTAAGACCTACCACGTGAAAAGGCAAGTGGCTCGGACGACCGGTGATGTGAAAAGAAAAGTGGTTCGACTCAGAATGTGAAACGACAAGTGGTTCGACGCACTGTAATGTGAAACGACAAGTGATTCGACGCTTTATAATGTGAAAGCTAGCAAGTGGTTTGACGTCGGTAAAGGCAATTACTATCGACGAAGGTAATTACTATTCACAAGAGTAATTACTATCGACGAAGGTAATTACTATTGAAGAAGGTAAATACTATTGATTTAAGGGACTCTTAGATGATGACATATGCCCCCCCCATAAAATAATCAAACTTACCACAAACGCCTCATAATGTGACTCTTTATATACATTAAGGATTGAATAAATATTATCACAAATCATTTTATTTTTAATCAACACATTTTAATCTTTCAACAATTATTAATCATTTATAACTTGTCGCCTCAATTATTGATTTAATACTATAACATATTATATGTATGATATCGTGACAATAATTGAATCAATAATATAAGAGATATGATGCAAAGAATTATCAGAAAGTAATAATTGAGCATACCGTGAGTGACTTCTCACGTAAAGATCAATAATCAATACCGTAGCTACTACGCAACCACGCCAGACATCGCATTACTTTTACCACCGGGTAGTTCAACAGCTTTTAATTCAGAACACCTCCGCCGTTATTTTTATAAAATATTTTTGTCGCTTTTTCAATCCAACAATAATTTCATTGTGGGGTCCACCAATGATTGAGCCGTTATATTTAATATTCCTAACAAAAGAATATTCCCCACCAAACGTAATATTTTATAACAACTTGCATACTTTGCAAAATTTATAAATATTACCCACAACTATAACATTATATCAAATTTATTCCATAATATTCAAAATAATATTTATAGAAAATTCATCTTTATTTATAAAATTTGGGGTCTTACAACCTCCTTCTTATGAAATTTCGTCCTCGAAATTAGGGTACGACTGGTATGTCGAAGAGATAAGGATACCTTGATTTCATTTCAGATTCTAACTCCCAAGTCATTTCCTCAACATCGTGGTTCCTCCACAAAACATCGACTTGAGGTATAACCTCGAGCGTAGAATATGTTCCTTCTTATCCAAAATTTGAACAAAACCTCTTCAAACGCCAAATCTTCCGCTATTTCGTCCTGCTTCTAACTCAATAATATGGTTCGGGTCTTTCACATATTTACGTAACATGGATACGTGAAAAACGTTATGAACACGAGATATATTTCGCGGTAGAAGCGAGTCTATAGGCCACGCTTCCTACTCGATCGAGGATTAAAATGGACCGATGAATCGAGGATTAAGTTTTCCTCTCTTCCAAATCTTGTAACTCTTTCCATGGAGCAACTCTTAACAACACACGATCTCCTATATCGAATTCCACGCCCTTTCGATGAAGATCAAGATAACTCTTTTGTCGATTTTGTGAGGTTTTTATACGTTGTCGGATCGTTTCAATCTTTTCCGTAGTCATACGTATCAACTCGGTCCCAACAACGTTGCTTCACCCACCTCATCCCAAAGATACCGAGAACGACACTTTCTTCCATACAACGCTCGAATGGAGCCATGCCAATACTTGCTTGATAACTGTTGTTGTAGGAAAACTCCACCAATGGTAAGAACTTGTCCCAACTCCTTGAAATCAAGGACACGAGTATTAATAGATCTTCAAGAGTTTGAATAGTCCTCTCGGATCGTCGTCCGTCCGTCGAGAATGATATGCCGAGAAGCTAAATCGTAAGTCTGTGCTCATAGCTTTTTGCAAACTAACCCAAAATCGAAGTGAATCTTGGGTCTCGATCGTAAATTATGGATACCCAAGATACCGCGTGCGCCTTACAATCTCGTTTATGTACATACGAGCAAGACGTTCAAGTGTATAAGTTTCTCAGACGGTAAGAAATGAGCAGACTTGGTCAATCTATCAACAATGACCCAAATCGCATCAATGCCTTGAGAAACCTTAGAAAGCCCCAGAATTAAATCCATGGTAATGTGCTCCCACTTCCATTCGGAATTTCAAGTGGTTACAATGGACCTTTTGGTACTTGATGCTCCGCTTTAACTCGTTGACAAGTTAAACACCTTGAGATAAAAATGCTATCTCTCTCTCTTCATATTGCTCCACCAAAATGTACGACTTAATATCATGATACATTTTGGTACTCCTGAGATGGATTGCAAATGGTGTGTTGTGCGCCTCCATCATGATATTATACTTTAAATCGTGGTCGTTAGAATACAAAGTCCGGAGTTGACTCAAGTATTCCTTCTTCATCGATTCTCGCTTCGGCAAGATAAGACCTTTCGCACTTTCTTCCTCATACGCATCGCTCCGTGTCCGTAGCTTGAGCAAGCCTTTAACTTTATCGATTAAAGTCGGTTCTACTCATATACTGCTTATCATCACATATGTCCCTAGAGTCTTTAACTCTATCTCCATCCTTTGCAAGTCACACAAAATGGGCCTTTGTGTTGATAATAACGCACTCAGATTGCAGATACGATCTTCCGCTCAACGCGTCGCCTACCACGCTCGCTTTTCGAGGATGGTATTGGATGGTATGATCATAATCTTTCAACAGTTGAAGCCAACGTCGTTGTCGCATGTTGAGTTCCTTTTGAGTGAAGAAATATTTGAGGCTTTTATGATCCGTAAAGATCTCCACTTTCTCCCCATACAAGTAATGCCTCCAAATTTTAAGTGCAAAGACAACAACCGCCAACTCTAGATCATGAGTAAGATAATTCCTCTCATATTCTTTGAGTTGTCATGAGGCATAAAGCTATAACTTTTCCATGTTGCATGAGAACACATCCCAACCCTTTGCTCAAGCATCATCAGATGACAAATCCTCCGAGCCGATGGTATTCACGTAACAGTCTTTGAAATAAGTCTCCTCTCGAGTTCTTGAAAACTCTTCTCACATTCTTCGCTCCAACCGAACTTTGTATCTTCCGAGTCACCGAATAATGGAGTAGCGATTCGAGAAAATCCTTCCACGAATCTCCGATAATAACCAATAAACCGAGAAAGCTACGATTTCGATCATCGATTTAGGTTGTTCCAAACTTTGAATAGCTTCAATTCTTTGGGTCAATGATATTCCATGACTTGATACCACGTGCCCAAGGAATGCTACTTCTTCAAGCCGTAACTCATATTTCTTCAACTTGGCATAAAGCTTATATTCACGAAGCTTTTGGAGTGTCACCTCAAGTGTTGCTTTCATGATCTTCACGGCTTTTGGAATAAATAAGGATGTCATCAATAAAGACGACCACAAAGTGATCTAAATATTCCTGAATACTTGGCTCATCATATCCATGAAGGCGTAGAGAGCATTAGTCAATCCAAAGGACATGACTAGGAATTCATAATGCCCGCATCGAGTTCAAAGCCGTCTTTGGAATGTCACGGTTCTAATCTTCAATTGGTGATATCCTAACGAAGATCAATCTTTGAAAAGAATTTGGCTCCTTGCAACCGGGTCAAACAGTCATCAATACGTGGCAATGGATACCTATTTTTGATGGTGACATGATTCAACTCCCAATAATCAATATAAAGTCGATACTCCCATCTTTCTTCTTCTTCACGAATAGAAACAGAGCACCCCAAGGAGAAGTACTAGGACTAATAAAGTCAATGTCTAACAATTCTCGCAGTTGGGTCTTTAACTCCACAAGTTCAATAGAGCCATTCGACATGAGGCTTTGAAATAGGTTTTGTACCGGGTTCAAGGTCGATACAAAATTCAATTTCATGCTCGGGATAGGCCAGAAGTTCTTCGGGAATACGTCAGAAATTTATTAACAATAGAAATATCGCTCAAAATCGACGTATTTTTGTTTAAATCGTGTGATGAGCTAAGAAAGCTCGACATCCGCTTTTCAATAAACGAATAGCTTTATGGCTTGAGATGACCGTGATTGATTTTAATGGTTTCGTCGTTTGAATTCAAGATAATAGGTTGATTAGGAATATGAAAGCTAACAACCTTATTTAAAACAATCAATTTTTGCATGATAAGTAGTTAACTAATCAATCCCTAGAATCACGCCAAATGCAAGTATTTTTAATGAAATAAGATCGACTGGTAATGTGAGGGTACCGATTTGAACCAAACAAGACTTATAAACAAATGGATGAAATGAAGGTTTCTCCCAAACTGAGTTTCCACAGATAAGTCAAAGTCTAATTTCTCCTGAGTCAAATTAAATCGATGAGCGCAAGTAGGAGAAATAAAAGAATGGGTAGAACCCAGATCAAAGAAAGTATAGATTTCATTAGAGTTTATGATAAGCTTACCCGTGATGACCTCATTCGGATTCTTGCTCTTTGGGAGGTCACAACAAACGCCTCTCCTCAGACTACGTTTTGACTTTTTCGGGACGACCTTTGTGTGCCTCCATCCTAGCTGAATTTGTCTTCTAAGAAACCACAAAATCGAGCTAAGTGACCTTCTCTTCCACAATTATAACATGCTTTGGACAAAGATGGCGCAGATTTGGACTAATGTGTCCCTTTCTCCGCATTTGAAGCATATGATAGGTGGTCTTTCTCCTTCCTTAACAACGGGTCTTTGGTCTTCGACGTCTTTCCATCATTGTTGAATCTCCTTTTCTTGAAATGTCCATTCTTATTGTTTTGCCCTCGATTACCACCAAGTGGTTACCATATCCGCCCGTTGATTCCTCCACGCTTGTTGTCACCGCTCGATGACTACTCGCCGGTATTATAATTTTGCTTTACCATTTGCTCTTCTTTTAGTTGCGTTGACTCATTATCGCGCCCACTAATCGAGCCCTATTTACAACATCCGAATACAAACACGGTTTATGAGAAATAAGATGTTGACGTATCTCCGCTTCAAACCTCTTAAAAACATTCGCGCCATTCTCTCTTCATTATCCACAGTGGGATATAAACCGTGATAACTCCGCAAATTTTGCCTCGTATTGCGTACACTGGCCATATTGTTTTGTTCCAACATGATAAACTCCACCTCCTTCATGTGACGAATACTTTCGTGAAAGTATTTGTCGTTGAACAACTCCTGGAACTTCTCCCAAGATATCTTCAAGACAAAGAAGTTGAGTACGTTTACCGATTCCCACCAAGAACCGCCTCTCGCCGCAACATAAAGGTGGCAAAGAGAACCTTTTGCTCCTCGAAAGCATCCCAAGACATCAAATATCTTGGTAATCTGCTTTATCCATGCTTCCGCTTGAAGTGGTTTTGGCTCTCCTTAAACTCCGGTGGTCCCAGCCTCCTTGAATTGTTTAGCGGTGACCGCCTTGAGAAGTTTTCCGTGTTTCCACCTACGTTTTGGGATGTGAGTCGCTCTACTTTCTTTGTGACGTCCCCAAAATTAGGTATACATCACCCATCTTGGGTAGTCGATACATGGTGTAATTTAAATACAACTTATTAATATAAGCTGCGTGTGTACAATACGACATAAAGCGTGAGTTTGAATACAAATATTGTCTACTAGATATTATACAAACTCAAAAGGAGTCCTCATTACAATTATTATCACACTAATTCGCGAGAATAGTGAGGGACTACTAATGCTATCCTCTCGGACCATTACTCCGTTCCCGACTCGTCCCAGGTATGTTCTCATTTTCAAGATAATGAATGAAAGAAAGAGTGAGCTCAACTAGCCCAAGAAGAAATATTATGACTAAGATAATTCGAATAAATTATCAATAGCCTTCAACAAAGAGTGTTAAAGCGATAAAATATAATAAACATCAAGTTTAAGCTCGATAGCGGAACAAGCAATCCATTAAAAGAGTCAAGTAGAAAATAAAATCTACTATCTTTTATGATTTAAAAGGTTTTTCATCATTGTTATTTTGAGACTCGAACTTTAATAAATATTCCACATCATCGAATCACCCCGCACTCTACTACAAGGATATTCTTTAGTATCGCGACCACAATTATTCATGCACTACGGGCCAAGAATAGTTGTGTATTCATTAATGGTCATGATCATGCCAACAATCGTCCATCAATGCACTACTGCCATCGAGGATTTTTATCACATCATTTGTAACATTACGGTCATGATTACAATCGAATAGTCTCTGGTCATAATCATACCAAGTCCATCTATGCACTTCTACAGCCACGGATGACTTTCAACATAATATAAACATGAGGATGATGACAATGATATAAGAATTCAATAAAACAAGTTCAAGAATTATTTTATCCGGGAATTATTAACGCCCAAATTATCAACATGATCTTTGTTTTGTAGAGTAAAATTCAAGAATGATCGTCAAGAATATTTCCATGAAAAGATATTGGATGAAACGCAAATATCAAGGATATTCCACTAATTTCATGGAGTATAGAAGTCAAAGTTTTAACCAATTGGGTATAATAAAGAATGGAATAACAAAAGAAATCACCATGCACGCGATAGGCCGCACAGCAAAAGTTATTCCAGCAGAATAATAAATAACGGAATCCGGTCCCGGCAGAAACGCATGCATGCAGGATGTTCCAACAGAATAATAATAAAGAGCGGAACCAGGTCCGTGTAAAACACATGCATGTGATGTTCCAATGGAAGAATAATAAAGAGCGGAACCAGTCCTGTAAAACACACGATGTGATGTTCCAAAGAATAATAATAAAGAGGCGGAAACCAGTGGGTGTAAAACACATGCATGTGATGTTCCAATGTAATAATAATAAAAGGCGGAACCAGTCGGGTGTAAAAACACACGATGGATGTTCCAATGTAATAATTGAAGAATATCACCAAGTATAGGGTAAACTGGCATATACAAAAGTTATTCCAATGTAATAATAAGCAATGGAATAACAAGTTCTCTTTTCATGAATAAGAAAGAATAACACCCCTTACTTTTGGTAGGAGATTGAATATCGCAAGAGTGTAGTAACAAAATACTCTTCTTCTTCTCTCTTATTCTCTATACTTTTCTCTCTAAAGCTTGAATGAATTAAGTGAAAAATAATGAAGCACTAGGCCTCTATTTATAGAAGATTTCTAGCTTAGCACCTCCCATGTGAAAAGGCAAGTGGCTTCGATTTATTTGGTGATGTGAAAAGAAAAGTGGTTCGGCCTTTCGTAATGTGAAAAAGCAAGTGGTTTGACGTCTGGTAAAGGCAATTACTATTGACGAAGGTAATTACTATTCACAAGAGTAATTACTATTGACGAAGGTAATTACTATTGAAGAAGGTAAATACTATTGACGAAGGGACTCTTAGATGATGACATATGCCCCCCCCATAAAATAATCAAACTTACCACAAACGCCTCATAATGACTCTTTATATACATTAAGGATTGAAGAAATATTACCACAAATCATTTTATTTTTAATCAACACATTTTTAATCTTTCAACAATTATTAATCATTTATAACTTGTCGTCTCAATTATTGATTTAATACTATAACATATTATATGATGATATCGTGACAATAATTGAATCAATAATATAAGAGATATGATGCGAAGAATTATTTGTAGTAATAATTGAGCATATTTGAGTGACTTCTCACGTAAGCATCAATAATCAATACCGTGTCTTACTACGCAACCACGCCAGATTCATTTCTTTACCATAGGGTAGTTCAACGCTTTTTAAACGGTAACACCTCCCGTAGTTATTTTTATAAAATATTTTTGTCGTTTTTTCAATCCGACAATAATTCATTAATGGGGTCCACTAATGATTGAGTAGTTATACGAATATTCCCTAACAAAAAAAGAATATTCCCCACCAAACGAATATTTTATAATAACTTACATACTTTGCAAAATTTATAAATATTACCCACAACTATAACATTATATCAAATTTATTCCATAATATTCAAAAATAATATTTATAGAAAATTCATCTTTATTTATAATTTTGGGGTCTTACACATCGTAATTCTTTTAATCGATGCGTATGAAGAAGAAATTACAAGAAGGTGCTATTCGTAAGCGAGAATTGATGAAGAAGGAATACTTGAGTCCACTCCTGACACTGTGTTCTAACGACTACGATTTGAAGTACAAGATTATGATGGAGGCACACAATACACCATTTGCAATCCATTTGGAAGTACCAAAATGTATCGTGATCTTGACATACATTTTGGTGGAACAATATGAAGAGAGAGATTGCAAAGTTTATCTCAATGTGTTTAACTTGTTAACGTGTAAAGGCGAAGCATCTAGTACCTAAGGGTCCGTTGCAACCACTTGAGATTCCGAAATGGAAGTGGGAACACATTACCATGGATTTCGTTATGGGTCTTCCTACGGTTTCTCAAGGCATCAATGCTATTTGGGTTATTGTTGATAGATTAACCAAGTCCGCTTTCATTTCTTGCCGATACGGAGACTTATTCCTTGAACGTCTTGCTAGTATATATGTAAATGAGATTGTGAGGTTGCATGGCATGCCAAGATCCATAGTTTGGATCGTGACCCAAGATTCACTTCAAGATTTTGGGTTAGCTTGCAAAAAGCTATGGGCGCGGATTTACGATTGATTAAGATACCATCCTCAAGCAGGACGGACAATCAGAGAGAACTATTCAAACTCTTGAAGATCTATTAAGACTCTGTGTCCTAGACTTCAAAGGCAATTGGGATAAGAATTTACCATTGGTGGAATTCTCCTACAACAACAGTTATCAGGCAAGTATAGGTGTGGCTCCATTCGAAGCATTATATGGACGAAAATGTCGCTCTCCATTATGTTGGGACGAGGAGGGTGAAGCAACATTGTTGGGACCGGAGTTGATGCACGTATGACTCACGGAAAAGATCCAAATGATTCGACAACGATACAAACGGCACAAGATCGATAAAAAAGAGTTATGCGGATCTTCATCGAAAGGGCGTGGAATTTAGTATAGGGGATCATGTATTGTTGTGAGTTGCTCCATGGAAGGAGTTACAAGATTTGGGAAGAGAGGAAAGCTCAATCCACGATTTATTGGTCCATTTCAAATTCTTAACCGAGTAGGAAATGTAGCCTATAGACTCGCGTTACCTCCGAGTATGTCTCGTGTTCATAATGTGTTTCACATATCCGCATTTCAGTAAATATGTGAAAGACCGAACCACGTTATAGAGTTAGAACCGGACGAGATAGTAGAAGACTTAATGTATGAGAAGGTACTGTCAAGATCTTGGATAGGAAGGAGCATGTCCTACAGCGTAAAGGTCATACCACAAGTTAAAGTTTTGTGGAGGAATCATGCTATAGAGAAATGACACGGGAATTGGAAGCGGAAATAAAAGCGAGGTATCCTCACCTTTTCAAACACACAGTGTACGACACGTCAATTTTAGAGGACGAAATTTCATAAGGAGGGAGGTTGTAAGACCCCAACTTATTATTAATGAAATTTAATTTTCTATTTATTATTTTGAAATAGTAAGGGTTGATTTGATTAAGGTGGATAGTTATGGGTAAAATACGCAAATATTTCAAAATAAAGCAGTGGTTATAAAATATTCATTGTTGTTTGGGAATATTCGTTTAGTCGTGGAATATTCTTCATTGTCGGGAATATTAAATGCGATGGCGCTTGATCTTTTGTGGGCCCCATAACGGAAAGCCGTTGGATGAAGAAAACGACAAATATAAGTTGTTTAAAAATAGCAGGCGTAGTTATTACTAATTATTGTTAAAAATACTCGGTGGTTAAAACACAAGAAGATTACGATGATTGCACCAATTATTGATTCTTACGAAGGCACTACTCAATAATGGTTCTGAGAATTCTTTATTCGATATTTTATTGATTTAATAATTCTTTGCGTTGATATTTTATATTCTTTGTCGCTTCAATAATTGTCATTACAAGTATTTTTCATTATCGAAGCAATAATTCATATTATCCGAATAATATTATTAGATAACATTATTGGCAATGTCTAGAAAGTTACATCTAAGGAGAGGTTTGGTCACCTAATTATGCTTGGCAAGTAAGGAGAAATTCTTATTGAAAGCCCTCTTTCCTAAGAAGCGCTTGGTTGTCAATATTATGATTCGTAATATTATTTGTGAATAATTAATTATTTATTCATATGATGAGGAAAATATTGATTTTATATGGATATAGATGGAGAAAATTTTTAATGTGACAATTGTTGAAAATTAAAATTTTATCTTTTTTTGATAAAATAATTCATTTAAATATATTATTATATTTTAATAATATAATAATGATGATATTTTTACGATGAATGTGGGATGTATGAGTATATGTGGAGGAGGAGTATTTTTGTTACCAAAAATATTTAAAGCATGTTTTATGTGTCGGTGGACCCCATTTCTTGACTGAAATTTGATTATAGCCTGTAAAATAGCCCGTTTGTGGATTTCGGTCAATTTCTGTTTGGAATTTGGAAAAACTTTCTTCTGTAAAGTTGTAGAGAATTGAATTTCCTATAAAAAAAATTGCGAGATTTGAATTTTCTGATAAAAGGGCTATTTATTATGAATTATTGAAGTCCCGAAGTTCTGAAATAATTAATTTTTGGGAGTTTTAGTTAATTATTTTGAGAAAAACGTTTTTTGCAACTAAGTTGGCCTCACATGTGATTCAAATGGGCTGAGATCACTTTGAAAGTAGTATGCACACAAGCCAATCATGTTTGATGATAAAGCATATACTTTGTAACAATCTTATTCATTTATTAATAAAAAGTATTCATTTATTAAAGGCTTTTAATTATCTACATGATGCTGTTTTATAATATGTGATAAACCCATAGTTTTAAGCAATGCTTTTAGAATAATGATGATGATCATTCTAATGAGATCTAAATTCTTAGAAAGCTTTAAAACTAAAATAGTTCCCAATCGTTGGATTACTAAATTGGGATTAGTGAATCCGGATAGATTGGTACATCGTTGCTTCTTCGTTGGATGAGGATGATTGATCTCATGATCATTTGTGTGGAGACACTAAAGCAAGTATGTAGGTGCTTATTCGAGAATAAGTTCCTTTGAGCATTGGCTCATTAAGGAATACCTAATGGAGTTTTACTTGCTGTCGATAGGAATTCTGTAGTGATAGTAAGACAAGTAATCCTTGGACTTGAGATCATCATAGTATCTTGTGTATGATGAGTTATACTTTGACTTATTCCTTAAGACCCTTAGGGTATATCAAAGGGTATGCTTGGGTATAACAAGTTGTATATGGAGATAATATATGATCGATAAAGAATCTACCACTTCAATAAAAGAAGAAATGTCCTATGTGATTCGATAAATGACAACCCAAAGTAGTCCTTGGTTGGTTAAGGCGTAATGAAATTAGAAAGGAGTTTCTAATTTGCATTATTTGGAGTTGTGCATTTAAGGATCGAAAATACATATAATTAAATAAAATAAGACTTGATAAATAATTCCATGTCTTATATTTAATTGGGACATTGTATGGTGGAAGGATTGAATTGCACGGTAACTATTTACTCAAAGGTTCTTTTATGATTAATGTTGAAATTTATATTATCCGGAAAGTCGTTGATCATTTGGGGAGGCTTATCCCTATTGTAGAATAAATATTATTTATTTAAATAAATTAATTATTTAATTTATTTATTTAAATAAGATTAGAATTGTTCTAATTGATTTATTCACAACCGGTTTAATATGGAGAACCTAAAGGGTCACACCATAAAAGGAAGAATAATTATTTAAGAAGTTAATGGCATAATCGTAATAATATGTTATGTATATTTAATTTAATCTATGGTGATAGAATAAATTAAATAGCTTAATATTTATTATTTAATATTTTAGAAATATTAAATATAAATTAATAAGAGAGAGTCTTATTAATATTATTACAATTATTATTATTATTTTAATTTCTAAAAGAGTTTAGGAATTAATTTAATATAAGTATACTCATTTATTCCTAATTGGATTAGGAAGGAAAATTAGTTAAAGGAGTTTAATTAATTATCCCTAATAAGATTTGGGAGCCCCTTTAATTAAAAGGGTTTAATTAAATAATACCTTATTTTTTTTTTAGGGTTACTTGATATCTTTATAAGAGGAGTCTTATAACAGATATCATGACTACGTTATAATTCCAATGGTTGGAGAGTACGCTCCTTTTCTATAGAGATAGAAAAACTAGGGTTTAGCCAACCACCCATCTTCTTGAATTCTTCTTCTTCCTTGGTGGATCACCTCTAGAGGCCAAACACTTGGGTGGCTAACGTTGATCAAAGGAAGGAACCAAACCCGGTGGATTCAAGTTGAATGCGAAAAGGATTGGAGGTGAACTTGTACCTGAGGAAGCTCGGATCTTCAAGGGTATGATACTTGTTCTTTCTTTTTCGTTTAATTAATAATTGTGCATAAAGGGTGATCCGGGTATATGGTTTGTAAAAATTTTAAACTCTGATTTTTACACGTTTCTGCACTTTTTATTTTTGCAATTTGATTGCGTTCTTGAATATTACAAACCTAACACACTTGTCTAAGGTGGGCTAAGGAAAATGTGAAAAATATATTAATATTATATTCAATTTTCTACTTTGGTGTTCTAAGCATTTTCCTATAAATAGGGTGCTTAGGTTAGAATTAAAATCACACCGTAAACTCAAGTTTCTCTCTATTTCTCTCGATATATTGGCGTATTCTTGTGAGTATACTTTGAGTGTTGTTATACTGGTGCAAGTTCTCTTGACACGTATCCGCTTTTTCGGTCGGAAATCAAGTACCTTTGTGAGGTAAGGGATGTTATTTTCTTCCCAAATGATATTTATTTCTTCAATATCATTATGCCGAAGTATTGATCTGGACTTTTAATCAAATTTAGAACTTTTTGAGCCGGAGTTACTATTCACGATACTGCATATTTATTCACGTATGTGACGCCCCCAAAATTAGGTATCGCCACCCATCTTGGGTCGCCACTTACATGGTATATAAATTCAAATACAACTTACTTAATATAAGCTGTAGGTATGCAATACGACATAAGCGTGAGTTTGAATACAAATATTGTCTACTAGATATTATACAAACTCAAAAGGAGTCCTCATTACTACTATTATCACACTATATCACGAATAGTGAGGGACTACTAATGCTATCCTCGGACCATTACTCCGTTCCCCGACTGTCGTCCGCCTATGTTCTCATTTCGAAGAGAACAAATGAAAGAAAGGGTGAGCTCAACTAGCCCAAAGAAGAAATATTATGACTAAGATAATGCGAGAATAATTTATCATTAGCCTCAAAAAAGTGTTAAACCGATAAAATACAATAGACAACAAGTTTAAGCGCAGCGGAATAAGCAATCCATTAAAAGAGTCAAGTAGAGAATAAAGTCTACTATCTTTTAGGTTTTAAAAGGTTTTTCATCATCGTTATATTTGAGACTCGACTTTAATAAATAATCCACATCATCGAATCACCCCACACTACTGACCAAGGATATTCATCAAATTATCAATGGTCATGACTATCCGAATCACCCCCGGTCATAATCATACCAAAAACTAACCATCATCGCATTATGAGCCACCGAGGACTTTTATCACATCATTTATAACAAGCCATGATTATATACCGAATGATCCCTGGTCATAATCATACTAAGTTCATCTATACACGTAAAGTCAAGATAACATAATATAACATGAGGATGATGATGACAATGATGAATAATTCAATAAAACAAGTTCAAGAATTATTTTATCCAGGAATTATTAACGTCCAAATTGTCAAAATGATCTTTTTGTAGAGTAAAATTCAAGAATGATCGGAAGAATATTTCCATGAAAGATCTATGGATGAAACGCAAATATCAAGGATATTCTACTAATTTCATGGAGTATAGAAGTCAAAGTTTTAACCAATGGGTATAATAAAGAATGGAATAACAAAAGAAATCACCATGCATGCAGACCGCATGCCAGTAAAGTTATTCCAATGAGAATAATAATAACGGAACCGAGGTCGTGTGAAATTCACATGCAAGCGAGGATGTTCCAACGAGAATAATAAAGATGGAACGGTCATCCTGTAAAACACTTGCAGATAGGATATTCAATGAATGATAAAGACGAAAACGGTCAAGGTGTAAAACACATGCATGAGGATGTTCCAATGAATAATAAAAGGCGGAACCGAGTCGGTGTAAAACACACGATGTGATGTTCCAATGTAATAATAATAAAAAGCGGAACCAGTGGGTGTAAAAAACACATGATAGGATGTTCCAATGTAATAATAGAAGAATGTCACCAAGTATAGGGTAAACCACGTATACAAAAGTTATTCCAATGTAATAATAAGCAATGGAATAACAACGGTTCGCTTTCATGAATAAGAAAGAATAACACCCTTTACGTACAACAAATAATATACCCTACCTAGAAGAAGAAGCGAATATTGGCAAAGGTGAAGTAGTAATACTTTTCTTCTTTCTCTCTATAGTTTCTCTCTCAGAGTTTTGGTGAATTCGTGAAAAATAATGAAGCACTAGGCCTCTATTTATAGAAGATTTCTAGCTTAAGCACCGCCAGTGTGAAAAGGCAAGTGGCTCATTTAATCGGTGATGTGAAAAGAAAAGTGGTTTGGCGCTCAGTAATGTGAAACGACAAGTGGTTCGGCGCTGTAATGTGAAACGACAAGTGGTTCGACGCTGTAATGTGAAACGACAAGAGGTTCGGACGCTCAGAATGTGAAACGACAAGTGGTTCGACGCCTGGTAAAGTTAATTACTATTGACGAAGGTAATTACTATTCACAAAGGTAATTACTATTGACGAAGGTAATTACTATTGACGAAGATAATTACTATTCACAAAGGTAATTACTATTGACGAAGGTAATTACTATTCACGAAGGTAATTACTATTGACGAAGATAATTACTATTCACAAAGGTAATTACTATTGACGAAAGTAATTACTATTGACGAAGAGACTCTTAGATGATGACATATGGGCCCCCCATAAAATAATCAAACTTACCACAAATGTCTCATAACAGACTCTTTATATACATCAAGGATTGAATAAATATTACCACAAATCATTTTATTTTTAATCAACACATATTTAATCTTTCAACAATTATTAATCATTTATAACGTGTCGCCTCAATTATTGATTTAATACTATAACATATTATATGAGATGATAATCGTGACAATAATTGAATCAATAATATAAGAGATATGATGTAGCGCCCCCAAAATTAGGTATACATCACCCATCTTGGGTCGCCACTTACATGGTATGTAATTTAAATACAACTTATTAACATAAGCGTAGGTGTGCAATACGACATAAATCGTGAGTTTAAATACAAATATCGCCTACTAGATATTATACAAACTCAAAAAAAAAAAGTCCTCATTACAATTATTATCACACTATTTCACGAGAATAGTGAGGGACTACTAATGCTATCTTCAGGACCATCACTCGCTTCCCCAGACTCGTCCCAGCCTATATTCTCATTTCCTAAAGAGAAAAAGTGAAAGAAAAAAGGTGAGCTCAACTAGCCCAAAGAAGAAATATTATGACTAAGATAATGCAGAATAAATTATCAATAGTCTTCAACAATGTTAAAGCGATAAAATACAATGATAGATGACGGTTTAATCTGCGGTGAATATCGCAATCCATTAAAAGAGTCAAGTAGAAAATAAAGTCTACTATCTTTTAGGTTTTAAAAGGTTTTCATCATTTTTATATTGAGACTCGACTTTAATAAATATTCCACATCATCGAATCACACCCCCACTACTGCCAAGGATATTCTTTAGTATCACGACCACAATTATTCATGCACTACGGCCAAGAATATTTGTGTATTCATTAATGGTCATGATCATGCCAACAACTGTCTATCAATGCACTACTACTAATCGAGGATTTTTACCACATCATTTGTAACATTACTACCATGATTACACTTCGAATAGTCTCCGGTCATAATCATACCAAGTCCATCTATGCACTATGTGCCACAGATGACTTTAAAAAATATAAACATGAGGATGATGACAATGATATAAGAATTCAATAAAACTAGTTCAAGAATTATTTTATCCAGGAATTATTAACGTCCAAATTATCAACATGATAATCTTTGTTTTGTAGAGTAAAATTCAAGAATGATCGGAAGAATATTTTCATGAAAAGATATCTTTGGATGAAACGCAAATATCAAGGATATTCCACTAATTTCATGGAGTATAGAAGTCAAAGTTTTAACTTATTTGGGTATAATAAAGAATGGAATAACAAAAGAAATCACCATGCATGCGATAGACCGCATGACATGTTATTCCAATGTAATAATAAATAACGGAACGGTGTCGTGTGAAATTCACACCAATAGGATGTTCCAAACAGAATAATAAAGATGGAACCAGATCCGGTGTAAAATACACGATAGGATATTCAACAGAATGATAAAGATTTTAACCAGTCCTGTAAAACACACGCATGTGATGTTCAATGAGAATAATAAAGAGCGGAACCAGTCGGTGTAAAACACACGAGCAGGATGTTCCAACAAAATAATAAAGAGCGGAACCGGTAAATTGTAAAACACACACATGACGAGGATGTTCCAGCAGAATAATAGAAGAATGTCACCAAGTATAGGGTATGCCACTTTTACAAAGTTATTCCAATGTAATAATAAGCAATGGAATAACAACAGATTCTCTTCATGAATAAGAAAGAATAACACCCCATACATTTGGTAGGAGATTGAATCTGCGGCGGTGTAGTAACAAAATACTCTTCTTCTTTCTCTCTTATTCTCTCTATACTTTCTCTCTCTATTGCTTGAATGAATTCGTGAAAAATAATGAAGCCCTAGGCCTTTATTTATAGAAGATTTCTAGCTTAGCACCTGCCGTGTGAATAATTGAGCATAGCTGAGTGACTTCTCACGTAAGCATCAATAATCAATACCGTGTGCTACAATACAACCCAGCGCATTCATCGTACTTTTTACCAACGGGTAGTTCAACAGCTTTTTAACGGTAACACCTCCCGTAGTTATTTTTATAAAATATTTTTGTCGTTTTCTCAATCCGATAATAATTACATTATAGGGTCCACCAATGATTGAGCCGTTTCAGACGATTATTCCCTAACAAAAGAATATTCCCACCAAACGAATATTTTATAACAACTTGCATACTTTGCAAAATTTATAAATATTACCCACAACTATAACATTATATCAAATTTATTCCATAATATTCAAAATAATATTTATAGAAAAATTCATCTTTATTTATAAAAGTCGGGTCTTACAACCTCCCTTCTTATGAAATTTCGCCCTCAAAATTAGAAGTACGTGCACTGGTATGTCAAGAGGTAAGGATACCTCTATTTCATTTCAGATTCGAACTCCCAAGTCATTTCCTCAACATCGTGGTTCCTCCACAAAACTTTGACTTGAGGTATAACCTTGGAGCGTAGAATATGTTCCTTCTTATCCAAAATTTGAGCAGAACCTCTTCATACGCCAAATCTTCCGCTATTTCATCCGGTTCTAACTCAATAATATGGTTCGGGTCTTTCACATATTTACGTAACATAGATATGTGAAAAGCGTTATGAACACGAGACATATTTGGCAGAAAGCGAGTCTATAGGCCACAGTTCCTACTCGATCGAGGATTAAAATGGACCGATGAATCGAGGATTAAGTTTTCCTCTCTTTCCAAATCTTGTAACTCCTTTCCATGGAAAGCAACTCTTAACAACACATGATCTCCTATATCGAATTCCACGTCCTTTCGATGAAGATCAAGATAACTCTTTATCGATTTTGTGAGGTTTTTATACGTTGTCGGATCGTTTGAATCTTTTCCGTAGTCATACGTACCAACTCCAGATCCCAACAACGTTGCTTCACCCACCTCATCCCAAAGATCTTTGGAGAACGACACTTTCTTCCATACAATGCTTGAATGGAGCCATGCCAATACTTGCTTGATAATCTTTGTTGTTGTAGGAAAACTCCACCAATGGTAAGAACTTGTCCCAACTCCCTTGAAATCAAGGACACGCGAGTCTTAATAGATCTTCAAGTTTGAATAGTCCTCTCCGATCGTGTCAGTCGATCGAGGATGATATGCCGAAGCTAAATCGTAAGTCTGTGCCCATAGCTTTTTGCAAACTAACCCAAAATCGTGAAGTGAATCTTGGGTCTCGATCGAAACTATGGATAAGGCAGATACCATGCGATCTTACAATCTCGTTTATGTACATACTGAGCAAGACGTTCAAGTGTATAAGTTTCTCGATCGGTAAGAAATGAGCGGACTTGGTCAATCTATCAACAATGACCCAAATCGCATCAATGCCTTGAGAAACCCTAGGAAGACCGCAGAACGAAATCCATGGTAATGTGCTCCCACTTCCATTACGGAATTTCAAGTGGTTGCAATGGACCTTTTGGTACTTGATGCTCGCTTTAACTCGTTGACAAGTTAAACACCTTGAGATAAACAAATATATCTCTCTCTTCATATTGCTTCCACCAAAATGTATGACGAATATCATGATACATTTGGTACTCCCGAGATGGATTGCAAATGGTGTGTGTGCGCCTCCATCATGATATTATACTTTAAATCGTGGTCGTTAGGAACACAAAGTCCGGAGTTGACTCAAGTATTCCTTCTTCATCGATTCTTGCTCCTAAGATAGCACCTTTGCACTTTCTTCCTCATACGCATCACCTCCGTGTCCCGTAGCTTGAAAGCGGCTTTAACTTTATCGATTAAAAGTCGGTTCTACTCAGATACTCGCTTATCATCACACGCGTCCCTCGAGTCTTTAACTCTATCTCCATCCTTTGCAAGTCACACAAAATGGGCCTCATGCGTTGACAATATCGCACTCAGTACTTGCGATATGATTTTCTACTCAACGTCACCTACCACGTTCGCTTTTCAGGATGGTATTGGATGGTATGATCATAATCTTTCAGCAGTTCAAGCCAACGTCGTTGTCGCATGTTGAGTTCCTTTTGAGTGAAGAAATATTTGAGGCTTTTATGATCCGTAAATGTGAGACCCCAGATTTTATCAATAAAGATTTAAATTTTGTCGAAATAATTTTTTAATATTATGGTGTGAATTTAAGATAATATTATAGTTGTGGGTAGTATTTATAAATTTTGCAAAGTATGCAAGTTGTTATAAAATATTCGTTTAGTCGGGGAATATTTTTTTGTTTGGGAATATTAAATCGACGGCTTACCAATCATTAGTGGACCCCACAACGGAAGTATTATCGTAGTTAGAAAATGACCAAATTATCTTTCTATAAAATAACGGCAGAGGTGTTACCGTTAAAACCGTTGAACTACCCCTGTAGTAAAAGTACGAGAATACTGGCGTAGTTGTATAGTAACACACGATATTGATTATTGATGCTTACGTGAGAAGTCACTCAAATTTATGCTCACTTATTGCTATAGTAATTATTCGCATCATATCTCTTATATTATTGATTCAATTATTGTCACAAGATCATCAGATAATATGTTATAGTATTAAATCAATAATTGAGACGACAAGTTATAAATGATTAATAATTATTGAAAGATTAAATATGTGTTGATTAAAAATAAAATGATTTGTGGTAATATTTATTCAATCCTTGATGTATATAAAGAGTGCATTATGAGACATTTGTGGTAAGTTTGATTATTTTATGGGGGGCCCATATGTCATCATCTAAGAGTCTCTTCGTCAATAGTAATTACCCTTGTGAATAGTAATTACCTTCGTCGATAGTAATTACCTTTACCAGACGTCAAACCACTTGCCGTTTCACATTCTGACGTAAACCACTTGCCGTTTCACATTACAAATCAAACCACTTGTCGTTTCACATTACAAAGCGTCTTACCACTTGTCGTTTCACATTCTGAGCGTCGAACCACTTTTCTTTTCACATCACCAATCGTCAAGCCACTCGCCTTTTCACATGGTAGGTCTTTAAGCTAGAAATCTTCTATAAATAGAGGCCTAATGCTTCATTATTTTCACGAATTCAATGAAACTCTAGAGAGAAACTATAGAGAGAAAGAAGAAAAGTATGATACGCTACTTCACCTTGCCAATATTCGGTTCTTCTAAGGTAGGGAATATTATTTGTTGTAACCGTAAAGGGTGTTATTCTTTATTATTCATGAAGAGAACTGTTGTTATTCCATTGCTTATTATTCTCGTTGGAATAACTTTCGTAAAAGTGGTATACCCTATACATAACTGTATCACACGGCAGATACCCTATACTTGGTGAAATCCTTATATTATTCCATTCTTATTTATTACATTGGAATAACTTTTGTATACGCTGGAATCCCCTATACTTGGTGATCTCCTTACGTTATTCCATTCTTTATTATTACGTTGGAATATCACATGTCATGTGTTTTACACGGACCGGTTCCATTGTTTATTATTCAAAGATTTATTATTCTGTTGGATCATCCTGTCGGTGTGAATTTCACCTGACCTGGTTCCGTTATTATTATTCTGTTGGAATAACCTGTCTATGCGAAGTACTGCATGCATGGTGATTTCTTTTGTTATTCCATTCTTTATTATACTCAGTTGGTTAAATCTTTGACTTCTATACTCCATGAAATTAGTGGAATATCCTTGATATTTGCGCTTCATCCAGTATCTTTTCATGGAAATATTCTTCTGATCATTCTTGAATTTTACTCTACAAAATAAGTATCATTTTGACAATTTGGGCGTTAATAATTCTGGATAAAATAATTCTTGAACTTGTTTTATTGAATTATTATGTCATTGTCATCATCCTCATGTTATATTATGTTATCTTGACTTACGTGTATAGATGAACTTAGTATGATTACGACCAGGATCATTCTAAGATAATCGTGGCTTGTTATAAATGATGTGATAAAAGTCCTCGATGGGTTCGTAATGCGTTGATGGATAATTTTGGTATGATTATGACCGGGGGTGATTCGGTATAGTCATGACCATTGATAATTTGATGAATATCCTCGCCGTGGTGCGGGGGTGATTCGATGATGTGGATTATTTATTAAAGTCGAGTCTCAAAGCTATATAACGATGATGAAAACCTTTTAAAACCTAAAAGATAGTAGACTTTATTCTCTACTTGACTCTTTTAATGGATTGCTTATTCACTGCAGTTAAACTTGTTGTCTATTGTATTTTATCGGTTTAACTTTGTTGAAGGCTAATGATAAATTATTCTCGCATTATCTTAGTCATAATATTTCTTCTGGGCTAGTTGAGCTCACCCTTTCTTTCTTTGTTCTCTCGTGAAATGAGAACATAATGGGACGAGTGGGAAGCGGAGTAATGGTCCGAGAGGATAGCATTAGTAGTCCTCACTATTCTATGAAATAGTGTGATAATAGTAGTAATGAGGACTCCTTTTGAGTTTGTATAATATCTAGTAGACAATATTTGTATTCAAACTCACGGTTTATGTCGTATATTATACCTAGTTATATTAGTAAGTTGTATTTGAATTTATGTACCATGTAAGTGGCGACCCAAGATGGGTGACGATACATAATTTTGGGGCGCCACAAGAAAGATCTCCACTTTCTCCCCATACAAGTAATGCCTCCAAATTTTAAGCAGATAGATAATCGCCGCCAACTCTAGATCACGTAAAGTAGGATAATTTCTCTCATATTCTTTGAGTTGTCACGAGGCATAAGGCTATAACTTTTCCATGTTGCATAAGAACACATCCCAACCCTTTGCCCGAAGCATCACTTTGTAGATGACAAATCCTTAGAGCCAGAGATGGTATTGTCGAGCAGTCTTTGAAATAAGTCTCTCTCGAGTTCTTGAAAACTCTTCTCTCATTCTTCGCTCCAATGCGAACTTTGTATCTTTCCCGGTCAATTTGAGTCGATGGAGTAGCGATTCGAGAAAATCCTACCACTTAATCTCCGATAATAACCAAACTAAACCAGAAAGCTACGTACTTCGATCATCGATTTAGGTTGTTCCGACTTTGAATAGCTTCAATCTTTCTTTGGGTCAACAGATATTCCATGACTTGATACCACGTGCCCAAGGAATGCTACTTCTTCAAGCCGAACTCACATTTCTTCAACTTGGCATAAAGCTTATATTCACGAAGCTTTTGGAGTGTCACCTCAAGTGTTGCTCATGATCTTCACGACTTTTGGAATAAATAAGGATATCATCAATAAAGAGCGACCACAAAGTGATCTAAATATTCCTTGAATACTCGGTTCATCATATCCATGAAGGCAAAGAGGAGCATTAGTCAATCCAAAGGACATGACTAGGAATTCATAATGCCCGCATCTTAGGAGTTAAAGAAGTCTTTGGAATGTCGGCGGTTCTAATCTTCAATTGGTGATATCCTAACGAAGATCAATCTTTGAAAAGAATTTGGCTCCTTGAAACCGGTCAAACAGTCATCAATACGTGGCAATGGATACCTATTTTGATGGTGACATGATTCAACTCCCGATAATCAATACAAAGTCGATACTCCCATCTTTCTTCTTCACGAATAGAACAGGAGCACCCCAAGGAGAAGTACTAGGACTTAATAAAGCCAATGTCTAACAATTCCTGCAGTTGGGTCTTTAACTCACGAAGTTCAATAGAGCTATTCGATATGGGGCTTTGGAAATAGGTTTTTGTACCGGGTTCAAGGTCGATACAAAATTCAATTTCACGCCCGGGGTAGGCAGGGAAGTTCTTGGGGAATACGTCAGAAATTTATTAACAATAGGAATATCGTTTAAATCGACGTATTTTTTTTAAAATCGTGATATGAGCTAAGAAAGCTTGACATCCGTTTTTCAATAAACGAATAGCTTTATGGCTTGAGATGACCGTGATTGATTTTAATGGTTTGGTCGTTTGAATTAAATATAATAGGTTGATTAGGAATATGAAAGCTAACAACCTTACGAAAACAATCAATTTTTGCATGATAAGTAGTTAACCAATCAATCCTTTAGAATCACGTCAAATGCAAGTATTTTTAATGAAATAAGATCGACAGGTAATGTGAGGGTACCGATTTGAACCAAACAAGACTTATAAACAGTGGATGTAATGAAGGTTTCTCCCAATGGAGTTTCCACAGATAAGTCAAAGTCTAATTTCTCCGGAGTCAAATTTAATAGATGAGCGCAAGTAGGAGAAATAAAAGAATTGGTAGAACCGGTATCAAATAAAGTATAAACTTCATTAGAGTTTATGATAAGCTTATCCGTGATGACCTCATTCGGATTCCTTGCTTCTTTGGGAGGTCACAACAAACGCTCTCCCTTGCAGACTCACGGCTTTGAATTTTCCGGGATGGCCTTTGGTGCCTCCATCCTAGCTAAATTTGTCTTGATGGCGACAAAATCGAGCTAAGTGACCTTCTCTTCTACAATTATAACATGCTTTGGATGGCATGACGCAATTTGATCGATGTGTCCTCTCTCCGCATTTGAAGCATATGATAGGTGGTCTTTCTCCTTCCTTAACAATGGGTGCTGGTGCTGACGTCTTTCCACCATTGTTGAATCTCTGTTTCTTGAAATGTCCATTCTTATTGTTTTGCCCTGATTACCACCGAAGTGGTTACCATATCCGCTTTGTTGATTCCTCCACGCTTGTTGTCACCGCTCGATGACTACTCATTTGGTATTATAATTTTGCCGCCGCTCTCTTTTAGTTGTGTTGACTCATTATCGCGTTCCACTAACTGAGCCCTATTTACAACATCTGAATACAAACACAGTTTATGAGAAATAAGATGTTGACGTATCTCCGGCTTCAAACCTCTTAAAAACATTCGCGCCATTTCTCTTCATTATCCACCAAGTGGGGACGAACCGTGATAACTCCGCAAATTTTGCCTCGTATCATGACACGGTCATATTATTTTGTTCCAACTTGATAAACTCCACCTCCTTTATGTGGCGAATACTTTCGTGAAAGTATTTGTCGTTGAATGACTCCCGGAACTTCTCCCAAGATATCTTGAGACAAAGAAGTTGAGTACGTTTTTACCGATTCCCACCAAGAATCCGCTCTCCGCGCAACATAAAAGGCGAAAGGGAACCTTTTGCTCCTCGGAGCATCCCAAGACATCAAATATCTTGGTAATCTGCTTTATCCATGCTTCCGCTTGAAGTGGTTTGGCTCTCTCCTTAAACTCCGGTGGTCCCAGCTCCTTGAATTGTTTAGCGGTGACCGCCCGAGAGTTTTCCGTGTTTTCACCTACGTTTTGGACAGGAGTCGCTCTCGCCTGCTGTTGCATAAATTGCATAAAGCCTCTGAACATTTGATCATTAATCATTTGGTCAGTGTTGTTGTTTGCATGAGAATTGTTGATATGTGGTGAATCAACGATCGCCTGCGCTCCATTGCTATTCTCAACATTCTCAGATGTCATTTTTAGATACTGCCACAAAACAAAAGGTTAATTGACATGTAACAAATTATCCCTATCTTCGGACTCAACCAATAAAATAGCACATAAACTTAGGTAGGTCATACTAGCGAAAAGTATTCCCGTCTCTCCCTCCTAGTACTATTCTCACATCTTAGCTGTGGATCATATCCAAGCTCGATATTCAACCGTGACGCCCCAAAATTAGGTATACATCACCCATCTTGGGTCGCCACTTACATGGTATGTAATTTAAATACAACTTATTAACATAAGCGCTGTGTACAATACGACATAAACGTGTGTTTAAATACAAATATCGTCTACTAGATATTATACAAACTCAAAAAAAAAAGTCCTCATTATAATTATTATCACACTATTTCACGTAATAGTGAGGACTACTAATGCTATCTTCGTGACCATCACTCATTTCCGACTCGTCCCCGCCTATATTCTCATTTCCTAAAGAGAACGGTGAAAGAAAAGGTGAGCTCAACTAGCCCAAAGAAGAAATATTATGACTAAGATAAAGCGTAATAAATTATCAATAGTCTTCAACAATGTTAAACCGATAAAATACAATAGACAACCGGTTAATCTGCATTTTGAATATCGCAATCCATTAAAAGAGTCAAGTAGAAAATAAAGTCTACTATCTTTTAGGTTTTAAAAGGTTTTTCATCATCGTTATATTTGAGACTCACTTTAATAAATATTCCACATCATCGAATCACCCCTCGCACTACTACGGCCAAGGATATTCTTTAAGTATCACGACCACAATTATTCATGCACTCACGGGACAAGAATATTTGTGTATTCATTAATGGTCATGATCATGCCAACAATCGTCCATCAATGCACTACTACCAATCGAGGATTTTTACCACATCATTTGTAACATTACTATTATGATTACACCAAATAGTCTCTCGGTCATAATCATACCAAGTCCATCTACGCACTCTGTGCCACGAGATGACTTTAAAAAATATAAACATGAGGATGATGACAATGATATAAGAATTCAATAAAACTAGTTCAAGAATTATTTTATCCAGAATTATTAACGTCCAAATTATCAACATGATAATTGTTTTGTAGAGTAAAATTCAAGAATGATCGGAAGAATATTTTCATGAAAAGATATCTTTGGATGAAACGCAAATATCAAGGATATTCCACTAATTTCATGGAGTATGTAAGTCAAAGTTTTAACCAACTGGGTATAATAAAGAATGGAATAACAAAAGAAATCACCATGCATGCGATAGATCGCATGCAGAAAAGTTATTCCAACAGAATAATAAATAACGGAACCAGTCGTGAAATTCACACGCATGTGATGTTCCAATGTAATAATAAAGATGGAACCCGGATCCTGTAAAACACATGAGATAGGATATTCCAACAGAATGATAAAGAGCGGAACCGTGTCCAGGTAAAAAAACATGTGATGCATGGATGTTCCAACAAAATAATAAAAGAGCGGAACCATGTCCAACAAAAAACACAGAACAGGATGTAAAACCAATATGGATGTTCCAATGTAATAATAGAAGAATGTCACCAAGTATAGGGTAAACCACGACATACAAAGTTATTCCAATGTAATAATAAGCAATGGAATAACAACAGTTTCTCTTCATGAATAAGAAAGAATAACACCCCTTACATTTGGTAGGAGATTGAATATCGCAGCAGTAGTAGTAACAAAATAATATTCTTCTTTTCTCTTATTCTCTCTATAATTTCTCTCTATAGCTTGAATGAATTCGTGAAAAATAATGAAGCCCCAGGCCTCTATTTATAGAAGATTTCTAGCTTAAGACCGCTTAGTGTGAAAAGGCAAAAGTGGCTTGACGACTAATGATGTGAAAAGAAAAGTGGTTTGGACTTTGTAATGTGAAACGACAAGTGGTTCGGACATCAGTAATGTGAAACGACAAGTGGTTCGACGTCTGGTAAAGGTAATTACTATTAACGAAGGTAAATTCTATTGACGAAGGTAAATACTATTCACAAGGGTAATTACTATCGACAAAGGTAATTACTATCGACGAAGGTAAATACTATTCACAAGGGTAATTACTATTGACGAAGGTAATTACTTATCGACGAAGGTAATTACTATCGACGAAGGTAAATACTATCGACGTAAGAGACTCTTAGATGATGATGATATACGAGCCCCCATAAAATAATCAAACTTACCATAAATCATTTTTTTTCATCAACACATATTTAATCTTTCAACAATTATTAATCATTTATAACTTGTCGCCTCAATTATTGATTTAATACTATAACATATTATACGGATGATCTTTGTGACAATAATTGAATCAATAATATAAGAGATATGATGCAAAGAATTCTTTGTAGTAATAATTGAAGCATAAATGAGTGACTTCTCACGTAAGCATCAATAATCAATACCGTGTGCTTTCTGCAACCACGCCAGACATATTCATCGTACTTTTACCAACCGTAGTAGTTCAACAGCTTTTAACGGTAACACCTCCGCCGTTATTTTTATAAAATATTTTTGTCGCTCGATCAATCAATAATAAATTACATTTATGGGGTCCACCAATGATTGAGTTTATTGTATTTAATATTCCTAACAAAAGAATATTCCCCACCAAACGAATATTTTATAACAACTTGCATACTTTGCAAAATTTATAAATATTATCCACAACTATAACATTATATCAAATTTATTCCATAATATTCAAAAATAATATTTATAGAAAAATTCATCTTTATTTATAAAAGATGGGGTCTTATATATGATGCAAAGAATTACTTATAGCAATAATTGAGCATAATTGGTGACTTCTCACGTAACATCAATAATCAATATCGTGCTACTTATACAACTACGCCAGACATCGCATTTTTACTAATGGGTAGTTCAACGCTTTTAATTCAGTAACACCTCCTGCTAGATTATTTTTATAGAAAGATAATTTTGTCGTTTTCTAACTACGACAATACTTCCGTTATTGGGGTCCACTAATGATTGGTAAATTGCATTTAATATTCCCTGACAAAAAGAATATTCCCCGACCAAACGAATATTTTATAACAACTTGCATACTTTGCAAAATTTATAAATACTACCCACAACTATAATATTATCTTAAATTCACACCATAATATAAAAAAATTATTTCGACAAAATTTAAATCTTTATTGATAAAATCTGGGGTCTCACAATCTCCCCTCCTTATGGAATTTCTTCCTCGAAATTAGGGTACGTACCTGGTATGATAAAGAGGTGAGGATACCTTGAATACCTTTATCGTTTGAAAACATTAAATTCATCTTTGCAATCAAACCCAAAGATATTTATTCACAATTCATCTTTGCACTATGGTGCCAAAGATATACAATCAGAAACCAATAATTTGAGACGCAACTTAATAGTATCACGACCATTAATTATCCATGCACCAATCGCCAAGGATATTCGTGTTTTCAATTACTATCTTGATTATACCAAATAATCCTTGGTCATAATCATACCAAGTCTATCAATGCACTACTACCAAAGATGACTTTTTACCACATCCATGAATTAATATTTCATTCGAGACTCATTTCAATAATTAATCCATATCATCGAATCATCCCCGCACTACGTGCCGAGGATATTCATTAGTATTACCACCACGAATTATCCATGCACTACTACGGCCAAAGATAATCGTGTCTTCATTAAGTATCGACCACAAATTATCCATACACTACTACCAAAGATAATCGTCATTCATTAAGTATCACGACGACAAATTATCCATGCACTACTACCAAAGATAATCGTGTTTTCAATTACGGTTATGATTATACCCGAACAATCCTCAGTCATAATCATACCAAGTCCATCTATGCACTACTGAAGCCACGAGATGACTTTCAACATAATATAAAGTAATGAGGATAATGATATAAAGAATCAATCAAATGAGATAAAGGATAAATATTAAATATTTATAATATAATTTATCCAGATTCAAGAATATCCCCATGTTATCAATCACTTAATAATCTCATAATCTAATATCATTAATATTATAACAATATTTTAATCACTTCTTAAATTTATAAACAATTTATCTCAATTGTTTACGCTTTTACCATATAATGCATTTAATCATTCAAAATGCCATACTCATAAGATATCATCACCAATTATCAAATCCTCATCAAAAAATGCATATATTCTATATAGGATTCTCTAGCCATAAAATCATATTTTCAACTTTGTTACTTCACATAACATATTTAACTCATATGTTCAGAATTAAACTATTTTCATGAAAAATACCAAATCAGTCCCAAAATATTTCTTTTTTTGGGTATTAGCATAATATAGTCCCATAATGAAAAATATATTTTCTCACAATTTTTAAAATTCATTTACTATTTTCAAAATCAATTTCTAATTAATTCCTTAAGAAATTAGCTACCTCAAGTTTAACTCCAAAAATTCCCAAATCTTGGCAGGACCTTACACATGTTAACGTGAGCTTCCAGTTTAAATTTCATGGTCATCGGAGTTATAGAACTCCAAGTTATTACGTTCATTCGGAAAAATCTAAATATTGAAATAGTCATAATTTGCTCATTTTAAGTCGAGAATGAGCTCATTTTTGGACAGGAGGTACTTTATACCATATACCTTCATGTCCCAAAAGGCCAAAAAAAATTTCATAATATAAGTGGCCGAAACAGCACGTCTAAAATCATGGCAGCAGTTTTTTTTTGGTTTTTGCAGCTTTGCACTCCTTTGCTAAAATCAGTCACACACAAAATCTACAACACCTTTTCCAGTAATTCCACTTGGATTAGTTAGGTAACTCATAGATCTAACTCTAGGACTTGACCACACTCAAAATTCAAAATATAATAGGAGATATGGTCAATTGAATTTCATGTTACGCTTTTTCACCAAAAATCGATTTTCAACTCTTTGTGATTTCTAAGAAACTTTCATGTTTTCACATACTAACCAACATAACTCATCTTAAAACTTACTAATACTTCATATACCCATGATTTTCATCGATTCTATACTTTTATTATGACTTTCATCATAATCCACGTAAATGCATCCTTTTAGTTGAAGAAATATTTTGAGGGTTTAAGAAATGGGTTTTTATCTTGGGGTCAATACAAAATTCGATTTCACGTTCTAGGGTAAGCTAGGAAGTCTTCAAGAATACGCCAAGAAATTTATTAATGATAGAAATATCATTCAAAATCATTATCTCGTCCAAGACTTGGATAAGACGTCACATTAATACCAACTGTGACTTCTATCCCTTAACCCGGATAAGACCTCACAATGATAACTATCAACTTGCCATCTTCAATCACGACGCCGCCTACTGTAAAGTCCGGCTTCGGTGCATTTCACACAAGGAAGTCAACAACGAAAGGATCGGGGCTCTTTTACTTATGGCTTGATATGACAATGATTGACTTTTAGTGGTTTGGTTACTTTGAATTGCATAACAAGTCAAGTTGGTTATGAATATAAAAGCTAACAACCTTACGAAAAGCATGATGAGTAGTTAACCAATTGATTCCTAAAATCACATCAAAGGCAAATATTTTCAAAAAGATAAGATCGACAGTAACGTGAAAATGTTTATTTGAATCAAACAAGATTTAAAATAAGTAAGCAGAACGAAGGCTCCTACTAACGAAGTTTCAACCAATAAGTCAAAGTTTAACTTCTTGAGTCAAATTTAAACGTTGAACACAACTAGGTGAAATAAAAGAGTGGGTAGAACGGTATCTAACACGGTATAGACTTCGCAAGAGCTTATGATTAACTTACCCGTGATAATTTTATTCGTGTTCCTCGTCACGAGAAAAAAACGCTCTCTCTTAAACTACGGCTTTGGTTTGTGCAGGGACACCTTTGGTGCCTCCATCCTAGTTGAATTTGTCTTGATGAACGACAAAATCGAGCTAAGTGACCTTCTCTTCCACAATTATAACATGCTTTTGACTTTGACGTATGGCAGATTCGGATCGATGTGTCCTCTCCTCCGCATTTGAAGCATATGATAGGTGGTCTTTCTCCTTCCTTAACAACGGTGTGTTGGTCGACGTCTTTCCATCATTGTTGAATCTCCTTTTTTGAAATGTCCATTTTTATTGTTTTGCCCCGATTACCACCAAAGTGGTTACCATATTTGGCCCGTTGATTCCTCCACGCTTGTTGTCACCGCTCGATGACTACTCTCACGATATTATAATTTTGTCACCGCTCTCTTTTAGTCATGCGTTGACTCGTTATCGCGCTCCACTAATTGAGCCCTATTTACAACATCCTGAATAAAACGCAGCTTTATGAGAAATAAGATGTTGATGTATCTCCCGCTTCAAACCTCTTAAAAACATTCGCGCCATTCTCTCTTCATTATCCACCAAGTGGGAATAAACCGTGATAACTCCGCAAATTTTGCCTCGTATCGCGACGATACGGCCATATTATTTTGTTCCAACTTCGATAAACTCCACCTCCTTTATGTGGTGGCGAATACTTTCGTGAAAGTATTTGTCGTTGAATGTACTCTGGAACTTCTCCCAAGATATCTTCAAGACAAAGAAGTTGAGTACGCTTTTACCGATTCCCACCAAGAATCCGCCTCCGCAAGCAACATAAAGGCGGCAAAGGAACCTTTGCTCTTGAGCATCCCAAGACATCAAATATCTTGGTAATCTGCTTTATCCATGCTTCCGCCAGAAGTGGTTTTGGCTCTCCCTTAAACTCCGGTGGTCCCAGCTCCTTGAATTGTTTAGCGGTGACCGCCCGAGAGTTTTCCGTGTTTCTACCTACGTTTTGGACAGCAGTCGCTTTCGCCTGATGTTGCATGAATTCTAAAAACTTCTTAAACGTACCGTCGTTTGTCAATTGATCATTGTTGTTGTTTATAGGAGGATTATCGCCATCCTGTTGCACATTGTCCTGATTATTGATCTGTGGAGAATCAACAGTCTCATGTGCTCCATTGCTATTCTCAACATTCTCGGATGCCATTTTCAAACACTGCCACAAAATAAGGGTTAATTGACATGCAACATATTATCACTATACTCTGACTGTAAGACCCCAACTTATTATTAATGAAATTTAATTTTCTCTATTTATTATTTTGAAATAGTAAGGGTTGATGTGATTAATGTGGATAGTTAGGGGTAAAATACGCAAATATTTCAAAATAAGCAAGTGGTTATAAAATATTCATTGTTGTCGGGGAATATTCGTTTGGGTCGTGGAATATTCAGATCTTTTCGGGGAATATTCGCATTTACTACAAGTGACCATGTGTGGGCCCCAGAAACTAAAAAGCGATTGGATGAAGAAAAACGACAAATATAAGTTGTTTAAAAATAACAAACAGTAGTTATTTACCAATTAATCTCGTTAAAATACTCGTGGTTAAAAACAAGAAGATGATTACCAGTATTGCACCAATTATTGATTCTTACGTGAAGAAGTCACTACTCAATAATGGTTACGATGAATTATCGCTCAAAGATTTTATTGAGTTAATAATTGTCTGCGTTGATATTTTATATTCTTCGTTGTTTCAATAATTGTCATTACACAAAGTATTTTTCATTATCGAAGCAATAATTCATATTATCCGAATAATATTATTAGATAACATTATTGGCAATGTCTAGAAAGTTACATCTAAGGAGAGGTTTGGTCACCTAATTGCGCCAAGAAGAAGAAATTCTTATTGAAAGCCCCTCTTCCTGAACCGCCATCGGGTCATCAATATTGTGATTCTCGTAATATTATTTGTGAATAATTAATTATTGATTCATATGATGAGGAAAATATTAATTTTATGTGGATATAGATGTAGAAAAATTTTAATGTGACAATTGTTGAAAATTGAAATTTTATCTTTTTCTGATAAAATAATTCTTTTAAATATATTATTATATTTTAATAATATAATAATGGTGATATTTTTACAACGAATGTGGGATATATGAGTATACGAGGAGGAAGAGTATTTTTGTTGCAATAAATGTTTAAAACATGTTAAACATGTCAGTGGACCCCATTTATTGACTGAAATTTGATTATAGCCTGTAAAATCCCCCGTTTGTGGATTTCGGTCAATTTCTGTTTGGAATTTGGAAAAACTTTCTTCTGCAAAGTTGTAGAGAATTGAATTTCCTATAAAAACTCGCGAGATTCGAATTTTCTGATAGAAGGGCTATTTATTATGAATTATTGAAGTTCCGAAGCTCCGAAATAATTGATTTTTGGAAGTTTAAAATATTTTAAATAATAAAAACGTTTTTTGTTTGTTTTGTGGGCTACAACATGTGCATAATGAGCTGAGATCAGATCTAGGAAGGTGGGCGTAGAAATCTTAATATATATATTAATATTATATTAAATTTTCGCTTTGCGTGTTCTAAAGATTTTCCTATAAATAGGGTGCTTGGGTTAGAATTGAAAATCACATCGTAAATCAAGTTTTCTCTCTATATTATCGAAGCGTATTCTTGTGAGTATTTTGAGTATACTTTGAGTATTGTTAGAAAGTGCGAGTTTCTTCAACACTATACCCGATATTCCAAATTTAAGTCTTAATCTTTCGAGGTAAGTGGATGTTATTTTCTTCTCAAATGATATTATTTCTTCAATATCATTATCTTTGAAATATTGGTTGGAACTTTTATCAAATTTGAAACTTTTTCATGTCTGGGGTTACTATTCATGAGTTACTATTCACGAAAGTTACTATTCATGAGTTACTATTCACGAGTTACTATTCACGAGTACTTATTCATGTAAGCGTGAAGATGTTTTTTTGTGGAATTTCTATCTTTTGGTGTCTGAGTTACTATTATTCACGATACTACAAGACTATTCACGATATCTAAGACTATTCACCAAAAATGAAATTTCTTCTCTTTTGTCCAAAATATCTATTCGGATACTAGCTTTGATTGTATCCATGTTTTGATCATTCTTGAATTTTACACCATTGTGATTATTTTTGAGGTATTTTTAGACGTGGATAAAACAAAGTACTTAATCCTTAATCCTTAATCCTTGTCATTTTGTTTCATTGGATTCGTTTCTTTAAAAATATTTTCATCATCCTCATCTTAAATGATGATATTATTGAATATCTTTGGCCCTCAGTAGTCAAAAGATGAATGATTTCAAGAATATCTTCGTCAGTAGTGCAAAAGATGAACCGATGTTTAGATGAACATGACTAATCTGATGAATATCTTCGGCCCAGAGTGCAAAGATGAATATTTGATTCCGGATGTATATTGATTGATGTTACAGGATAAAAGATGAGCGATGAACTTTTAAATTCATACATAAAAGATAGTAGTTTGCATTCTCTACTTAACTCTTCTAATGAATTATTATTTCATTGCGAATATTGATTTAAAATTTGTTGTCTATCAGTATTCTATTAGATTTTTTCCTGTTGAAGACTAACGATAATTTGTTGTATATTATCTTAGTCATAATATTCTTTCTTTGGGCTAGTTGAGCTCACCCTTTTCCTTTTTGTTCCATTTTTCTCGTGGAGGCGAGAATATAATGATGATGAAGTAGGGGTATGGAATGAAGGTTCTAGAGAGAGTTGTTTAGTAGTCCTCACCATTTTTGTAAAATAATGTATCAATAAATGTGATGAGGATTTATTTGAGTATAGATAATTGTCAGAAGATAATATTTGTATTTAAACTCACAGCTTTTCTTGTTGTAATAATAAAGTTGTAGTTATTTCGTACTATGTATTGACAACTCGGAATGGGTGATGTATACCTATTTTGGGGGCGCCACACCGAATCGACCAATCAAATATCAAATAAACTTAGGTAGGTCATACTAGCGAAGGTATTCTGCCTCTCTCCTCCTAGTTCTTATCTCACATCTCACTGTGGATCATATCCCTAAGCTTTGATACCAACTGTGACGCCCCCAAAATTAGGTATACGTCACCCATCTTGGGTCGCCACTTACATGGTACATAAATTCAAATACAACTTACTAATATAACTGTTGTGTACAATACGACATAAATTGTGAGTTTGAATACAAATATTGTCTACTAGATATTATACAAACTCAAAAGGAGTCCTCATTACTACTATTATCACACTATTTCACGTAATAGTGAGGACTACTAATATCTATCCTCCGGACCATTACTCCGTTCCCCGACTCGTCCCATACCTATATTCTCATTTCTCAAGAGAAACGGTGAAAAAAGGGTGAGCTCAACTAGCCCAAGAAGAAATATTATGACTAAGATAATGCGAATAATTTATCATTAGCCTTCAATAGTGTTAAACCGATAAAATACAATAGACAACAAGTTTAACTGCAAATGAATAAGTTAATCCATTAAAAGAGTCAAGTAGAGAATAAAGTCTACTATCTTTTAGGTTTTAAAAGGTTTTTCATCCTTGTTATAGCCGAGACTCAAACTTTAATAAATAATCTACATCATCGAATCACCCTCGCACTACTACGCCAAGGATATTCATCAAATTATCAATGGTCATGACTATACCGAATCACCCACGGTCATAATAATCATACCAAAACTAACCATCACCGCATTACGTGCCACCGAGGACTTTTATCACATCATTTATAACAAGCCATGATTATACCGAATGATCCTCGTCATAATCATACTAAGTTCATCTATATACGTAAGTAGAAGATAACATAATATAACATGAGGATGATGATAATGACATAATAATTCAATAAAACAAGTTCAAGAATTATTTTATCCAGGAATTATTAACGCCCAAATTGTCAAAATGATCTTGCATTTTGTAGAGTAAAATTCAAGAATGATCGGAAGAATATTTCCATGAAAGATATTGGATGAAAACATGAAATATCAAGGATATTCTACTAATTTCATGGAGTATAGAAGTCAAAGTTTTAACTAACCTGGGTATAATAAAGAATGGAATAACAAAAGAAATCACCACGCATGCGGTACTTTGCAGAGAAAGGTTATTCCATCGAGAATAATAATAACGGAACCGGTCGGGTGAAATTCACACAAGCTGGGATGTTCCAACAGAATAATAAAGATGGAACCGGATCCGGTGTAAAACACAGATAGGATATTCCAATGAGAATGATAAAGAGCGAAACCAGTGTCGGTGTAAAACACATGCATGAGGATGTTCCAATAGAATAATAAAGACGGAACCAGGTGGGTGTAAAACACACATGCATGTGATGTTCCAGCAGAATAATAATAAAGGCGGAACCAGTCCGGTGTAAAACACACACATGATGAGGATGTTCCAATGTAATAATAGAAGAATGTCACCAAGTATAGGGTAAACCACATTATACAAGGTTATTCCAATGCAGAATAATAAGCAATGGAATAACAACAGTTCTCTTCATGAATAAGAAAGAATAACACCCTTACAGTACAACAAATAATATTCCCTACCTTAGAAGAACTCGAATATTGGCAAGGTGAAGTAGCAGAATATTTTTTTTCTCTTCTCTCTATAGTTTCTCTCTACAGAGTTTGGTGAATTCGTGAAAAATAATGAAGCACTAGGCCTCTATTTATAGAAGATTTTAGCTTAAGACCGCCGTGTGAAAAGGCAAGTGGCTCGACGACCGGTGATGTGAAAAGAAAAGTGGTTTGGCCTTTTGTAATGTGAAACGACAAGTGGTTCGGACGCTCAGAATGTGAAACGACAAGTGGTTCGATCACGCAGAATGTGAAACGACAAGTGGTTCGGACTTTTGGTAAAGGTAATTACTATCGAGCGAAGGTAATTACTATTCACAAAGGTAATTACTATCGATTGAAGGTAATTACTATCGATTTAAGATAATTACTATTCACAAAGGTAATTACTATTGATTTAAGGTAATTACTATTCACGAAGGTAATTACTATCGACGAAGATAATTACTATTCACAAAGGTAATTACTTATTGGACGAAAGTAATTACTATCGATTTGAATAGACTCTTAGAGATGATGACATATGGGCCCCCATAAAATAATCAAACTTACCACAAATGTCTCATAATGACTCTTTATATACATCAAGGATTGAATAAATATTACCACAAATCATTTTATTTTTAATCAACACATATTTAATCTTTCAACAATTATTAATCATTTATAACTTGTCGTCTCAATTATTGATTTAATACTATAACATATTATACGGATGATACTGTGACAATAATTGAATCAATAATATAAGAGATATGATGCAAAGAATTACTATAGCAATAATTGAGCGTGGTGAGTGACTTCTCACGTAAGATCAATAATCAATATCGTGTGCTACTTATACAACACGCCAGACATCGTACTTTTTACAAGGGTAGTTCAGCAGCTTTTAACGGTAACACCTCTGTAGTTATTTTTATAGAAAGATAATTTTGTGTTTTTTAACTACGACAATACTTACTTAATAGGGGTCCACTAATGATTGAGTAGTCGTACGAATATTTCCCACAAAAAGAATATTCCCAAACCAAACGAATATTTTATAACAACTTGCATACTTTGCAAAATTTATAAATACTACCCACAACTATAATATTATCTTAAATTCACACCATAATATAAAAAATTATTTTGACAAAATTTAAATCTTTATTGATAAAAAACTGGGGTCTCACAACGCGTATCGACACTATTCACGTAAAAATAAAATTTTTCCTTTTCGTCAAAATATCTATTGTGGATACTAGCTTTGATTGTATCCATGTTTTGATCATTCTTGAATTTTACACCACTATGATTATTTATGAGGTATTTTTGGACATGAAATAAATTTAAATACTTAATCCTTAATACTTGTTCTTTTGTTTCACTTTGGATTCATTTTCTTTAAAATATTTTCATCATCCTCATCCCTAAATGATGATATTACCGAATATCTTTGGTCCAGTAAAGGCAAAGATGAATGATTTCTTGATGAATATCTTTGGTAGTAGTCTAAAAGATGAAGCAGTGTTTAGATGAACACGATCGAATCGATGAATATCTTTGGTCGGTAGAGTGCAAAAGATGAATATTTGATTTAAGATGAATATTGATTGATGTTACAGGGATAAAATAATGATGATGGATTGATAAATTCATAGATATTAGTAGATTTCATCCTCTACGTAACTCTTCTATTAATTAATATTTTTCGTTGCGAATATTGCTCTAAAACTTGTTGTTTAATGTATTCTCTCAGATTTTTTTCCTGTTGAAGACTAACGATAATTTGTTGTATATTATCTTAGTCATAATATTCTTTACTAGGCTAGTTGAGCTCACCCTTTTCCTTTTTGTTCTATTTTTCTTCTGAGGAGGCGAGAATGTAGCAGTCTTGAGTGAGGGATATGGAATGAAGGTTCTACAGAGAGTTGTTTAGTAGTCCTCACTATTTTTGTAAAATAATGTATCAATAAATGTGATGAGGATTTATTTGGGTATAGATATTGTCTAGAAGATAATATTTGTATTCAAACTCACAGTTTTATTGTTGTAATAATAAAGTTGTAGTTGTTTCTGTACCATGTATTGACAACTCAGAATGGGTGATGTATACATATTTTGGGGGCGTCACAAAAAGAATATTTTACTTTGCAAAAAAAAAAAATTCACATATTATCCTTAACTTTAAACTTTTATCAATTTAACTGTTTACCAAAATAAATAAAAAATTGAATACTTTTATTTCATAAAATTCGGGGTCTCACAAATTTGGTTTTTTAATCCACCTAAAATCGTCACATACACCGAAACCGTTGGTGCAGTTTTAATTAATGCGGTTTATGCGATTTTTAGTGCAGTTTTGATTAAAATTTGGTTCATTGCTCAACTCTAATGTAAAGAATGGATCAATAAACTGATTGCCAAAGAATCACTACTAATCTTTGTTACTAATCCTGATATAAAAAATAAATAAAAATAGATACAAGTTTTGTTGTAATTGCATCGCCTTTTAACCCTAAAATCAACAACTAAACACTAATTTGTTCAATTTATTAATTATTATATGTAACATTAAATATTTTAAAGTTAAAAGTATTTCTTTTACAACATTGTTACTAATATAGAAGTAATTATAATTTAACATTTTAAATTAAATAATTTGTTTTAGTATAATTACTAACATTTTGTTGTAATAGATGATTAACGAATCCTTAATCGGGTTTTGAGATTACAAAGGTCATAAATATCAAAATCACATAGTTGTGGAATTTCAAGGACAATACACAACACTTACATAATTTTCATCAAACAAAATATTCTTGATATAGTTAGCGCAATAATGTTAAAAATTGCCAAATTAAGTTTATTGCATTACCATATTTAGAATTATACAAAAACTTATGAGTTACTATGTTATATAAACATAATAAATATAAGCTGTTATTATTTTCATAAATAATTACTAATATTTTCAAGAGCCCCTTACTTCATGTATTATTATTCATATAATAAATATATTATCAAATCTATCTAATAAAATACAAATGATTTTAAATTTTTCGCTCCCTCAATAAATCATCTGGACCATTCAAAGTTTGAAATAATTTCCATCATCCATCTATTTATCTAATCTATCTTCTATCTAATAAAATACAAAGATTTTGAATTTTTCGCTCACTCAATAATTTATCTGGATCGTTCAAAATTTGAGATAAATCTCACCATCCATATAGTGCCGGAGTCACGGGACCAGCTAGTTGTCTTATACAATTTACTATTGAATTTGAATATGCAACAAGTTAATTGGAGAAAGCAGGGGTAAAATTGTAATATCAGCTTCATATTTGGAGTGAATACCAAGCCGAGCATAGGTTAAAAGCTATCCATCCTTTAGGAACATTATTAGTAATTTATTACAAGTCGATGTCCGCACAACATTTGCTATACGCTTGAGAGAAACTGCCGTGCAAAACACTTACACGCCTCCCCGGTATAAATCATTTAGATACTCTTATCTATAGCCTTACTTAATACTTATAATTGTACACAAATATTAAAGAAATAATTATATAGCATTAAATATAATATTAATTATTTATATTGATCTTATATTAAAAAAGAAAATGTTATTTATTGGATAAAAAAGTGAAAGAACCAAAATTATATTTATTATTTAGGATAATATTAAAAAATAAAGAATTAACGCTACTTCAAATTCTCAAACGATTTATATTAAGAACGAATGATAAGATGCTCCTTTATATAGAAAATAATAATTTTATTTTTTTCCTCATTGAATTTTAATAAGATTTATTTAAAATATTTTATTTATGGAAAATAACGGACCATAAGAGAAATTAGGGAAAATCTTTCTATCTATATATAGAGGGCTCTCGTGCCTTATTTACAACACTATAACTATTTTACTAAATAGAGCACACTCATAATCTTTAATATTTTAAATTTTTTCCCCAATAAAAAGTAAATTTAAAAATATATATTCTTTTTTAATTAAAATTATAACTTTTAAACTTTTCTTGTATCGATAACAAATCGTATCGAAATAATATATAATAAAATTTGATAAAATATTATATTAGAGAAATTATATTTTTATTATTATTATTTTGCAAAATTCTATTCACATACATAGTGAGTGAATCTTATATTCTTGTGACAGAAATTTTATAAAATATTAATTTTTTCTTGTAAAAATAAGAATTCTTCATAACTATATATTCACACTAAATTTTAACAATATATTTGTAATAATAATACCCTATGATATATATTGATACTTCACATGAAAAAAAAACCAAGTTTGGTTGTATTCAGTCCACATATGGAACACGTGCCTTAACATAAATAAATCTCACTGTCACGGGGACAGATTCTCGGATCACGGCATTATCTATTCATGTAATAAAAACAGCCACCACCACTCTACAATTACAGCAACCAACGCCCGGTGCCGCAGAACCCCTTATTCTCTCTCCTCTCTCTAAAAAAAAAACATGGCTTCCTCTCCATTATTCCACCACTACCCTTCCTCTCTCCTCCCCAAGCCTAAGCCAACGACACCCCAGAACCGTTACACTAGTCTCACGGGCAAATATATTTCGCCACCACCACTTCACCACCGTCAACCCAAACACCCACCACCGCCGTGCAAAAGACGAGAATATCCGCGACGAAGCCCGACTCAAATCATCGGCTTCAACCCACATATGAGGAATTATACTAATAACTTGATGAAATAGTCTACCGCAGCCGCTCCGGCGGCCTTCTCGACTTTCAACACGATATGGACGCCTTGAAGCAATTCAATAGGGAAAACCACATGGCCGTACGGCTCCTGCGTTTGAAGGGTATTCGAAATTATTTTGGGCTGAGCGTTTTGGCAAACACTTCTGGGCATGAATGATTTGTGGTTGTGGGGCGTGACACTTTGGGCGTCAACTGTTTTGTCCGCTGGTCGGCGTCGGCAAGTCAACATCCGCCCTGTCAGCTTATTGTGCTGCAGCCGGGATTCCATCAATTGTGTTGTTTAATAAGATTTCAATGGCACAGTTGGTTCAGCCTATGCAAAGTGACTTCTGAGTTATGGGTGTATGAAGTTGTTTCGTGAAGTGACTTCTGAGTTGCAGATATATTTGTCCAATTCTCTTAACAATTTGAGGATTGAAGGCCAAAAAACAACAGCAATAGAAATATTGCAGCAGTTTGATTGGGAAGTGCCAGATTGGGTGATTGTTCCTGGTGGGAATTTAGGAAATATATATGCTTTTTACAAGGTCTTCAAAATGTGCCAAGAATTGGGACTTGTTGATAGAATTCCAAGGCTTGTTTACGCTCAAGCCACAATGCGGGCGGAACAAATTCAAGCCACCTGTAACGGTAAAAGCGAGTTTTGGGTCTGTCATGGATGTTTTGATGAAGCATCTTTACAAGGATCCTAAGTAGTAACAGGTCAATATGTTAAGTTTTGATGTGTCTGTGTAATATTTGATTTTCAGTTTAGGGTTACAGTTTTGAATATAAATGAACAAGAATAATTTCTTTTTCTACTGAAGTTGATTGATTAACAGATTCTATAAGGTGATTGTTTATAAATTACAGTATTAAATTTTCTTGGCATTTGAGCTTGGATATTTTGCTAATATGGTGAGGAGCTACTAGGAATCCAAGAAAGTTAATCAAATAAGCTCTGGAGGGTAAATATTTCAGAGATTGATAACATTGCTCAGGATAAGATGCTGGTGGTGGTAGACTGGTAGTTGCAGAGTCAACAAGCAAGGAAATTCATCAAACCCTTCAAATAAGTAATTTACAATACAAAGTCATTATTTATGTTGACAGTTTCGCGGTGTTTATAACAATTACTTGGATGCCAGATTCCGGAAAGAATGCTTCAAAGATGCAAACACATTTTAACATTATGGGATTGCTTCCATCTACTTGCAGGAGATGGTAAAACAGTCCAATTGCAAAGAGAGTACCAAGTATTATCAAATTGCTAGCCTGTAATATTGAGTTTTTTTGGGTCATTGAATAGATTTTATTGTTTTAGGTCATTGAAAAGAATTTATTGTTGAGCTTTAAAGGCATATCAGTCTCCGTTATAAAACCAACTTTTTTTTTAACATAATAACCACCACAAAATATGCAATAAACACATTTCAAAAACATTTAGCACTCTCCAACCAAAAAAGCTACCTACCTTCATGAGTATTCATAAAGTGATATGCTCTTGTCGTCTGATACACTTACAAGCTGAACAGCCCGAACACCAGTTCCACCTGGTGGTTGAAACATTACCTCCCAAACCTGGTCTGTGTGGTTGGTCATTGACTGCACAACTGCCCTCATCTTGGGATCCCACAACCTGACAGTCTTGTCACTTGAGCCTGTTGCAATTGCTGCTCCATCTGGACTCACATCTACACTCAACACCCAGCTTGCATGTCCTGACATGGACGCAAACAAGGTCTTTCCCTCCGCATCGTACATGTGCATGTGGCCATCATCTGACCCTGATACGAGCACCCTCAAATCGAGAGGTGAGTACACGAGAGAGCGCACAGGCATACAGTGGCCTTCCAGGTGGTGAAGGAATTTGGTGCGAGCAACATCAAAGATAGAGATGGTTCCATCTATTGACCCACAAGCTAGCTGTCTCCCATCGGGGCTCCAGGCAACTGAGAGGACAAACTTTTTGCTGCTACTTTTATCGAAAGTCTTCACGCCTTCAGGACGAGGGACCGATAGGGTGCCAACCAGTTTCCATTCAGCAGTATTCCATAACTTGACTGATGCACTACCTCCTCCAGCAACTGCTAGAATGGTACCCTGAAATATAGAGAAAACAATCGTTGGTTGAGTGAGGTAGAAGCTTTTAAGAAACAATTTAACAGCTAGAGAAAGCAGATATGTGGGTGCCAAATTCTCGCAGATATATATATATATATATATATATATATATATATATATATATATATATTATGTAACATGTCAATACGTGCAAGGAACAAGATCATGAATCAGAATTCCCCTCACTTGTGCATGGTCTAACAACAGTTGTATGGGTTGGAAGTTGCAAAAAATTTAGTACCATGTTCTAATCATTACTAGGACGAAATAATTTTTGTGCATCTAATACCTAAGTAATGTTTATAATATCGTATATTAGTGAAGTAAAGCTCCTAGGTGGGGACAAAGAATCATGTTCAAAGTAACCAGTAAGCAGTAAAATACAAGTTCACACACACACTGAGCAGTCAATAAAGGTTAACCAGCCACATTCTAAAATCCTTGTATTTGTATATACAGAGAGAAATAATTTATACAACTTTAAAAAGCATGTTTCGAATGCCTACACTTATGTACTGAATTCAAAATGAAAACTTCTTTAACTGAAAACAATGCCGAAAACAATCGTTGGAACTAAAGAATGAAGTTATAGTTCTGAAATCCGTTTCAAAAACGGCTAAATTTGGTTGGAACTGGATATCTTTAAACGACACTTTATTTTATCATTTTGATGTTGTATTTATTACAAGTGTTGGGGGAAAGAATATCAATCAACAAATTCCTTTCACGTAAATACTTGAAAACAAACTAAGCTATTCATCCCACTTCGAAATTCCTAATTAAATTCATTTTCAAATTGTTGTATTTTGAATTAAATTTACAGAACATGGTCCAATTGGAGAAATCACCCGTCAAAGCTAAAAATAGAATTGTGTCATTCAATCACAACAAGAGAAAAAGTATCCATCTAAGAATGTAGCACAGTATAATAAATCCAAACTATATGTGCAGCTAACAACCACGAGCTAATCTCAGTCTTAATGTGCAGCTGACAACCACGAACTAACCTACAGTCTTAGGCATTGGGAAGTTTCAGTAGTGCAAACTATGGCCATGCAGAAGCTTATTAGCTAAAGGTTGTTACAAGATAGCAAGTTTTTGAAGTTGAAGCAATGATGTAAATCCGGACAAGCAATCCAATATGGAATTATGCCTACAGAAGACTAGATATATAGATTGTTGTTGTTGGGGAAAAAGTCATCCCTTAAAGTCTGCAGTGCCTTAAATCTTAATCCAGCTACTTGGGTTCAGCATGCTAATTCAAATGAAGACATAGGAATTATTAGCTTGCTGGCCCAAGAGTGAATGCTGAAAACGAAATAGGTTAACAGGAAACTGACAAAATATATAGTCCCTCCATTCCATAATACTAGACTTTTTAGAGAAAAAAATTTGTTTCAATTTATTTGTCATTTATTATTTCTTAGGAGAATATATTATTTACTTTCCTATATCACTCCTAACTTTTCTCATTGTCCAATAATTTCTTTATCTTGTATTAGTAGTTTTCAACTTCCCTTTAGTGATGAAATTTCACACAAATTTTAATTATTAAATGACTTTCTTAATCTATGTGCATGAACCTAAAACGACTATTATTATGGAATAGAGGGAGTATTTGCCAAAAATGTAAAGAACAATATAGGATAACCAATTTCCAAACTTGTTTAAAGAATTCAATCTATGAGAGATTACAAAAGGATCGACACTCAAACCAAGGAAGAAACTAATTGATAACATGTCTACTAGCCTAAAAGGCGTGAACTCTTTTCAAAGTTTATCTTTTTTGATACAGAAACTACCCAGTTAACAAAAATACAACAATGCAAATTCCTAATGTCTAACAATAAATTAGTAACAGAACAGCCATAAAGAGCAGCAACCTCACCTATAAAAATAAAATAAAATAGCAACATGCACAAGTAAGGACACTTTGTTTTAGACCAAGTCTAATTGCATTCAACTCTACAAGTCACCCACAAATGTGCACAATAATTTTTGTATTGAACAGCAATTCCATTGTTTACTGATTAATACATGCCTAGATACTATTCTTGATAAAAATAACACTAAACTAACATTAACTCAATTAATAATTTAAATCTGGAGTAATAAATGTCTACACACTTGAAAAGAAAAGAATACGCTATAAAAATTGGAAAGAAGTATTGCCAAATCTGAGACGATCATGTTTCATTTTCCAGATTCTACATCATTGCCTACTGCGAATCAAAAACCATAAATTCATTTTTAAAAAAATAGTTTTCTTCTTCCTTTTTTTGTTTACCTGGGGATTGAATTGCAATTGCCAGGCTTCGGAGGGGGAGCTTCGAGAGTGGCGATAGGATTATTAGATTCAACATCGAAGACGCGAATGAAGCTGTCGATTGAAGCTGAGGCGGCGATTTTTCCGGAGGGATGAGCAGCAACGGAAACGACGCCGAGGAATTGGCCGCAGTTGGTACGGATGAGTGAGAGGTCGTCTGGATTCCAGAGCTTGACAGTCTCATCGAGGGAGCCGGTGAGGAGGAGGGCCGGACTTTCGTCAGTGGCGGGAACCCACGTGGCAGCCCACAATGAGTCGTCGTGGGCGCCGTCCTGGGACCTCAGCCAGGCGAGTTTCATTGCTTGTTGATGGGTTTTGCCGTTGATGATGCTGATAGTAAAACCCTGGGCATGTTTATTATTTGCAATTATTATAATCCTAACAAAATTATTAATTTTAAATTAAATAGTTCTAATTATATGTTTTTTTATGAAATTATTTATGTGATAATTTAAAATAATTTTATATTATGTTTATTTTTTGGGGATTAATTAAAGTATTAGATTAAAAATATCGTTTGAATTATTATACTATTATTAATAATAATATATTTTAAACTTATTTGTACATTAAAAAATATTACTAATTATATACACTTCCTAACCCCACCTTAAAAAAATACTTTTTCCGTCCCATGATAAAAGTTCTTATTATTATTTTGGGTAATCCATGTTAAAGGTCCATTTTTATTTAATAACCAAATTTTTACACATATTTTTTTATTATACATGTATCATTAAATATTTCATAATTTTCTTATTCTAATTCTCTCTCCGTATTTAATGACATTATTATGGACAATTTTGTCATTTTATTTATCTTTTTAATATGCGTGAAAAGTCCACCAGAACTTTTATCTTAGGACGGAGGGAGTAATATTTTATGATTATATATATACTCATTCCGTCCACCCACCACCTCCCAAAAATAATATTTACTGATTATATATACATTCTCACCTCGTCGCCCTGCCCTACCTCCATAGCCTCCTCCATCCTAAAAAAATAATATTTTTTAATTATGTATACATTAAAAAATAAATCACTGTCAAGCGCTTATGTTTTCACGCGTTGTGATAATCTATTTAGATTGTGAAAGGTTACGTTATTGTCGTTTACCTAGAAGAAAGATGAATGAAAAGAATTTGGCTGTTGGTTTTGTTAATTGAGGGATCCGTCGGGTCTAAATTTGTGAAATACTAGTTATGAGAGCAGGGTATGGTCATTTTTTGGTGAGCTCCGTCATCTTGCACTTGCCTGAGTTGTTTTTCAAGGAACATGTACTGAACTCTTAGTTGATTAAATATTTACTAAATTCTAGCAATAAGTTTAAATATTTACAAATTCTAATAATAAGTTTTGGCAGGACGACATTACAAATTTTCCAGAAACATTTAGGAGTATTAAGAAACTTGTAAAGTGAGTGTATTAATGAAAATCTTAAAGCTTATTTGTTATTCAAGATCATTTGTAACAAGCTTTGAAAGAATGAAGAGCATATTAAAGGTTTGGTTGTTCAAACTTCAATTTATACTATTATTCTTATTTTCTGTAAAAAAAATATAGGATTATATTTTCAGTTCAGAATTACCATTAGTATAAATCAGCAACAACCAAGTTTTGGCTTTCAATCCAGAAAAAGAGAGTTGCACAACATTCCCATTACCAACTTCTTCAGAATCATCATTCAGCAAAAATGATCAAGATTATTATTACAGTAGGATAAAAGAGTTGGGAATTGAAGCTCTGAATGAAAAAGAACCCTATTGTGTTCCTTCTCCAGTTGCTCTATATAATACTGATACTGCACTCGTGAAGGGTCATCATCAAGTCTTGTTCTACAACTTTCGCCGCCCCCCTCCGGTCAGACCTAGAGCCAGTAGATCCAAGGGGTGGAAACTGATTATGTTTTGCTATTATTTTTCAGTACAATGTTTTGGTAGTTGTTCATGTGTTCCTTGCATATTATCTAGGGATATTGGTTGTTTCTTGCTGTTTTTAGTAGTATAATTTCTTTTGAGTAATGTAGATGATTTTAAGATTTTACTGAAATATAATTTCTAGGAAAACTTAATAACTGATTACTTTGAAACCTATTCTTTAATTTAGTTTATTGTAAAAGTGGCCAGTGATCCCTCTAGTTTGCTATCTCAGCAGTAAAAGATCTTGTTATTGTGAACATTTAGTTGCATTGAGTTTAGTAGTAACATTATAATGTAGAACTTGTGTACAATTATTTCATTGTCAAATGATATAACTCTATAGGATTGCCCAACAAAAGGGGGATGCTTGAGTAAAGATATCTCTGGTTTAATTTAAAAGAACAGTTCCACTTCAGTTTGTCCATGAACATCATATCTACAAGGGCACTCAGAAAAACCAGTTCAACTTCCTATTCAAAGAAGCATGCATATATGCTGGTCAGAATAGCATAACAGCTGCTACGATCAACAACACAACAGTACATGCCATTGCCTGTAAAAATCAGATGCCAAGTGTTACAATATATACTAGCGGACTAGCCTAATGTTATAATTCACCAAAAAAAATGAAAAATGTATAACTTTCGTATAACGATTGCAGGGGCCAAATAAGTAAAGAAAAAGTTGCACCAGCGAAGAGCTTTGCTACACTATCTTGCTATATTGAAGAAATAGAGGGTGCAGAGAGAGAGAGAGAGAGAGTTCTAATACTTACAGCAATAGCAGAAGCAGCAAGGCCAGCTCGTTCTCTAGGGTCTTTGCGGTAGTAGTTCCCGAGATACAGAATTGTGGCATAATACCACATTAACGGGAATGCAAACCCCAATAGAAAACTGAAATAGAAAGATATAGTTGATGAGACTTTGGGTCTTAGAACAGAGAGCAGAAGGAATGGAGGATACTTACGAGAACCATCCTATTCCACAGCCAAAGCAAGGAAGTGGTTTGTCATAAATTCCTTGTTGGAAGTCATCTGCGTCTCTTATAAGTGTATACCTGCCTTTTTCCCGGTCTGCAACATCTATTGTTTGCCCTGTCATCACCACAGGATCTCTAACTTGTCTGAACATTTAGTTCATAAAAGTGATGCTTTTGAATTGGTACAAAGAACACATAAGCTAAATAGTACATACATTTAATTCATACAACTAATCTACGCAATGGAAGACTAATCATTTACAGTCTTTCTTATAGTGAAAAATCCTGTGTGACATTATCACCAGTTTACAATCTATGTATATATGGCATTTCCAAAATATGGAAGATCCGATTAAACCATGAGAGGTACAAACTAGTTAATCATTATGTAAATGACTACACTTAACAAGGAAATAAATCAGTTTGTTCTCAGATGGTCAGTTTAAGATGAGGTCTCCATTCAGCAAAAGTAGGGAAATCCAGTTGAAAATGAAGAAAACAACAAAGTTTCACACATCAAAGCAATTGGAAGGTTAAGTAGGCTTTCAATGTCGAAGAAAGAAACCAAGAAATATCGACAAAGTTTAGATTAACATCCGAAAAGATAGAAAAATACAGATAGTAGCAAATAATCCTCGAAAACGGAGATCCTAACATGACATCAAATCACATGTCATGCAGCAAATGCATTCTGAACATGGCCACTCATCAAACACCATAAACAGCAATTAATTTGGAAAGATATTAATAAATAGATATGAGGTGTATCTTTGTCATGCATATAAATAATAAAGTTCATTTACAGCTGGCAAACAGTTAGAGTTAAATAACTACCTATCCTGTATCTATTACCCCTAAGTAGAATTACTACCTTTAAACATTGAAAAGTAGTGTGCTGATGGCCTCAAAAGATCAAGATGCTTATCCGAGGCTGATTTAACCAATTCAACGCCCTTTTTCAAACCCTCTCCCTCCTCAAGTGAAGCATCTGTGACAACAGAAAGTCCCAACTTACAGTCATTAGGAGGCTATAGCTATCTTTTGGTTTGTTTCTATCTTAATTATTATTAATCTTGATCAGAAGTCTAGTCTACATGTCGTGGCTTATGTTCTAAAAGGGAACAAAGAGTAACGTTAAAATACATGACATGCATAAGCTGCATATCCGAAAATAGGAAATGAAGCATTGAAAACATTCTATGGACAATCCTCTTAAGTATGTAGTTTGTTAAAGTAATGTGGTGAATTACTATATTAGTTTTTCGTGGACTACTTACTATCAGAGTGTGTATTTGCTTTCGACTTATTTCTGGTATGATTGGTTGATTTAATTGGGGGAGGGGGGAATGTGTTGGGCATTCTTAGGTAGCTAGGGTATCTACGCAAGGATGGAAGATTAAATATCTGTTTGCCCTATCTTCACAATATTTTAGGTATCCTTTTCCTTAATTACTTCTTTCTCTGCCTCCATGATTATTATCCTTGCATTGGACAAGGTTTAGAAACTACACAATTATATCTTAACAGATAAAACATGTGAAGAAGAAGAATAAGGATATAAAATTTTCAAACCAAATAGGAAATTTTAAATTCCAGCTGAAAATGAGGCTATTTAGGTGAATGTTGATTACTCTGATCCATGTGTACAAGTCTAGAGCTGATAAGTCCAGTAGATTGAGGTCCACAGTTATGTTGCCACCCTTCCAACTACCTGCTTCACATTTATTAAAAGAAATCTTCAAATTTAAGATTCTCCTAGCAACTTTAGGGTTGAAACTTCATTTACCCAATTTGGTGCTGGTCAAACAGTCGCAAAAAGGAATATATATATATATATATATATATATATATATATATATATTAGAACTAGCGCAAAATTGAGGTAGAGGGCCAATCAATTCTCTGTTTATGTTATAAAAATTATTAACAACTACATCCACATCCTAGGCTCTACACGTTAACACATCAGGGTTTTAAGGTGTAATAGACAAAGAGTCACAGACTACATAAAGTCCGATCAGGCTCGTTAGATCATTAGATAAACATGCCACGAGACGTAAAACAAAACTACATCTTAAGCTATACCCAAAATAAAAACTTTTGGCTTTTGGAAGGAGGCACTCTTTTTTTTTCTTCTTCAAATGACTAGGAAGCTTAAAATCTTTGTTTTTTGAACCTCAGCATTTTGAATCACTAAAATTCTTTCAACTAGTGGAAAATTTGAGTGGCATATCACATATGGTCATGGGCAGATCTGTGTTAAGGGGCAGCATAGGGGCTAGATTTTTTTTATAGGCATAGGAGTATGAGCAAATATGTAAGAAAATATATTTAAGGAAGCAGATTAATGGAAGAGTACTGATTTACTACTACTCTCATTTTTACCTTTTTTTTTGGACAAATAAAATAATTATCATAAACAAACCCCACAAAATAGAATAATAATAAAAAGATACATTGAGACTTATTTGAAACTTATAAAAAGATACCAAAATTAGTTTATACTTTGAAATTAATTCATGAATTTATTTGAATGTAGAAAACAAATTTAGTTTGAGGTTTTAAGCATTTGGGGAATCATTCAAATTGAAATATGACAAGTAACCCAAGTAAGTTTAATTCTAAATTGTATTTAAATATTTTTTATTTGAAATTTCTTTTTTAATTTAGATTATGAATATTTATTGCAATTTGTATGATTAGTTCAATTTTTTATTATTTAACTTTAAGAAAAAAATTAATTAAAATCAGCCCATATTTAGAAAAATTTCTGGATCCATCCTCACTCCACTTGAGGGAGAATGAAAGTTTAGAATTTGAAAAGCACAAGAGGGATAATGATTCCGCTATTATATAGAGGCCCATTAGAAGTTGTAACAGAATAACAAAAAGTATACCATCCAATCAAAATATATATGCTCTATCATATAGGAAATTAATTCAATAAATACTGAAAGTGAAGATTATGAATTACAGAATTAGTGCCTATTATTCCCCGGGCCATGTAATCTTCATTCTTAATTGTTAGTTTTACAAAACTCAAAAAAATCATCCAGAATCTAGAAAGAAACCCATACGATACGTATCCAAAATTGACAGAAAAAACTTAGAATTAGCATTCAATTGCAGTCCTACCAACCCCACAAAATATATACAGCAAAACATCAGAAAATTATAATCTCGAACTGGAACCAAAGAATTTAATCGAAATTCATTAAAAATTACACACACACACACACACACATACACACACAAATATATACATATACACACAGTGAAATTGATATAAAATTGGCAGTCATAAAAATGAAACTTGCCTGTCGTGATTAGGAACTGAGAAGTGAAAATTGGTGTGTATATTTCTCCGTTTGCTCCAGAACAGAATTTTAGAGAGAGAAAGGGAAAAGCATTTATAGAGAGAAAACGAACGAGTGGTCTGCGCTACCAGAGCAATGAGAGAGGAGAAGAAGTTAATTACAAGAAAGAGTACTCTGCCGTCTGCGCTACCTAAGCTATTAGACTAAACAAGATTCTTCTTTCTAATCGTGTGTCCTATTAAGTAAAATAATTTTTTTTTGTAATCATGTCCCATTGTAAACGTCGGCTTTGTCGCTATAGTCAAATTCGTTTTTGGTTGACTCCTATGGTTTGCTAGGTTGACTCCTATGGTTTGCTAGAGGAGGGGTGACAGTTTCATATGTCGGCATAGTTATTTTGGATTATAAACATAGCGATGGGTGCATAACTCAAAAAAAATTCGATAATAATTATATATAATACATACAAATTATTATATCATATAACTTATTTTGATAACCAGGGCCATTACTGAGTTTTTGTGAACCAAGGCTAAAGATGAAAATGAAACACTTTTTGAAATATTGTTTTTAAAAAAAACAGAAGTAAAAATAAGTAAATAAAAAGTACAAGTTATATCTAAAAAAATATATTTTCGGAACTTAAAATATAATAGTTCAACTACATCAAAATATATAGAATTTTAATTACAATAAAATATATGAAAAGTTTACTACAACAAAATATTGAGAATACATTCATTTCAAACTTCTTATAGTATTCTTAAAAGCAAAATCTTCAATTAAATATTCAAATTATATATATATATATATATATATATATATATATATATATATATTGATCGATCAATTATTTTATCTTACTTCACGTCTTTTGGCTCTTTTAAAATATCTTTTTTAATATACAACTGTCGTTTCATATTTTTAACGACGCTATATACGTTATCCGTCATTAAAAAGTATGTATTGACGGTTGTATGATCAACAAACCGTTATAAAATAGAAATAAATGGGTATGAATAAGATAAATGATATATTGATGATATATATATATATATATATATATATATATATATATATATAATTAGGGTCTCTCTGTTCACGGTGGACCCTTCCGCCCGCACAAGTGCGGGATGACCTTAAAAATAACATGGGTATATATATATGCCTATTTAGTTGGTGGTTCATTTTTGTAGCAAAGACTTAGAAAGTCAAATATTTTTTACAATTATCACAAACGAAGTCACGGAGGAGCAAGTTTAGTTGACTTTGACCAATAAATCCGACCCTTACATGTGGCTTTGGGAGTTTTTACATGGTACAATTGTATATCTACAATCCTATGATATATTGTGTACAATACGGAAGTAGTTAGTATGAAATTTATTTTTAAATAAGTTGATTAATCGGTTAATATATAATTTACTAAATATATAGTTGTATGTAATGAATAAAAAAAATTTTTAAATCAAATATTATATCAAATATAATTAAAATTATTATAAAATCAATTTAAAAACCCACTTTGGACTTTCATTTGATATGATTTTTTACATGCATATTAAAAATGACATTTTTTTTGGATCTTGAATGTCATGCATGTGAGATTTTTTTTAGATAATGGTTAGAAGGTGTATTGGTTTATACATGATCCAATAGAATGATTAGGTATAGTTTCTTCCTGATCAGCCCTGCCAATATTATGAGAACCCTAGCGTAAAGCCCACAAATACTCATCCTCCCACTTTTCTCTCCAAATTTAAAATTACCCTGTGTCTGAATTAGAGCGATGGAGATTGGCGATGCAACCAATTTACCGGTAGATAGCGGCCACACTACTACTACTGCTGCTGAGAATAGCGGCAGTCAAACTAACATAATACAAATATACCCTCTGAGCAACTATTACTTTGGCTCTAAAGCAGCTCTCCCTTTCAAAAACGAGACCATATCCGATCGTGTTCTGCGCATGAAATCCAGGTTCTCTCTGTATAATTGATAAATGGATGTGTAGAGTTTATTGGGGGTTTTTTTGGTCCTTTTAATTTGGAATACGTTTTTTTTCCAGGTATAATGTTTATGGGTTGAGGACTTGTGTGGAAGCTGTTATTCTGGTAATTCTTTACTCTTTCTGATTAACAGTGTATGTTTTATGTATTGCTCTAATTTTTTACCATTTGCGTCTGAATTTTCATTTCCTCTTATTGTAGCAAATGGCATGCTAGCCCCTCCTACCCTATTTAATATTACTGCGGGTTAGTTTGAATAACGGATTGTATAATTTGTTAAAATTACGATGAGAAAAATATATTTTTATAATAAGTTATTTTCATATAAACTTTTCAATACGTTTTTGCATGAACATTCGTAAATATATTGATTTTGCTATAATATTGTTTCCGCCTTTAATGTGATACACATTGTAGAAGATATTTTTTTTATAACAGTTCTCTTCATATAAATTTTTCAATACATTTTTGCATGACATGTCACTTACATTTTAAATATATTTATTTTGCTATAATTTTGCTTTCACCTTTAATGCAATATACATTGTATTAAAGGTCATCTCGATCTCCTATTCATAGTGGAATTGAAACAACCATGAATACGACATTAACAGTATAAAAGATGTTAAAAATAGAGAAAAACTGAAGTATGTTAAAATTAATGTATTTTTTTTTTCTTTTGATTTTCCTTAATTCATCAGGCAACAAAAACCTCACAAAAATCCAAACTTGACAATAATTGAAGTCAAATTATGCATAATCACAATTTGAACTGTAACTTTTTGTAAAAGCTTCAAAATTGTATTTTATTCTCCAATGCTATATATGATATACCAAGTAAAAACATAGCATAATTAAAATAACAATTGCTAGCTTGTGCTCAAAATATTCACATTGAATCAATCCACAATCGACCTAGCTCTTGCTCGAAATCTTTCCGTTGAATCATTCATAACTAATCTGAAATTGATGAAATTATGGATGAGTTTTAGAGAGATTCGAGATGTAAGGAGGTGAGAAATTAGGGCTTGCTATAGGAAAATGTAGGGGCAAAATAAAGAAGTCTCAGATACAGGAAAGAAAGCGTTCATGAATTGGGGAATAGGAAAGGTTAAGTGTGATTGAGAAGAGGACTGAATTGAGTTCAACTCGTGTGATGGACGAAACTCGGTTTATAAAGTAAAACTCGTCCCGGATAAAGAGGACAAAAAAAGGGTATTTGTACTTTCAATGTTTTATTTTGATATGAAAGGAAACAAAATGCAAAAACAAAACTTAAAAACTATGCAACTCAAATTTTGTAATAATATCTTAATACTAAAGAGGTAAACTGCAACAAACATCGCTAATCAATTAAACTAATCTAGTAGACATGATAAATAGCAATGCATCAAGCATAAACTAATTAATAACGACGCTGCAGACATAAATCAATTAATATCATTGCACCAAGCAGTGACACCGATATTATTTCATAAACTAACTAATAACACTACACCAATCATTCACATTGATTTTATTTGTTATTTGTTCTTCAACCGCGAGATGTGTTGATTAAAAACAATGAAGCAAAAATTGACAAAGAAACTAACAATACCGCAGGCATATGAAAAATTGACTAATAACAATGTAGCAAGCATGGAAAAGTTAATACAAATGCAAGAATCATATAGAAAATGATTATTAACAATGTGATAGGTATATGGAAACACATTTGTTAACATGGTGGAAATCACATTGATGCCAAATATTTCCTGCGCCCCAGTAAAATCATAAGCTTTTTTTGTGGTTTCTCCCACCTTTTTTCCATCTCAAAGCACGTGTCCAACATTATACATTGAATTTAATAAAAAAAAGTACGAAACGTTAATATCATCGTTAAGCATCACCTACCTTAATTACCTTAATGTTTAGGAGATCAATGTATGCACATCCATGCTTCTGGTGATTCAGTCTCTTCTACAAGCCAACAAACATTAAATTCAAATCACAACTTTGTGTTTATTTAAAAAGTAAGGTGTTTTGAACTACAAATACAATAAATAAATAAATTATAGAGTATATAGGAGATGAGAACTTTGATTTGTCATTTCTCTTTGTTAATCCGTCCAAATCGTTTTCAATTATTCAGAAACTTGGTTAACTTGATAAATATCACTTTTAACCCCCAATAACTTTGACATGTAAGTAACATCTCAGGAAATGTTATAAGTCAATTTTTGACATAAACTGATTAGAGTCTTCCCTTACTCAGAATCTCTCCCATACACCTGATTATAAACAGAAGCAACTCTTTATAAACATATATCAACTGGATAAACAACACATAAATTATTAAACCTTTAAGTTCTTTACTGACATCTAGGTGTTGAAATTGAAAGTTAAAATGAGGGTTTTAAATGGTAAAGTGGGTTTTATCTCTACTAAGATCCAAAACTATTTATAATTATAATACCAAAACAACAAACTTTAAAACAATAAATAGTGTATATAGAAGGATAATCATATTTAGTTGTAAAATAAATACATGAAATAGTTTAATATTGATAAAAACATGCATATATAATCAGATAAAAACAGACACCATATCAAGGTTGAATAATGGAGTTCATTCTAAATATATAAGTTAACAAAGACGATCAAGAGAGAGTACAGGTGAGCATACCATTAGGTAAATATGGACTCCAAAGTATATATACCAAAATTACAGCAAAGCTCGATCGATATTTGGCCTTTTCACATTCATAAAAGCTTGTTTAATCGGCCTCTTTCTTGTCTTAACATTGAGTTGATTATACTTGCATGCATATAATTACATATAAAAAATACACTGCATAACTGAGAACCCACATAAGGATCAAACAGAAGCAGGAAATTATAGAAAGTAATTATAAATTATTGGATTATAAGGAACATAAAAAAATAAAAAATATGGACATGAAATAGCCTTTAGAACGGCTTCTTGAGGGGCGTCTTGGTCATGGCCATCCTGTATATGCAATTGAATGAAAAATGAAATAAACATAGATTATTAGAGAGTTGAAGATGAGAAGTTTAAGTAATTCGAACCATGAGAAAGTTCCAAGGAATTGTTAGGCGGAATCGATTAAACCAATTTCCACCACAAACCACCTGTCGCTATCATCGTCAATAATTGTTCAATCAAAGTCGAATATGACCACAACTCCGGCCATCTGTGAAGCGGATTTCCAACTCTCAGAAGGCGGTATCCAGACGGCCACACAAAATTGGCCCTTAAATCTATAAAAAGTAAACCCTAAAAATAGAAATTAAAAGGTACCTTGGAAGAGGAGAAAATATGTATATGAGAAAATACTCTTAACTACAGTGAAGTATCCATTTAGGAAGGAAGAAAATACCCGAAGTTGATTGATTCCTCAAAGAATGAATTATATATAAGCCATGAAAAAAAAGATGAAAGAGTAACATAAATATTACGCTGAAATCTCCGAAATAGAGCATGGAGACGAGCCAAAATAACACAAAAATCCATCCAATGATGAGATTAAGATGGGAACACATCATCCGTCTGATGATGAGATTGAGATAGGGACTCGCCAAAATGAAGAGAGGATTTGGGTGGATTTATAGAGGAAGAGATGGGTAGATGAAGAGGAAAAGGAACTCCCAACACAGATGATTTGAAAAAGATAAAGAGATGAAGAGATTGAACGACCAATTCCAATTTCAGAAATTAATCGTGTTAACTCTTAATTAATTAAGGGTTGACTCAGTGAGTTTTTCAATTGAATGATCTTACGTCACCGATTTTTACGTCTCTTTATATATAATAGTTGATTCCATTGGTGCCAAAATTATAGATACATTTTCTAAAATGAGTAACTTTCAATAAACTTCATCTTTCCAAACATATCTATTTTATATAAATGTAGTAGTGGTGTCATGATAGTGTACATTATATCTAGAACATAAGTAACGACAAGTCAGAAATTTTATGTCACTTTATATTGTAAAAATATTAATGTAATTCTAATTTTAGAATAGAAAAAAAAATGCATCTCTAATTTTGGAAAGGAGTGAGTACATATTTTACTATTTGCACTCCATCTGAATATATTTTGAAGTACTGAATTTGTCTTTGTCTAGTGTCGTTTCTTCATGAAGTTCAAGTAAGCAAGTCTAAGACTCCCAACCATTTTTCTGTGTGGTTTGGAGTTTGGACTACGCCCTTAATTCATCACATCATAAGTAAAATAACAACGCAACAAAAAACAATAGCAAAGAAAGAATCGAAAGAAAACAATCACACAAGGCAAAATTTACGTGGTTTATCTAAACGTCGGGCTAGTCCATGGTCGGCAGTTGATTAGTTTCACCATCTTTTGGAAACATGCGTCTTACGATTTCATGACGCCCTCCTTATATAACACAATATAAGAAACAACTCAGCTAGCTTTACAATCACCTCTGAATTAAAATTCGGATTAAACTTGAGCAATAAGAAGGAAAGAATCTGTTTTGTCAGCTGTCATTCCTGTGGTTGAGGCATCCTGACAAAGGAAACCGTAGTTTTGTCAGCTCTCATTTCCTGAGGTTGAAGTAGCTTGGCAAGGGAAACCTTAGAACTTTTTGGTGACAAATTTTATTGCACATGAGATCTTGTTGGATAGATATATGCCAATTTTATGGTTCAAGCAATGAATGGCCACATTAGTTCAGAACCATGTCATTTGTTCGTAGGATCAATCCCTACATGTAGGGAAACAAATATTTTATCATGGTATATGCCTACTGGTAACTAGGTCGTCTCAAAATATATTGCACTCTTTGACTTGTGTTCCAAATATGATATTATAAATTATCTCTTTTTTCCCCTGTTGCATAGGATATTTCCATGCATATAATTTACACCATTGAAGGTAGTAGTCTTCTTTTCTGATGAAAACTGAAATTAAAATTTTCCTCTTTCTTAACCAAGCTAAAAATGATTGTATTTTACAAAGTATAAGCATAATTGCCTAAGATTATGTTTTATTTTTTGGGTGCTCCGTAAGATTTTATTAAAAATATGTTTTATACTTTTAGTTTATTTTATCACTGTAGTTTAATAATAAACTCAAATGATGCTTAACAATTGCTGGACATAGGTTGAATTGTTCAAACATCCCCATTTATTGTTGTTGCAAGTAAGGAACTCTACTTATAAGCTTCCAGGTGGTCGTTTAAGACCAGGTGAATCAGGTAAGACATCATCTTATATATATACTGTGTCATCTTGTCAATTTTTGTAGTTGATAAATCCACTAGAAACTATTGCAAGGGTTAAAGAATTATATTTATTCTTGTTTTGAAGACATTGATGGCTTGAGGCGCAAACTTTCAAACAAGCTATCCGAACATTGTGATGGTACTGGGTCTGACTGGGAGGTATATGAATTCTAGTTAAGATCATTCTGTTTTATTATATCTGCAAATGCACTAATTCTCAATGTTTAGGTAGGAGAATGCCTCAGCAAGTGGTGGAGATCTGACTTTGAAACATTGTTTTATCCGTACTTGCCGTCTAATATGATTAGTCCAAAGGTAAGCTTGTGTCATAAAATCTGCAAGTCTTTCTCTTATTTATTAGCTTTGGTAAGTTGGTGTTCATTATGTGCTTGTCTTGATATTGTAGGAGTGTAGAAAACTCTTTCTTGTGAAGTTGCCAGAAAGTAGAAAGTTCATTGTACCGAAAAACCAAAAATTGCTTGCGGTTCCTTTGTTCCAGCTTCATGAAAATGACAAAGTATGTAAACTTCTGATTGTGCATACGTTTTAATATTTCAGTTTTGACATTCCATGGAAATTGCATCAGTCCACTTTGTTTTGTAAGATTGGGACTGAAGGCACTTTGCTAGTTGGTGCCATATTAGGAGATTGTAGTATTTCAGTTAACAAGCCCAATTAAACTAATAGCCAAATTGATCTAAAAATGCAACCCAATACAAAGTGGATATCAAATGGAACTGGAATGGCCAACAGCATGTAGTTAGTGGATGCTAAAATTATGGTTCAAAAATGTTTTTGTGCAGACCTATGGACCGATAATAGCAGGAGTTCCCCAGCTGCTGTCCAAATTCTCCATCAACATTGTGGATCTTTAAGTTACTCCATATCTTTAAATTGAGTGGCCTCTGAGGAAAGCATATATTGGAAAAATCCCTGTTAGAAGGGTCTATATGAACATTAAATTTGTATACATTCTCCGCAAACAGTTGTATATATCCAAGTTTTTATGTTAATTTGCAAGTTTGTGCTTTTACTAGATTATCGTCAAGGTTGAAAAACGTGGTGGATCCAGAGTAAGTCAACCTCTGATCTTGGCTATCCTGATGATTTTAATCATATGGAGCATATGCTATCACTGAAATTATAATGATGTCAAAGCAATTGTCTTTGATCCCTTTGAATTCTTCGTTTTTATTTTGACTTCTGCAAATATCCATATCAGTTTAATAATTCACTCTTTAAAGATGCTTTTTAGGGTGAGATGGCGTGTCCTCTTCAATCTTTATAGCATAATCATATTCACTCGTGTTTCTATATTTATTTCACGGTTGCACCTCCCCTGGCCTATCTAATGTCTTCGGAAATATTTACGAAAGCAGATAAACTGATTTTTTTGAAACTGCAATAATAGCCTTCGTGTAGTGAGTCATGAATGCTTTAGCCATTGCAAGTATTGCTCAGTTACCAACTCTTGTCACATATCCTGGCTGTTCTGCTTGTGCTAATTTCTGCTTTTCATTATTCTATTATATATAATTTGTTGATTTAAATACTGATTTTAGAATGTTATTGTCTTAGTTGACAGGTAATCAAGATACCAGTATCCAAGTGGACGATTTTACCTGTATTACAGTTTCCAGGTGAAGGACTATGTGTGAAGACCAAGTTAACTTGGGCCTAGTTCTCTTTTATTAATGGTATCAAAGCTTTAGTTAGTAATTTTAGTATGTAAACGAACAAACCCTTAGACTAGTTCACCAGCAAAGGAGCTCATCTGGCCCATCTCAGCGTTATATAGGTCCTTTTATAATAACACAACCTTCTATAAGAAAGAAGGAATGGTCTTGGATCTAAAGCACACCATGTTAGCAAGTCTTGTGATGTCATTTTAGATGCACATAATTGTCTCAGGGAAGAGAATAATTTATAAGGGTACTACTTGCTAGAAGATTAGTTGATAAACCCCAGGTATGTTTCTAGGAAGGAGCTTGAGGTTGTTTTCGTGGAATATTATTTTATTTAGCTGGAGTCTAGGACGTGTTCAAGGATGCCTCAGGACTGTTAAACAAAATAGTAGATCAAGATGCCTCATCTACGGTGTCGTTTAACTGTTCTGAGCCGACATTGATTGATTGATTTTTGCCAATAAATAATTATCGTATATAAACCATTTTATGTGAAGAGATTAATGTGAGCGATTTTTGTGAAAGCGGATGAACATTGCTCTTCTAGTCACTTTTTTGTGCCATTACCTACAAAAACAAGTTCTAGCGAGCCAAGTCATTTTGAATGTGGATATGTGAACGGTTTTTATTTGAAAAATAGACTTATTTTTTGATCTGTTGCTGATGGCCTGTGTGCTCATTTTCCCAAAAAGTCACTTTTTGTGCCATTACCTGTGAAAAAACAAGTTCTAGGGAGCAAAAAACTTGACCAGTTTTTAGCCTAGTCATTTTGAATCACTACATCTATTAGCTTTACTAGGCGAAGGGAGAAGTCTTCACAGCATAGCTGGTAAGATTTTTGAACTTGTAAGGGTAAACTTTACCTGTATGTTCTGGCCTTGTTAATTGGGATGGGAAACTTGATTTTTTTGACCTTAAAATGAAAACATTTTGATCAAGAATTTGGCTCTAGTTTTTGATTTTTGATCGTTTTGATGGCATTAATATTCTTGGACTCATATGTGACTTGTTTTTTTAATTTTATTTTTTTATTATATAAATGTTGAAAAATATCATATGTACTAGTATGAAAAATATTAGTGGATTAATTTTATGTTATTTTGGCAGGAAAATTTATTAAAAAGGAAAGTCGTAGTCGCCCGTGTGATGGAAGAAAGTTGTAGTAGTATTGGCAAATGGCAATCACATTGGAGAGAGGGAATGGGCCAGAGATGTTTTTTTAAACGAACATCATCTCTCATTCCGTGGTCAATTTTTATTTGTATAAATAATTTCAAAATATGAATGGATGAATACAATATGGAGTTTAAATAATTAAATTGTCATAATAATTGATAATGTTAAATTATATTATACAAGAAATTATTTATACAAATAAATACATTAAAATAGTTGAGAATGTTAAATTTTATTATTTAATAAATTATTCTTACAAATAAAGAATATAAGTAACAATTTTAAAATTTATTTATTAAAAATTATTTACAAAAAAATAAATACATTATATATAGTTGATAATGTTAATTTTTTAAGAAAAAAAATGTATATTTAAAGTTAATTAAAAAACTATTTAAAGTTAGAGTATTTTAATTAAGTGTAAATGTGTAATAGTGCTCCCACCCAGAGTGAGAGGAGACTTTGCAACGACTTGGCAGGAAGATTATGCGAGTATAAATAGAGCGCAGAGGAGAGAAGAAGCAAAAGCAAATTAAAATCAAACAGAAAGAAGGGAAATTTAAAAGGGAAAAAAATGAAGAAGGGAAGCTTAGGCCCAAGCCTCAAGCTCTCTCTCCCTCCTCCTGATGAAAATTATCTCTCCAAATTCTGTATGTATTTTCTCTCTCTCTATATATATATGTATTTCCGAATCTCTTTTTTTATGTGTCACTCTCTCTTTATTTGTATACGGATATATATATATATATATATATATATATACGTTGTCCGTAGTAGTTAAAAATTAAAATGAATATATTTAAATAAAGGTGAGCTTTAAGATGACAATATATATATATATATATATATATATATATATATATATATATATATATATATACATATATACGTATACATATGCATATGTATGTATTTATTTATTACACCATGTCTAATATTTTTGTTTGGGATTAATAACTTGTATTAGAACTCAGTCGGGGACGTTTATGGATGGCGATCTATTAGTCAACAGAGACGGCGTTCGAATTGTCTCAAAGACTGATGAAGCAGCAGTAAGAATGAAATTACCTTCGGATTTCCTTACATTTGTTTGAATTTGCAGTTGTTTGAAAAACGTTGCAAATTTTACAATGAAAAAAATTATAGTTTCAAAAAATGCTCAAATGGGTTCCTACCTCTTAGAATTGAACTGATTTAAATGTAAATTTGATAGAGTTCCTTGGAAGAAATTTAATAAGAATTAATATTAAAACACTAATAATAAACTCAGATGTTGAGGGGTATTCGTTCAAATCTACTAAATTAGTGTTATTTCAAAACCGGGAAAGGAAAATTTAGTGTATCTGCTTGGACGAAGTTCATGTAGTCATGTTTATACCTAAACATAAAAAAACTGAGAGATAAGATTATATAATGGTACTCCCTCCTATTCATATTAAGTGTCGTTTTGGAGAGTTTCATTTTATTCAATATAAGTGTCGTTTTGGAATCCCTATGCAATATTGCATTATTTTTTCCTAATTTACCCCTCTATTTAATATGCTTAGTAAATGCAATTCCATGGACCATTGTGGAGAGAGAAATAATTAATTAGGGATACAAAAGACATTTTGTGTTATTTCTTAATAAGTGTGCTTAACTCTAAAAAGACACTTAATATGAATAGGAGGGAGTATAAGATAGCAGCTTGCATATCAGTGCGGATAGCTTATTTCGGCTAGCTATATTAGGGTTGCTTGCTGTTAACATTTGCAACTAATAAGTGGTTCTTTCCTATGTATGTCTCTTTTTTGGTACATAATACTTAAGGCTATGTTTGTTTGCAAGGATTATAATCCCAGGATTACAATTCATGGGATTATAATCCCAAGACTATTAATCCTAGGATCATAACAATCTAAAGACTATTAAGTCATTTTATAATTCCTAGACTAATAGTCCAAAGTCTAAATTTGAAAACAAACAAGACACTTGGAATTAATATTCCTATCCCAAGTATAATTCTTGCAAACAAACATTGCCCAAGTGAATGTCGGGTGTTTGCAACGAGTTTATTTTATGCAAAAAGCTTGATTTTACTATAACTTACTATTGGAATTTGGAACATGCCTGATGATTGCAAAATTGATAATGATTTGAATGTATTTACTTGAATCAAAGTATTACTCTATTCCTGTATTGACAATGTGAATTTTCATTGCTGTTAAAATCTCAGTATTGTTTTATTGTGTTTGTTTATTGTGTTTGCAAATATATTCAGCCACCTCCTATACAGCCTTCAGACAATCAGTTAAGCTTAGCTGATTTTGATGCAGTTAAAGTAATCGGAAAGGGAAGTAGTGGAATAGTGCGATTGGTGCAATATAAATGGACTGGGCAGTTTTTTGCATTGAAGGTACTCTATAGACCTGCTTTATCTTCAGTTCATTCATTGAAAAAGTGGGGATGGGGGAATAACATCTTACCTATGAACTTTCAAAGCAATTGCATTGTACTCTTCCATATCTGCCATCAGTGTTCTAAAAATCCCCGTTTAGGCGCTAGGCCCCCCTGGTGTCTCGTGGCAAAAAAATCCCTCTAGGAAATTAGGCAAGGTTTAGGCGGAGATTTTTTTTTTATTTTAATAACTACCCAAACCAGATCTTGATATATTTATTTTTCTAATGATTTACCATATTCATAATACATGTTGTAGCATATCAAATCACAACAAGAAGTGAACAATATTAAGTCAAAATGGATAATTTTATTATAATTGTAATTTTTGAACTTGTACCAATTTCAAATTATATAAATGATGATATATTTGTAATATTTAATTTAATTCAATATAATTCTTAAATTTATGTTTAGTTTCTTAAGTTTTAATATTGAATTAAATTCTTGAAATTTTAAATTTTATTATTTAATAGCAATCTTGTTTATGAATAAAACTAATATGTTAAAAATATATTTGACTTTTGAATAATTGCATGTTTGTGTTTGAACTTTGACATTAACAATATGAATATGTGTTTGAACGTTAAGCAAATGCCTTTATTATCTTTATTATAGATTGTTTTGCTTTATATTATTGTTTTGTTTGGATAAATGTAAGATAAAATATTAAAATTGGCTTAAAATAGAAAATCCCGCCTAGACCCCCTAGGCGCTAGGCCCTCCTCGGCCGCCCGCCTCCCACCTTTTAGAACATTGTCTGCCATGATCTTGGAGAAAGTTATGATTACGTATCAAAATATATCATCTTTAATCTCTTTCTATGTTCTTTGACTAACGCGACTATCAAAATGTTAGATTTCTTTTATGATTTATATGGCTTGCTGTCAACAGTTGTGGGACTGGTTTGAAAGTTCAACGCACTCTCATAGGCAAAGTATCAACTTACTTTACATGATTTATGGGCAACGATATGCTCTTAGATTGATAATATATGAAGTCCCATCTAATTTTTCTTTCTCTTCACTAAATGCCTCTGTGCTTTGGCATTCTCTGGGAGGCTTGCTTATAATATTATGTCAACCTTCCAGGTTATTCAGATGAATATTGAGGAGTCTGCTCGGAGACTGATTGCACAAGAACTGAAAATTAATCAGTCATCACAATGCCTATATGTTGTCGTGTGTTACCAGTCTTTCTATGATAATGGTGCCATATCTATAATCTTGGAGTACATGGATGGAGGATCTCTTGCTGATTTTCTCTGAAACGGTCAAAAACATTCCAGAGCCATATCTTGCTGCTATCTTCAAACAGGCGTGGATCCAATTTTTATATTTTGTCAAGAAATTAAATTAATTCTAAGTCGATTTTTTTTTCTTCAGAAGTTAAATTCAAATAACTATGAATGCACTATATATGATTAAGTCCAACCCCCTCTCCCTTAAAACTGAGTTCAGGTGCTCAAGGGTTTGTGGTATCTTCATCATGAAAAACATATAATTCACAGAGACTTGAAACCCTCAAATTTGCTGATAAATCATAGAGGGGAAGTGAAGATCACTGACTTTGGAGTGAGTGCAATGCTAGCAAGCACTTCCGGACAAGCTAATACTTTTGTTGGCACATACACTTATATGTCTGTAAGTAGTTTATGTATTTACGTTGTTTATATATTTTCGGTCATAGAGCTCTCCCATTATATGTCAGCTGTTTAACTGCTTATCTAGCAGTCCAAACTTGAAAGTTAACTAACAATTTAGCAACAAAAAAACACTTGAAAGTTAACTGCTTATTCTCATATGTATGCTGCAGCCTGAGAGAATTAGTGGTGGCAAACATGGCTACAGTAGCGACATTTGGAGCTTGGGGTTAGTGTTGCTCGAGTGCGCTACAGGTTATTTCCCATATTCCCCACCAGAGCAAGACAAGGGATGGACAACTCTTTTTGAACTTATGGATACCATTGTTGGTCAATCACCACCTTGTGCACCTCCTGATGAGTTTTCTCCAGAGTTCTGCTCATTTATTTCTGCATGGTAAGGATCACATCTCCGCCAAAATGGTCATGATTAAGTAACTTAGGTTGCTAATGAGTTAATAACTTCCAAACAATACCATTATCAAAAAAAACTTCCATGTAATTTCATGCACCTTACCTTGTATGGCATCCTACCTTTGCTTTCATGGAACTCTTAATTGTGGAAGTGAAAATCATGTTATTGTACTTTGACATGGTTAGCTCACACCTAGAACTTTTATTTTCAACCAAGTCGGGCTCTTTTTTATTGGTTTTCTTCTTTCAGCACTTTTTGGAATTTGCCTAGAGCAAGGGAGAGGAAAGGAATCTGATTAGAAAGTTAGAACGTAAAGTAACATGAGATTTCCTTTGTGAACATAATCCAACTATATTCTAACTCTCACACACATTTCCTGCATCCTAATTGGGGTGTCATTATGAATTGGGCACACAGTTGAAGAAAATAAATGTTGACCAATTAATCCACGTATGTCCTTGCTTACAAATATGCAAAACATGATTTTTTTTTAAAAGGCGGAGTCCATAGAATCATTTTTCTCCATTTTTATATGGTGTTATAGTACATCAAGCTAAAAGTGCATCAGATTTATAAATGTCACATACATTTTGAGACATCCCAATATGGAAAGCAAGAAAATGACACAAATTGGTAGGAATATAACTTTTACATAATATAAAATCTAATATGCTAAACACGTCCAGTGGATTTTTGAAAAATAATGTTTCTCTTTAACTTTAATTTTATTTCTTTCACTTTCTTTTCCCTCATTTTTACAGCTTCAAACATAGCATTCAGGAAGTTGCATGTCTGAATATTGGCGGATTTGAGAGTTATACCCTGCTTTTGTATTTTCTATTCTGTCCATTATAGAAATGACAGAGATACAACCTTTCTTGAATCTAACATATTTTGAATGAATTAGTTGTTAGTTGCGGTGGAGTTGACTAATTAATAATTATATTACTTTTAGCTCCACACCCTTGTGGTATAGTAACTGATTTTTTATTTACTGCTTTTCGATTATATTGCTTTGTATCTCCTCTACCGTATGAAGTTGGTTCGATTTGTTTTCAGTGTGCAGAAGGATCCAAAGGATAGACAGTCAGCAAATGAACTGATATATATATATATATATATATATATATATATTACCTTTGCCATCTTTTTTCATTAATGGACCAGGGTTTTTACTAACTAGTGTATACTGATGATGCACAGAAGCATCCTTTCATCAATATGTATGATGACCTGAATGTTGATCTTGCGGGCTACTTCACTGAAGCTGGGTCTCCACTTGCGACATTGTAGAGAATGTGCGCGGTATGTCAGAGCTTGGATTGTTTTTCTATTGTATACCCAAATGTATGATTTTCCTTTTTGAGTTTTTAACTACAACCGAGTGTAGTCTAGAATCTAGACTAAATCAATTTTACTTGGTAGTGTAAAATGGTGTTTTGGGCATCATCGGATGATTGAAACTATAGCTGAGCTCTTTTATCCTAGCCAAATCGTACTCATCTATTTAAGACATTAGAATAAATTCTTTCTTATGTGTGTGTATACATATGAAAAGTGTTCTCGTTTGTTCTTCAGCTGAATATGGTGTCATCAATTATGTCGCAAATATCTCAATGAATTATTATCACCAAGTGAAAAAGTAGTATTATATTGACATATTCATCAGCTTAGGATTCTTAGGTTTCTTCCATCTCAACAATAAATGGCCTTGCATCCTCTGTGGCTGACTACCTTCTTTAAGCATTTAGTTTCTACTACATTGGTACAGAAAAGCAACACAAGAGCATCAAAGGAAGAGGGAAATATAGCAAAAACTATGCGCACAGGTTGGTGTGTGCCTAATAGTTTATAGTCTACCCACAACTTAATTATTGTCACACAGGTAAAGTCTGGCACCAAATTTTTGCCAACTTTCCAACCCTATGATAACCTGATTGCCTCTCACAACTAGTAAGCCAACCCGCATAGTGCTGTCCGTCGCACTGTTTGAACCAACATCACACACACCCCCTGTTTGTTTGTCTACTGTTAGGAACAATATATATTTGCAAGCAACAATGAGCAACACATGAATGTACAGGCAGGCAAAACACAACCTTTTATTGCACTCAATAAATTATGAATTCGCCCAAAGAATTACAAAACTCAGCTCTCTAGCCTACTTTGTCTGATGTCTCTACACTATACAACATTTTGTGCACCTAGCACTGGCTATTTATAGCTTGGTGGTTAGTTGACATCCTCAACTGCCAAAAAGTTTGCACCACTAAGGTGCTGTCAACAAAGGGGTGGCAGTTCCCCCAAAACTGTCCACTACAGATCATGTCAACAAGTGCCACGCATCCTTAGGTCCTAGCCATGCAACTTGTTGTCTGACCATGTTCCCACTAACTGGTTGTTGCCCTCAACTGCTGCTTGGTCAACTTACCCACCACAGGTAACTGCCACAATTGTTGTCTAACACATTCCCACCATCTGGCAACCGCCTACAACTTCATTGCATGATCTTGCCAATTGCTGCCCACTTCCTAACATGCTACCCCCATGTCTTGTGCAATCTGGTGACACACCAACTGCACACAACTGTTCCTTGACCCGCCCAAGTTGCAACCCAAACCAACTGTGCATGCCAGTCCCATGCATCAATCTTGCATGCTGCCCAGCCCAACATGTCTAGCACTATCTTGTGCACCGCCCAACACCTTCTGTTGTCACATGATTTCAACGCCCAAGTGTTGTTTGGCACTCCTTATAGCCCAAAACATCTAACATAGTCCAACAAAGCGATTAGTCTGAACCCATGCCACCTTTTGGCACGCTTGGCCCTGCCTATGCCATGCCCACGTTTAGCCCACCTCGTGTGTCACCAAGCAACTCATCGGTTATGTCAAGCTCAGCCTTGACATTCATTTGCCTAGCATTGCGCCTAGGTCTTCCTTGTTCGTGATCAATCCATGCCCAACTCATGAACGGGTCTTTGATCCATCAAAGCCACCTATGCCTTGTTAGCATTGTTGTAGGGGAGCTCAATCAATGCCTAAACATGCCCCACGCATTTCATGACATATTGCTCATGACCCCGGGTGACCTTCACGGATCACCCCCCTATAGTAGCACTTAAGAAAATATCTAAGTTGCCACCAACAGACATCCAGTGTGTTTGAGGAGTCATAATGTAGATCACCTAGATTTTACATTTTTCTTACATAGTGCTGAACTGCCTGCTAGGTGCATCTAACGCCTTTGGCTGTTGCACAGTGTTGCCCAAATGATTGTCGAGGTCCAACCTTGATATTTGGCCAAAGCCCAAATCTGCCGCACGTTGTGTCAAGCTGTCTTACTGTGCCAAGCTACTGCACAATTTGAGTGTCAGCATTCCTTGCCCGAGTGCCGAGGCCATGTCATGCCAAAAGGGTCTAACACTTATCCAGCACAAATTAAAGAACTGTTTTTGGCAAATAAAGACTGATGAGGCTTGTGATTCCATATTGTAATTGAAAATTTTACAGTAGTATTAATATTCCGTAGACTGTTCCTTACCCAAAGAAAAAAAATCTGCCCATGAATCAACATAATTTGCAGAATATGGAATCTTGAAAAAATGAAGTTAACAACAGCTTCAAGCCTTCAAAGACTAAGCTCATTGTATCTACTGCACCTGTTAATGATTTTCAAAATTTCTAATTAAATTTTGGGTGTGTTTATTTTATATATAAAGTTAAAAAGAGAAGAAAATATATATTAACTGCCATAAAAATGACTTATATATTGTTGTAATAAACCAACAAAATTATTGTTGTAATAATGGATACAACAACAATGGTAGTCATTTTCTAGATCAGCAGTTGTTAGTTACAAGTCAAAAATTGCAACTGTTTATACCCACTACAATAACTAAACATGCATCTGTTAATGAGTTTTTTTTCTTGATTTTGAAAAGTTGTAACTTTCCAAATGATACCTATTCAAATACTCCCCCCATTCCTATATGTAAGTCGTTTTAGATTTTTTTTTATATTCCTAATTATTTGTCGTTTATGATTATTTAAAGAATTGATTCTTATTTTTCAAATGTCCTTATTACTCTAATCTTTTGATCCATAAAATATGAGATTTGAGATGAAGAGTATTATAGACAATTGATACATAGTTAATGCTTTTCAATCATTTTTAAACAACAGTAATCCACAAATTCATAAAGTTATAAATAAGAGGCACATGTTATAGGCAAAAACATTAAAACATTCATGTCCTTATTCTTTCTTCTTCTGCATATCTTCTAATTTATTGTATCTGCAAAATACAATAGGACTTCACAATATCTTAGAGGAAATTCACTAGAACAATTTTGCATCAATTAGTGGAGCGAATTAAGCCTCAAGGACAGCGATTTGGTCGTGCCTTCGAGTCATTTTATCTATCATTTCTAATTATATCAATCATAAAAATATTTTATCTAACAACACCCCCACCCACATACACACACATTAAGGAATCCTTCAACCTCAGCATCAACTTTCTGGAAACATGTCAACCACAGCTGACTCAAATTTTGGTGTACAAGGGCTTTTCAGTCATCAATTCCTCGACTTCTGTACACTTGAGCAAAAAATATGCAAGTCAGTTTATAAATCAGCTACTTAAATTACACGTCAAAAAAATTGCCACATCACCGCTTTTTTAACGTCTGTTAACGAAAAATCTTAAATATATATTAAAAAAAATTAGTTAAAGAATGCAACTACATTAAAACTTGGGTGAAGGACCCCAAATTCGAAAAGAAAATTAATTCAAGGACAAACTGATTAATTTATTTAATACTAAGGACTTTTAAATAAGCAGTCCATCTGCACGGGAGCGCACACATATAACACAGATCAAAATTCTTCATGAAAAAAAATCAAAGAATTGAAAGGTTAACATCTTACAGAATGTGGAACCGGGAAAAAAAAATTAGACACTTGACACTCAGAATAGGATATGGGTACTGGACACTTTATTTTAATGTATAAAATTGGCAAAATTAAGGAGTACCCGTGTCGGAGACTTCAAAATACTGTATCCAACCGGACATTCCATCCCAGTCTGTGTAACATAGAAGTTAAATAGGTAAACTAACAATTTTTCATGATCAAGAGCCGGGAAATTCTGCCATCTAAAAAGCACCTCCCTCTCTGATTTGATTAAAAAAAATAGTAGTTGTTAGAATAAGTGACTCAAGCTACATATGCAACTCTGTTAACTGGCAACATAGCCAAGATCAGTAAGTGATAATAGAATTAAATGTTTACTAAACATCATATCTTTCAAATCTACTTGAGAAACAAAATGGTGTTGAAACCATACAATGAATATGTAACAAATGCTAAGCATTGCCTATAGAATTCAATCTACAGCAATAAACAGATTTTCCGCACATAAGCTGCCTGCAAGGCATGCAGTTGAATAGAAGCAAGACTAAAGTAAAAGCAGCACTACAGTGAGACACATATATAAGGATAGTTATAGGTGCCATGTGGAACTGTTGGTTCAATTATCCACAATAGATAGGAGGAAATTACCTATAGAACCTATAGATCAGCAAGGGACAGTGGAGAAGTGCCTCCGAATGACTGCAATTGTCAAGCTCCTGTCGAGCAGAAAAAATATTTTTAAATTAAGAAATCATACGACAAAGAATGTGGTAACTAATTTTGAAAGATTAAAACTAGCATGTACAAACATGTATGCCACAAAAATGAGTATTTTGAGATGGATCAATGGTAGTACAAGAAATTACAAATGCAACAAATAAATTCTTTAGAGTTTAGAAGTATTGGGTAGTTTCTTTTCTTCTATCACATCAACATCATCTGAAAGCTGGTTTTTACCAAATGTCACTTGATGATAAACATACTGGTTCAGAGAAGTAGTTTATAAATGACACTTGCCAATTCAAAGGACAAATTAAAACTTGCATTGAATGCAGAATATAATATATATATATATATATATATATATATATATAAAAAATATATATATATATATATATATATGTATTATATGGGAAAAATGTATATGCTATGGTGATCGGTTTTTTAAAAAAACTAGGTAGCGTCGGTTTCATAAGCCTCTTGTATAATACACATTTGTGTATATTCATATAAGCCCTATATATATATATATATATATACACACACACACACATATATCTATCTATTAGATTGTGGATGCAGAAATGATTATGTCTTTTGATTGGACCAAACGTGAATTACCATGAATCTCAATGACCAAGTATTCGGCAACTTACACTTAATCTCACCGAAACACTTATTTTCATGAATCAAGTATTTCAAATATTAATTTAGATAAGTTGCATCTTGCGAATAACAATCAGACCTTACTAGCATACCCAGTAGGTTGAGGGCAAAAGGAGGATCTCTCAAAAGGCTTACCTTGTGCCCCCCTGTCCTAACCTTGTTGTACTCGAGCGTAATGCGCCTCTCCTTGCAATAAAGAACCTAACCTCTCATCAACAAATAAGGATCAAAGATAAAAGCAAGATATTCTTCAAAAAATACATTAGCTATAGAGAGCACATGACAAGTTAATAGACCTTGAACAACCCCAATAAGTAATGTATGGATACTCTTTTAGAACATATTAACAGCCATCACCTTGGCCGTTTTACCTGCAAAACTCTCAAAGATTTTTTTTATAAAAAAAACAACAAAAATAGAAGACAGAATGTTCAATAAGTTCAATGCAAGAAGCATAAGGCAGTTCCGTCAATAAGATTGGCTACCTAAAAAGAAACTGCATTACAAAAACCAGTATAGGTGACGAAAACACTATAGTCAGCTGACCTGAGACATGAAAGAACTGCATCCTGTACAATGTACTTGCAGTAAGCTATTGCAAGAAAGTTTTTCAAGCAAAAAGGCAAGTCAATCCAAAATCTTAATAATCATATGACTTGAGAAGACTAGGCCAAGAATTAGTTCAATTTCAGTAAAAGATGCTATAATTTAGCTTTTACCTACAGAAATGTTGTACAGAGTATCAAAATAAGAGGATTCGGCACATATAAAGAGTATTTTCTCCCACAACTACAGTACATAACCAGAAATGGATGGAGAAAGAAAACAATGTAGACTCCCTCCGTCCAAGGTTCAAAGCTGCTGTATTGGAAGACGTATTGGATCATAAATTCTTGGTTCGATATAGGTAATCGGTATCAATATCAGGCAATAAGCAACAAAAGGTTATACTTGCTTAAAAGAATTGACAAAAATACTAATATAAGAATAAGTAAATAATAAACTAAAATATATACAAACTTGTCATTTAATACAAGTTACACTAGTATCGGACGATACCTTTAATACAGTATCAACAGATACTTTGAACCATGCTTCTTCCCAAATGAGAATTTTAGCTTCTTAGTAGAGAGCTGAAAATCAATGTACTAAATTCTTTAATACATTGATAATGTTAATACCAAACTCTTTCAAAAAAAATTGACTTTTAAAAGTGGACTCCCATTTAGGGGACCGAGTATTAATAATATAAACATTTTGTATGTAAAGCAGCGAAACGACTATTGCTTAAATTAAGCTGATTTTATTGAAAACAGAAAACGTATGTACAGAAGGCATTGTGCCCTAATCTGTAAATGCTACAACCAGAATACAGTGTTTGCTAAGATATAATGATCAGGACATACTAGATTGAAGGTGAACAAAAGATTTTTTACACTCGAAGTCACCAACTAAAACAGGAGCAAAATCCAAAAGATCCGAAAGGTTTGCTCGATAATTAACTTATGTAGGGTTTTCTGAAAGAATCTATAGCCTAACTATGGACTGGGCAGTAACATGACCATCCATTGTAACTTGTCACTTCTTACAACAGTGATTCTGTTTCCTCCGTAAAACTGTATAATGAAAAGGTCTATAAAACAAAAGCAACTTCAAACCATCATGTTTAAGTCTGACAGATCATCCATTGGAACTTCAAGGCCCATGAAGTCATGATCTAGTAATCCATCATCGTCAATATTCAACCATGAACCAATGTCCTGCCCTTGATCACCAAGATCATCAGGAACATCTAGGTCACCATCCAAGGTGGGGAAATCAATGGCCTCAGAACTGTCCAATGCATCCAAGTTAAAGTTGTTCTTTTCCTTGCCACTACCACTCGAAGTCATCTCACCCGGCTTTGGCATTGAAGACAATGATGTTTTCGGTTGCTCAGGCATCTTTCCAATAAGGCCATTCACAGCAGATAATTGAGTTGTTTTCTGCTTAGGCTTTGATTTAGACTTCCTTTCTCCCTTAACATTGCCAGATGCTGTCCGACCAATTTTAGTGGTTCCATTTCTGGATAACACCTCTCTACTGCTCCCCTTCCCTTCTCTGTCCCTCTCACTCCTCTTTCCTTTTAAACTACTTGAAATGGAAGTTCCCATGCCTGAAGGAGTACCTGATGACGTGCCAACAACACCCCCAACAACATCATCAAGCAGCAACTCCTCTTTTTACCCTGTTTGACCATGTATCTTCTGTGACAATAGTTCTATCAGATGAGTGGTTCACAGAAAATAGTGCACCAGAAGAATAAATGTCGTGGTTGCTTACTGAAGGGCTTTGCTGTGTACCTACAGGAGCTGCAGAAGATAAGTAATGACAATCTAAAACATAAATGTGCAATATCAATATGCCAACCGAAAATATTCAAATATCAATAACCAATAGCCTACAGATATCACAATGAACTTTAACCATTTAATAGACAGTATGTGGTAAAAAGTATGCAGTAATGTCAGTATAATGGGTATGTAATGATACAAAGTTTTTTCTCCTTGTGGCAATAGAACAGTACCTGATATTCTACCTTCAACGGAACATCCAGATGTGTTGACGTAAAGTTTTCCAGAATCAACATCGGCACTAGCATCTATTTGTTGAGCATCACTGAATTGGGAAGACCTAGAGAGGAACATTTCCCTAAATAAGGGCTCACTGAAGCAGCTCTTGCCCGTAATTTCAAATTCAAGGCATCGTTCCAACGTTCGTTTAACAAAAGCTAAAGCGGCTTGCTTGGCCATTTTGCTACTGGCACTCTTCCCCCAGGGCATGAGGACCCCAACAACTCTGTCAAATAAAGAGTGTTTCAATTTACTGCCCTTCTATATGAATCACAAAAATGAAAGTTTTATCCACGTTTACTGGTATGTAAGCTCCTTCAAACAATAACCAGTAGAGGAAAGTAATTCTTATTCCTTTCCTTGCTAAATTTATAACACAAATGATAGTTGATAGTAGAGTCCTAACTGATAATAAACACAACCACAAAATGGTAAAAATAAACAATTCCAAGGTATATGAGAGTTCCAAACTTATAGTTTCATAGTTTCCAACATTAATATATGGCTACAATCACACCCCAAACCCACAATCGGCGACGCCCCACATGGTTTGCAACGTTTATAATCATTTTATGAAAGGGTCCACATAGAGCAGGGGTTCTAAGACTAAATATTTCTAGCTGATTTCCCACACAACAGAGCAAAAAGTTCACCAGATGTTGAATATTAACAAAATGTTTGTAGCAATACAAGCTGATGATTCTTCATATAAAAGACATACACGCACACATACATACATACATACATACATACATACATACATACATACATACATACATACATACATAAATGTAGCTGGCTTATTCTAAAACTAAGATATCAGATAATCTTTAGATTAAAAGAAGTCAACAATCTCTAACAAGATATCAGATCATCTTTAGATAAAATAATAAAGATATTAATAACAACAAAGAGTCATCGCCAGCTTAGTGGCTGAGTGCACATGGATTCCATATTAGAATAGAGATTATTGACAATACCAATACTGCCATGAAAAAGAGCGCTAATACTAAAAGGAGTAGGAAGAGCACTAAGAATAAGGATCAAGACACTTTAAGGAATACTTGGTCAGGTATGAAATTTTGCACCAAACAAAGAGTAGAGAGCTCAAGAAGGAATCCTGTAAACCCCAAGTAGTTGAAATTATAAAATTTTACCTTTAAATGATGTGTGGCCATACAAGGTTGGATACTATTGGACATGAGGGTGCTCGAATTAAATTCGGGATAGCATTGACTGATAAGGAAATGAGGAAAAATTATTCAAGATGGTTTGCTCATAACCAACACCAATCTTAATGTTTAAAAACAGTGGGGGATTAGCTCAAGGAGTGATAACAAAGATGCCAATGGCAGTGAGACTCCTGCGGGATGCTAGATGAGAAGAGGTGTATTTCAAAGAGACTTGAAGGAGCAGAATATAATTGAGGTCATGGCCCTTGATAGGAGTGGAGGAATTTAATCGCGTATAGTTGCCCGAGTAGGTTGAGTAGGGTTTTGTTGTGTTTTTTCAGTTTTTCTATTTCCCCTTCCTTTTTATCTTTGTTTTCTTCTTAGATTTGTGTGTGCGTTGCGTGTTCATAAATGTGGGCCTATTTTTACTTTACCTATTTCCAATCATTTTTATTCTTTTATTTTAAACTGTTTTTTATTATGTATTATTTTTTTCTTACCTTTCTACTCTTTTGTTAACAGATGGGATTCATTGTCAGCTTACCCCAACTAGTTTGGGACAAAAGGCGTTGTTGTGTTGTGTTGTGTTGAGTATGATGACTGTTGTTGGTTTAGATACTTGTAGGGACCTAAATTTCCAATTCTTATGCTTTTCAAGGAATATTACCATAAACACGTCAAACAAATATTTACTAAGAGGTATAAGTTAATTTGACAAAAGGCGCCAACTAAGATATCAACAGATCATCCTGTAGGGAAAACAGTAGCTCACTCCAGCTTCAGTTATTCTCTTCTTAAGATATAACTATTTGCTTACTTGAACATCGTACAGTAGTTGTTCCATAGAATTTATTAAAGATTTTAAATAATAAAAATAATAAAATAAAAACTTCATACACAAAAAAAGTATCCAAATTCCTATTTCTGACCATGATATGGATAGAAGAGGTAAACAACCAAAACTCGTATGCAACTAAAGTTATGGACCTAAACCTTCCAAGATTAATAAATAGAGTGAAAATAAAAGGGTATAAACATCGGAATATAGACTGAAAATAAAAGGGTATAACATAAGAATTTAGACTAAAAATAAAATAAAAGGGTATAAACATAAGAATTTGGACTAAAAATAAAGGGTACAAACAACATAAAATTAAAACTAAAATTAAAAGAATATAAACATTAGAATTACCATGTACTTCTGATACGCCATTCCAATGAGTTTGTCAAGAGCACTCCTTTCAAACTCCCTATACAAGATTAAAGTGTTTATCTTAGCACCCTGATGTTCAGAAAATCAAGAAAATATTAAAAGGCAGGTGTATTGAATGAGATGATCATTACTTCTCTTGCAGCTCTCTTGCTTCCAAAGTACACCTCAACAGTTTGTCAAGCAAGTCTTTCTTCCTGCAAACCTATTTTATAACTAAACAGTGAGATGATGCTCCTAAAAAAATAATTATACACAGCAATACAAGCCGTATTTCTATTAGTTACAAGCTAAAATCTACCTATAGCTTGTAGAATCAAGAAACAAACAAGTTCAAATATACATAAAGTAACAAGAAAAAATAAGAACGATAGGAGGAGGCAGTAATATCCTACAAATTTGATGTGATGCCTCCCATAGGATATTGATCTTTTCTTAATATCAAACGTCTTGGTACTAGATAGAAATGATAACTCCAACAATTTCTTATTGAACCACATAATTAACTAAATGAAGGGGTGGAATAAAGTTAGCAGATCAATGTAAAATTTTGATCATGACTTAATTAGGTAAGTTTGGCTCCAAGTATGGGAATTGGAACCAGTGGACCTTGAGGTTATTCTTCAATGCTTCTTCCGTATCTCCCACCCCCTTGGGGTTTAGACAATAACAAATTCACTCAAATAGAATCAGGTTAGAGGGGAGAGAGATTTTGTTACGATGATTACCATAAACAAACAATGAAAGTGAAAAACAAAATGGAGAACAAGACGCAACAATTACATGGTTCGGCTTTTCACCTGCATCCATATTATGCCACCATACTAAAACCGAGCAGTACAAGATTTGTGAACAGGACTCCCACTGAGAGCACGTCTCTCAAAACCTCTAGCCCCCAAATCACACCCAATGTCTCTCACAATAACTTGATCCCTAATCTGAAATCAATACAACATACTACGGTTACTCCTGAGAAAAGCCCTAATCCTGAAAAAATAGGTCCAAGACCTCTGTTACCTTAAAAACCTCAGCTTTCTTTCCCTTCAAGTCATCACATCTAACCTTGGATCAGGTCTTGGATCGAATTGGACATGGGTCCACGGCATCACAACAAATTTAACTTGAACTAGACATTGAACTAATTATCCCCACCATCCAATTTTACACGACCTCTTGAAACACCAAATAGTTCAAGGAGAGAATAGTTTATGCTTGCATAAATGTACTTTCCTTTAATACATGATAGGGTCCACAAGCTTCGTTTTAATCATCTTGCAAAAGGTCCATGTAGGTTATTCTAATCAAGAAGTACATTAATGTTGGAAGGTGGTCACATAAAATTTGAGAGTTTTGGCTTTTCTAGAAGTACATGGCTTTCTTTCAACAGTCTTGGCAGACAATTAAGACTGATCTTTTAGCTTTCTTTCTGAGTTTCATACAAATGATGTGGTTAGGAAAAGCGTTAATTCTTCTCTTGACAGTTTAGTGAATATCAGATTTAGAGGTTTTGGGATAAGTACAAGTAAGATTCTATGGCAATCTGCAGTGTTTGCTATTCTGTGAGACATTTGGACAAAGAGAAACGCAAGGACCTTCTCAGATTCTCAGATACACATCTCTCCGTAACGTTGTTTGTTTTTAAATATCTTTAATGGCATCTCCTTTGGCCGTCAGTGATGGGAGCTTTTCAGGGATAGCTAATTCAGATGTCCATAGGGACTGGGGCGTCCTTCGCATAAGGCATGCATTTTCCACTACTTTTTGTTACTTTTAATGGACTGCACCTCCTATGTTTCTTTCTTCTTTTATCTAAAATAAGTGGGTAGGAGGGAGTATTACATAAATAAATACACGGAAACAACAAAAAATGAATAAAAAAATTATAAAAAATATTGAAATTTTTATTGACCTTGAATTCCAAAAGGTTAAACACTTATTTGAATGTTGCTTAATTTGGTTATAGTGATGCTTTGGACAATGGTATCAAGTGAAGCAACGAAAGCATAAAATGATATTAGACTGAAGAACTAGCCTGGTCAAGAATCTAGTTCTTTGCTTTACCAGTTTGACCAGACGACACAGGTTAAACAACTATGGTGTTAATTTGACATAAAAGATTTTCAGTATGCAATCAAATGTTACCTGCTCATGGTAATTTTCTTCTAGTCTACAGATATCTCGACTAATTTCTTCATCCCCTGTTTGTGCTAAATCAGGCTGAACAAAAAAGGAAGCAATCAAATAAATATTAGGCCTTTTCATACCTGCTAAAGAAGTATGAACCATGATGTTTTTTTGATAAGTGAAAGAATGAAACATAAGTATGAACCATGATATTTTTTGGATAAGTAAAAAGTATGAAGCAGGATGTATATCCTACTTAAAAAAATTGGTGTCACTTAAAGAAGAAAAAGAAAAAGAATGTCTATACCACTGGTTCTGGGAAAAGTCCAATACTCTGAATCTCCATGAGTGCTCTTTCATTTATGGACATTTTGTTATACTGAAAATCAGAACTGGATAACACAGGTGTCACAGCTTCATCTGAAAGGAAGCCATTTTGGGAATGATCAATGCCAGATGTAATCCACATGTCTGGCCTGGACAAAATGTCCTTATCTGACTGATTATGCTCCAGTTCACTATAGGATCTTCCACTAGCGGGTATCCTATATCCACTAAAAGAAGTACGTCCAGCAATCTCAAAGCTTTGTAATGAACGGTGATTGAAAGCACCAGATTCTATGTCTCCGTCCAGCTCACATTCAGATCCATAAATATTGAATTCAAGTTCTTCACTGCCACTACAGCAAGGCTCTTCATTTCCATCTTCTGAAATTAGAGCAGCAAGAAGTATCTGGCAAAGGGGAATTTCAGTGGACACCCCTGGTCCTGAGACTAAATGTTCTGGACTAAGTTCAGCATACTTTGTTTCAGCCACGTCTCTCGTCCGTTCAATCATACCAGTTCCATTATATACCAAGCTATCTAAAAGTGCTGGGTTTGGTGTTGCTGCAGTGCTACATGAGATTTCCCTATAAGAAAACAAATTGAATTTTTTAATATGATCAATGCAAAGATGTTTAATTGATAAAATAGTGCATGTTAATTCAACATTTTGATGACTGGTTTGGTAGAAAGATGGCAAACCAAGTAAAGGCTTGAGTTTCATATGAAAAGGGGGAAATATATCTCTTCCATGCAAAGGGAAGTTTTTCCCCTTGTGTTATTTTGAGCATCATAAAAACAAGAAATGGTTTTTTTTCTTGATAATCAAAAATAGAAATAGAAAAAAAGAAGAAGCAACAACTATGAGGACTTTAATCTCAGAGGAAATGTAGAAAGCCTGACGGAAAGAGTGATTCCTGCTAACTTATCATAGTATAGGAGCTCTTATATAAGCCTAATGCAAGTCCAATTGCATCACTTATAAGTGGGAGAAAGAGTGAAATTACAATCTCTTCTGGAATGGAAGACTTCCCATCCACTGACTACAAGACTGCAGCCTAACACCCAAGTTAGCCCGGTCAGCTAAATGAGTCCCTTCCCTCTTCACATGATGAATTTGAACTCAACATATATTGACAAATGTTTTATCAGCATAAAGCATAGGCGCCAAGGTTCTTGATTATTACCATTTATCGGGTATTTGATATGATAACATTTTCATATTCTTCCAGTAAGGTGGAAGGAGAAAGGAAAGAGTTCTTTTACTTATTTCAATAATTTCACTTCGGTCATGTATAATCATTTTCCTTAGTGACATTCTTATGTCTTCCTTGTGTTTATGGAATGTATCTGGAGTTAAGAACTTAAGATCATTTTATCTGTAGTTGTCCTTATTGTTCCTGTTGTTTTATATCTTGTGGAAGACATGTGCTTTGTGATATTCCTTGTTGCATCTTCTCATACTTTTTAATTATCATTCACGATACATTTTGGTAACTTAGTGGTTGCTAAAATGCTTATTTTGTTGAGGAATAATTCCAACAATGTAGATCCTGCCACAATACCTCTCACATGAAAACCTCCTCTCTCACTTGAAGTGGCATTAAAATATGTAAATCAATGCATTTTGTGTACTAGCCCGCTTCCCAGATATTGCTCGCATATGGATATACTCATACCAACATAAATTAATGATGTTGAATAATTCATAATAACTGCAGAAATTTTACAATAAGACTAGCTAATATATTTCGAATGTATGTGCAAGTTATTATTTTTTGCAATGAACTAAAGAAAAAAATAAAGAACGTCACCTGCAGCTTTAAAAAGGCAATGTCAACATCAGAAATAAAACCAAATAATGGCTCTCTCTGTCTCCAAAATGAGCTTGAAAAGGCATAAGCTACAATAATAGTGATATAAATCAGTAACACATATGACTTAATCTTCAAAAGTAAACTAATATAATCTCAGAGAGAACAGTACTAGGATTAGTAACAGCATTTGCAGCAGCCAACAGCTCTTCATGCCCATCATCTGAACCAACTAAGAAAAATAACAATAGTGATCAAAGATCAAGAAAAACAAATAATCACAAAGACAATATTAGTAGTATTGGAGTACAAGTACCAAGAAAATCCGCCGCAGCATTTACTGTAGTATGCTTCTGACGTGTATAAGCCTTACGGTCCGAGAGTTTCCTAGTTGGTGGTCGACCTGCTTTGCTGTGAATATTCCATAAAATTATAAGATGTTAATCAGTATAAACCAAGTTCAAGAGAATAAAATACGAGGACAGCTATTGAAAGACCAAAAGATGGGAAGGGAAATAAATATTCCAACCTCTCTATCTTATCAAAACCAAGTTTAGCGGTTCTAAGCTGCTTTGCAGTTCCCATATTTCCATGCTTTTCAATGGTCACAGGTATGAGAGACCTTGTGGAAGTGAAACCTCGTCCAGTCCTCCCTTGCCTTCGAATGCCATCTCCAAGGTCTTCCCCACTAGCCACTTTATTCTTCCTTGGTGGCAGGACAAGAGTTGATACTTTTTGAGCATTCAGCCCAAATTTATCATCTATCTCGTCAGACTTCTTGCCCTTATCTTTAGATTTAACTTCAGCTGCCCCAGACTCCTCACTTTCTGATAATGCAGTTGATGGGAAATGGTCCCCTTTTAATTTAACCTGCTGAGGAGAATTTCCAGACAAGCGCCTTGGAAATACTGATCCATTTTCATTACCCGCGGCATCAGATATGGTATCTAAAGAAAAGGTTTCATCATTACTAGAAACAATGGGGACGAAATTTGTTCTTCTTGCTGTACGGGACATCTTCTGAGGTCTATGACTAGCCCACTGAGCAACCGGCGGTGATGAAGACCGTGTTGAAGGAGTGCGTTTCCGATTGTTAACCACAACAGCAGCCGGATTCTTGCTTGTACAATGAGAAAGCTCCCAATCACTACCAGCAGTTGCCCTTTGGATCACTGGGGACAACTTAGGAACAATGCCTGAACCTGATCGTGGAGCCCGAGCAGCTGCATTTAACTTTGCGCTTGAAGTAGGACTAGCTGAACTGAATTCCTCCCGGGTATTTGTCCTGGTGATGCAGGAAACAAAGAAAATATATGTAATACAGACTGATCTGACTTCATTAGCAAAGAAAATAAATATGAGAACGGGTAACAAAGCGACTGGCAAAGGTAAAGCCATTCTAACAGCTTATAAGTGCAAGGCTCTAGAAGAAAGTAATAATCAAAGTGGAAAACATCAGTTGTGGCTATAATATAGACAATAAAAAGGAATAGTATTTACAATGAGGATACTTTACATACTTGTTAACAACTCTGGAATTAACCCTTTCCTTGTCGGCATTAGTAGTTCGGTCTCTTCTCTCATGGGGAGCAGGACTATTGTCTTGGTCAGACCTAGGGATGGAAGAACGCATGCCCAAGCTGGTCTGCTGTGAGGTTCCATCAGCCTTTACAACTCCAACAATTCCATTAACGGCTCCTGGCCTACATCAGAATATAAAAAGGATCATTGCATAAATATTCATTTCTTTCAGTATATTTGTTGAGAAGGTACAATAAGTTTTCACATAAATTTGGAAAATATCTAACATTTTTTGAAAAGTACAATGATCTTTAATATCTAATGATAACAAATGGAGACCACGAAGAGTCTTTGGAATGTGATGTTTCCACTGTGTGGTATCGCTTGGGTAATGCCGCGGTTAGTGAGAGATATGTTGCAGGCATGGAGTGGGGCAGAAGGAGTGGGTAAAGAAGATGGATTTAGTTCCACGTAGTATTTGGTGACGACTTGGAAGGAGAGGAACAACCGATATTTTGAAGGCTCGTGGGCATATTTATTTTCTTTTTCTTAGCCTTTTGTTACTTTGGCTTCATGAGGTGTTTCCGGGCTCTCTTGCACATTTTGTGGATTTTCTGGGAGAATGTTCTTTAGGAGTCTATGGTAGGTATATATTTGGAGGCTTCTTGTATAGGGTGCTAAGGGTGGTGTATAGCTTTTCTTCGGGCATATCTGGCCCTTTTTCCCATTATGCATCTATTTATTGTGTGTGCGTACAGCTTGGGTTGGCTCTTTTTGGCGCTTTTTCAATGATTTATATTTACTTCTCAAAAAAATCTAATGATGACAAATGTAAAAATCAGAGACCTCGATGCAAAAGTTACCTCTGCTAAGATTACCAGCATAAGAACTATTAACACATATAGATTTAACTAATAAAAGTATAGATTACACTAATAACTTGGTAATATAAGAAATGAACATATGCTAATAGTTGATGCTAACACTTGAAGAAGTAATACCTGAAACCATATGAATCATTCAACCTAGAACGGGAATCAGAAAGAAGTCTTGGCTGCATTCCTTGTTTAGGTTCCCTGTATCCATCAATTGGTTTTGTTGCAACCAAGCTTGGAGCAACATCTGCCTTTATCCCGGAACGTTTCTTCTTCATTTTTGACTTTTCCCAACCATCAACACCAATTGGTAATGTTCGATCATCAGCCTGAGCTGCACTATTATTTGGAAGTCTTAACCCCTCTTTATCCCTATCGGCATTCCCAGATGTCCTTGCAGGAGTATTTGGCCGTACATCCGTCTAGATTGATCAAAACTCATACATCAGTCCTCATACAAAAAATACTGGTTTTCATTATTAAACAAATTAAAGAACAAGAATTCAATTCATGGGCAATGAGATTATTAACAAAAGATTGAAAGCCAGCTCAAAAGAAAATGAATGATATTGTGATGAAGTAGACTGGATAATGCGCAATAAACTCAAAAATACTGAACATTTACCTAATTCTCAAAAAAGAAAAAGAAAAGTTAGTTTGTCAACTATAAATCAGACTTGCATAACATTTTGAGCAAGTAACGAGCAAAAGAAGGAAGTTGTTCACTCAGAGTCACACGTGAAGGCAATATCTGGAAGCTAGAACATTTTCCACAACAAACAACTGAATCCATGATTATGAAAGAAAAGGAGATTCAATCTGAGGGACATCATTTTCATCCCCTTTGAACTATTAAACGCACTGTGACCATAACTAGAGACTTATTAAAGAAAATAAAGGGAGAAAAAGGAAATTTTCTGAAAGCAGCATATCTACTGAAAGTTTCAGGCATGAGCAAAGGCATGATTATTGGACTATCAATTAAGAAAGAAATATATATAATGTTCTTGAGTTTGTCCCAAAGTAGTACAGAAAAACTTGAGCAGGAAAAAGATGTAGCAACTGATTAATGACATCATTGTAATAAAAATCTAAAAAAGGAAATAGTAAATCAACAGATGAGCAATTAGTGAAGCACATTAAGAAGAAAAGGATCAATATACACACCCTGGGATCCACCATAGATGTTAAAAATGCGTTTGTTAGGGATAGCATTCTTGGTCCTTTCTTCTGGCTTCGTTGGTCAAGTTCAAAACCAGTAGCAATAGTATGGCTCAGGGCACCCATTTTACCTACACCTGCCCCCAGAACTGAACGATCACTTGGGAATAAGGCACTGGATCTCTCGCCAGACAAAACGTCTGATCGTGATCGTTTCCTTGATGGTATGCTTGGGAAACACTTGTTGATTACTGATAACCCTTCATTAAAGATCTTCACACGCCCCTGATAATTAATATACTGCAACTTTATATAAACTAAAATTCACCTCTCAAACAAAGCAAAGAATATCACAAACTACCTGGCCTTTATAGTGCTTTCACGCAAACCATGCTTGAACCGCTTAAGTTCCTCAGGTGATGAAGAAGTGAGCTTGACTTTTGAAGAACCAGATGGAGAGTCATCTGGTGGAACACCAAGTGCAAGACCTGCAAGTCGCTTAAAATCCCCTTGTCGGTTGAATTTATGATCTGCCACCATTTGTTTTGGATCAAACCGCAAACACTGTAAGAAGCTCATCACATCTCCTTGTGTGACAACTGAAGTGCTTCTTGATATGCTTGGAAGAGCTGATAAAATAGGATTTTCCATGTTCTCACGAAAGCTACTTGATCTGTCCAAAGAAGCACGTGCATAGGATCCGCGCTGCCCAGAGGCATATAAGGGCCTATCTGGGCTATCAGAAGACAGATCAAATTTACTAGATGCTGCCATTTCATAAGTTTCCAAACTTCCTCTTTGTTACAAACCAAGTAAAAACAATTGTGCATGACAATATATAGTACTGCAGGACATGAGAGCTACGCTCAAACTCTTAGCGACAGCAACCAAAGCAATAACCTACACAGAATAATAAGTTCTATAGTAAGGGACGAATTTCCTAGCCAAAAAAATAAAATCAGCACTAAAAAATCAACCAAAATGAGAAAGCTAAAATTTATTACACAAATTAGTAAGTTCTTTAGCAATTTATACCACAGAATTGAAGTTAAATACCAACCTGAGTAGTATTAATTAGTTCAAGCTATGACCAGAGCCAAACCACCAGCTACTGAAAAGCAAGGTCAATACAAGCAACTGGACTAGGACTCATAAATCTTCAACACCCTGCAGCATAAATTACTTGAGTTAAAATTCACAAATATCTATACAGGACATGCAACTATATATGTATGAATGAGTCTCTTCTGCATATCTAAGATTTCCGAGAGAGAGTACTAAGTATTCCATATAAAAGGTACACGCAATAATAATAACCCTATCAGGTAGACATGTCAGCTAATGATGCACTCCATAAGTACAGCAAAAAGAATTTATCGGATAGTCGGATACTCATAATAATTTATATCACACAATTTACTTGCAATAACCTTTGATTTACAAGATATATTGGATTTTAGAAGTCTGAATCCCATGTGTGACAATGAAGGATCTGTTGAATTCTCAGAGGATGCCCTGTATATCCTCCTTTTACTAATCAAAAATATATTATTATATATAAAGTCCTTTTGTATTAATGTCTTCATCCTCTGATATGATGAGAAGTGAGTGGTTTGTCCCTTATATGACAATATCTTCTCTCTCTAATTTGATGGATCTGAGTACAAAGTCTATATCTCAATTTCCTTATTTTTTTGGTATATATTATTTTTCCTTTAATAGAATTACCACCTCTGTTTTCACTCCTAAGGCCATCAACATCATCATTTTTACCACTATGGCCACCCTCATCAAAATTTTTGTCAGGATTCCCTTTATGGTGAATGCGACTACCACTTATCCTAAAATCTTACCAAAACAACACAAGATAATAAATGCGTTTTTTTTACCAAGGAATTGTGATAACGGAGAATACCACCCTAAAAAAGATCATCTTGACTAGAAGGTACCTTTTCAAACACGCTGATGAAGCCTAGCATCTCTACATCATATGCTATCTAATTATTGTCATGTAATATTATACTAGATTTCACAATCCTTTAATCTAACCTTTCCTGATTTGTTGTTACTTTCAGAGTCTTGTGTACGCAAGAGAACACAAAATGGTACTCACTTTGGTTGACAAATGAGAAAAGGTATTCTGAGACTTTCTAAAACAAAAATCAACAAAAAATGAAGAGAATGTGGAAATCCCAAAAAGAAAATCTCAAAAACATGGTCATGGATCATATAACGGCTGCCACTAGGTGCAATGGTGAACGTTCAACTGATAAACTGGGGCACATGTCTTAAGTTTTTCAATCTTTTAGTTTTCATGCTATAAATCTATATACTGCCTCTTATGGGTAAGAAATCAGAGTTAAGTTTATTTCCAAAGGCTCCAAGAACCCTGTATTTTATGGAACCACAACATATATAGCAGCCTTCTTTAAAAGACTAAAAGCATATACTATCTGTTGAACCTGCTTTTATATCTAAACTAGCTCAATCTATAAATTTTTACAAAACTACAAATATAACCGATTATTATACCTACTCCCACCTCTTTATTTAACAAGCTAGCCATAATCTCTAAACTTCTAATAGGCATTCTCTTTTCCCAACACTAGATGAAGATATAAGCAATTAAAAAGAAACGATCAGATTGCTTAGCAACCAATCCAAGGTGGCCCAGAAAATACGTTAACGGATAAGTTAATTAAGACATTGAGGGTAAACATATTGTGCGGACATAATGAAAAGTCCTTAAAACTACTTTGATAGCATCCAACAAAAAGAGTATCATACCCAGCCTAGCACATACACTCTTGGTGCTACATGGATTTTGCCACTGGTGACAGTTGTAAGTTGGAAAATATGAACAAAGAAAAGCAAAGTATAATCCCTCAAATTTGAAGTATCGGCCGCCAATGACAAATTAGTAAATTATTATTTGAGAAAATGGGAGATACCCAAAGCAGATATCTGAGGTAGATACTCAGCATTGTAATACTACATAGTTTTGAGACAGAGAGACAATAGTAATGCACTAAATGTTAAGAGGGGCAATAATAAGTGCAATAAATATGGCAGAAGAAAAAAAGTGCAATAAACGTGGAGAATGTTTCAATCTCTTTTAATTTGTCTTAGATCTACGTTGTAACACCCCCAGTCCCACATCGAAAGATGAGGGAAAATTTGTCTACATATAAGAAAATAAGTTATTACCAATAGTACCTTCAAGTCGTGACCTTTTGGGTGAGCCTGTGGTGGGCTAAGATGACCTATTGGGCCAGTGATTTAAGGCCTTATTTTGATGGATTTTATTCGATTCGGACTTAGAATTTGACCCGAGATTTATTCTAGACTCGGGATTTGACCCAGGTTGTTTCATATGGTATCAAAGCCGACTCTCGAAAGGTCGGGTCAGGTCATCCGATCGGGTTGCCAGAGGTGGGGACACGAAGACTGGTAGTATTATCCCACAATGGAGAGATGGAGGTCTGAAGGTGGGGACACAAAGTCAGCCGGTATTATTCCACAATGGCTAGAGAGGCAAAGATCTGTGGACCATATGTGTGATCGGTTCTGACGGGGACGTCAGAAATTTAAGTGGGGAGTTTGTAACACCCCAGTTCCACATCGAAAGATGTGAGAAAATTTGTCTACATAAGAAAATAAATTACTACTAATAGTATGTTCAAGTCATGACCTTTTGGGTGGTGGGCTAAGATGACCCCAAAAAATAATATTGGGTCAGTGGTTTGAGGCCTTATTTTGATGGATGTTATTCGATTCGGACTTGGAATTTGACCCGAGATTTGTTCCGGACTCGGGATTTGACCTGGGTTGTTTCATACGTAGTATTACATGGTTAGGTATCTATTACTATATAAATAAGACAACCGACCATTTGAGACAACTGTGCCAAATTTTGGTTGGTCAAGAGTTGACTCTAACCATGAATATTCTTTTTTGAGATGTTTGCTAAAAGAAAAAAAACTCTACAAGCATAATCCAAATATTTTAGTATTAAAATCTTATCTCACAAAAGCTAATAAAGTTCCGTCATATATAAGATACACTAGAATTGTCATATTGAAGAGCCATATTATCTCCTCCAGCAAGAGAATTTTTTTTTGGGATACTTAAAGTATTCCCATCTCCCTCAAGTCTCTATGTTACATGCGTAAAACTATTTTCATCAAGTGAGAAAGAATTTGGTTTAAGGAAGGCTTTTCCGCTTTAAAGATTAATCGGTATTGTGAGATAAGGAGCAAGGAGAATCTTTTATTGAGAACCGAAAGGAATTAGTGGCATGGACAAGATGGTATTAATAGAAGTTCTTGGCAGAAGTACATGTACTAATTCTCTAAATCTTTTAAGTTCATAATAATTAAAGGTTTTGTTACTGTGAGATGGCTAATTTGTTTTATGTACAACATATGATCGCTGAAATCTTTATAAATAGATAATCAAAAAAATCTAGCCTATAAACACGTGCATGTACATGCGCACAAAAAATGAGAACCTTCTAAAGATCTGCTAGAATGAAAAAACTAGCAATCAGAAAAACAGAAGCGTTTCTCTACATTAAGCACACACACAGTAAAAGATAGTTTATTTAGCACATGCACAAACCCATGCAGGACACTGGTTGTGAGAAAGCAATAACTGAAAGAAGCAAGTAACGTTGTAGTTGAGAAATAATTACTTCTTTCTGCATGACAAGCAAGTACCTGTCCAATTTGTCATACCAAAATCGAAAAAAGAATAACATTAATCACGCCATAATTAATTTCGCACAAGGTATTAATTGGTTTTAACTTGGTATTTAAGGACCATACTTCACACATTGATGGTTCTATCAGGAGGCATAATCCTCAGTTGCCAAAATCACATAACAACAGATTGTTCCGTACTATAAGAACATAATGAGCCAGTGTTTTGATACCAAGTTGAAGTTCAAAATACACCTTAGTTCAGCAAGCATGCTATTCGCTTCGTTCCTTTCTAATCCTCGATTTAGAAGTGAGCAACTAGGTTAATAAATACAATTAATGCTTTGTCTAATTGGTCAAAATGAATGTTATTAGTCAATATTACCCTTGCATTGAACATAGAGAATGTTATCTTATTGAAGGAAATTTGTTTGGAAAGATGTGAGAGAAACAAGTTATTTAATACTTTGGGAAACTAAATAATTAATGCTTTTTTGAAATTGCAAACAACAAATACTCCTAAAAGGAACAAAAAACTCTCTCTAGAAAGACAGAAAGGAATGGAGGGAGGGAGTATAAAGTAACTACATCAAACCTCATCAAAAGATACTCCGAGAAAAACGCAGTACATGTAGTTGGTCATTCAAAAAGCAGCATTTGAAATTGGACAAAATCAAATTCTGTAATTAGTTAATAACTTCCATCGTTGCCCTTTCCTTTTTCTTTTTTTTTTTTTTTTTTTGATGAATATACTATATCTATTTTTTATTCTCTGTTTTCCTCTATTCACTTTTAGCTCAAAAGACCAGCTGATCTCTATAATTTCAGCAGATGACACTTCAAATAAACTGTTTCTTAATTTTCTATGAGTCCATTTATTTCCAATTGATCCAAATGAACCAATGTAAAATTAAGCTAGTCAGTGTCCCCAATTCAAAGTACAATTAAATAGTTTTGATCTCAATTTCAGTTCAACAGATTAAAAATTATTACAAGCAAATAATTACATAAGTCCACCAAAAAAAAGTATCTTTGTGTGAAATACAAACCCTAGAAGTTGAATCGACATTAAAAAACAAACAGAGTAAAGCGTAATTCACCTTCAACTGCAACATAAACTTTAAGACAAAATTCAAACCCTAGAAGTTGAATCGACAAAAGCAATTACTACTTCAATAAAAACAAATTAAATACGATACAAAAACACGCATGGATGTGTATATATATATATATATACCTTTAGTTATAGCTACGAATGCCGAGAAAAATATTCCAGCGAATTGAAGCTGAATTGATTCAGTGAAATTGAGAAATCGAAGGGTTAATTTTGATAATTTGAAGATTCAACGAGATTGGGTTTCGAGCTCAGAAATGGAAGAAGGTCCGCTCAAAGCCATGGGAGAGACAAGGCGCCCAGTGTTATGATCAGAGATGTGTTGGCTTCGGATATGAAATTATCTTTTTGCCCATGGATTATGCAGCCATTGTTCTAGAGTTGAGGTTTTGGACTGGGGGTGAAATTGGAAGAAAAAAGTTGGAGTCGGCTTTAGCGGCTCAATTCATCTGTTCTTAATTCTCTCTATTATTTCTAATTTTTTGTTGGTCGGAAGAAAATTCTTTTAGTGAATGATTAATAGTAGTAATGAATTTAAATAACTGTATTAATAATAAAATGGGCAGGGCTTTTTTATTTATTTAGGATAATAATATGGACAGCTCTTTTATTTAGCCATTTTATTATAATAATTTGTGGGCTTGTAAAAAAATTAATAATTTTTCGCTTATTATAAAGCTTACAAAAATTAAACTATTTTTTTTGTGACTTTCTTATTATAAAGTGGGACAATTAATTTTAGAGAACTGATATTTTCACAAATAAATTTGATACAAACTCCTACTCACGTGAATATTAAGTGAGGTCCACCTCGTGTTACAAAGGTTTTATAAAATTATCAAATTTATTTGTGAAAATGTTTAATTTTAATATGATCTCTTATTATAAAGTGGGACAATTTTGTAGCCATTTTTTGGTGATATTGTAATATAAAAATAATAACAATTAGTTTTACCTTTGCAATCTTTTATTGTATTGCAATTGAGAGTGTTTTTTTTTTTAATGGCATCCCTTAGAGGTATAGTAGCACAATAAGAAATGAATTTCATAGTCACACTAAATATTTCTTAACTATAATATTAGTGAATTCAAAATTTTTGAGTGATAATACAAGTCTTGTAACAAAAAAATAATAAAGTTACACAATAATGAAAAAAATACAAACACAGAAAAATGATGATAATTGAATTTAGTACCAATAGACCTTATTCATAACCATCAGGATAATATACTTCAAGAAATAATAATAATAATAATAATAATAATAATAATATATAAACTTTATTTAAATTTATTACACATAAAGATGAAGACATTATAAACCTTAGTTTAAATTTTAAAGAAGTACTTTGGGGGCTCGTAGACCAAGTCAACCTATGAGATGGGCTGTGGTTGAGCCATAGCTGAATTATAAAATTCCAAAACCTATTTGATAAAAACTGAATGTGCTGAATCTAAATTTGAATGAAAAAAATTATTTGATAATTAACATGTCTGAAAATATAATTTTATTATTTTTTCTTCTGAAAAAATTCAAAGTTTTTGTAAATTTATTTAATATTACTTAATATAATAGTTAATAAATTTTTTTTTTTTTACTTTATTATCGCTTCATTCAATTTAAAAAAATTTGACTTATTAATTCAAATTTCATCATGTGTATTGATTCAAACCATTCAAATAATTTTTTTCCCAAAATAAACGCACTTAATGGCTGACCGATTCAACCATTCAGATATATTTAATCCTAAACAAACAGTCTCGAGAGTCATTTACTAAGAGTTGGTTGTTTACATTGGAATAATAAGTTGAATTTGACTGATTAAATTAACTTTTAAATTTTAAATACGTCTTAATGTGTATGAACGATTCATACCTACCCACATAAACAATTAAAAATTATATTTAATATCTATTTTTTATTATTTTAAACAAATTTTGTTGTTTACAATTTTTTTTTTAAAAAAAAAATTGGTCAATAATCAATTTAATGAATATTGTTGTAGTTTTTGTTTTGGTTTTATGGGCTAATAAAATGTTATTAAAAAATGTTTATTCATTAAATTATATTACTAGCAGTATACTCCATCAAATATTGTTCATAAGTTTATATTTAATTTTTGTAAATAACATTATTTATTTATAATTACATAATAAATTTATTCATAATAGTCCCAAAGGTTAAAATAGAAAAATATACGTATTCATATATTTTAAGCAGACACTTATCAAACACATCATTACAATTTATATTCAGTTTTTACTTCATTCAACTCATTCAAATTCTCTTATACATTCAGAACTTTTCATTCAATTTTATCAAAACAGCTTATTTACGGTCATTACTACAAACAATAATTCTAGGTTGATCGGTTTCTACCGACCGGTCCAATTTTTTATTTTTTTTTGCATTCTAAAAAAATGTATAGTATTTATTTTAATTAAAATTTTTATAGAAAAAAATAGTTTAGGTGTAATTTAGATACACGTACAAAATAGGATTTTACAGTTTGTACAATCATATTTTGTACGTGTATCCAAATTACACGTAAACTAATTTTTTTTTTGTAAAAAAGTAGTTTAGGTGTAATTTCGTTCATTCGGACGTGCACAAATGTTCACTTTGGTCAATAGCAAATGCAGTCGCGAGACACTTTCAGTGTAAACAGATAAAGAGATAGACTATTGAAAATATGAGGGTAAAATTTCATTTGAGACTCCTCTTTACAATCTCACTATTTCTGTCCCTTCAGCCTGTCAAATCAGATGCATAAGTATGGTTCTGGCATAAGAAGAAAATGAAACATTTTACACCACAAGTCTAGACACCAAAAACCTTCAAAAGATGCACAAATAATGTTGACAATATTAAGCACCAAATGAAACTATTATGTATTATGCTAGTCAGTTATTACCAGCAAATCCTCTGTTCTTTTATGAGCAACATATGTAGTATAAGAACCATATTTCCATCCGCAAAATGTAGTTAAAGTCCAACTATATATCATGGTGTTAAAATTTGGACTTCGTTTGTTAACGCCAAGATCTTCTTCAACATCCCAATCACGCGTAAAGCATCACGCGATCCTCGCGACAATAAACACGATAAATACCACAAGTTTGACGAACCGGATCACGCAAGGATAGGCTCAGCGTGTGAGAGTCAGTATAAGTGTTCACAAGGTTAACAATGGAGGATGTAATGTCTAATATCTTGAGAGAGATAATAATCCTCAGTGGTGTGTATGTGTGAATATGAATATGAACGTGTATGAGAACGTACTTGTTTGTGAAGACTTGGTTGATAGGTGATTCTCTTGGCGGGTTCTGCCGTGCGTGCCACCCACTACCGACCACCTCGTGATCGATGGGTCGCCACCGCCTTTCACTCGATCTACTACTCACTACCTTTGGTCACTATTTATGCCGGTCAACAGTGGTCTTTGGGATCCCATCCACATTAATGCATAAGCGATAATAGCGATCAACCATCATGCTTTTTCATCATTCAAAGTCAAAGTAATAGATATTAAATGATCCAATGGGTTAGTCCAATGAACAGGCCTTGTCTTATAGGGTTAAAATAAGTAATATGGTGACTAAACCCAATGACTTTCAAGGTTCAATAATGAAGGCCCAATGGATTAATTTAATAAGTAAGTTTCAACTTACTTTTACCCAAAGAGGAAATATCATGACCCAACATTGCCCTAGTTTTTGTTGAATGAATGTTTAATAGAAAACTATAAGTGGTCCATGATATTAGAATTTACTAAAGGCCCATAACAGGAAGTAATTGAGACATACCCAATTTGGTCCATAAGATGAGACAGAGAATGGCTGAATGTCCAGAGTAAAAGGCCTAGTCAATAAAGAATTGAAATTGAACAAGACGGTCTAAAAATCGGAAATCCAACCGAGAAGCCCAATATGATAAAATGTCTAAGAATTGATCCGGACGCTTCCCATTCGAATTCTCATCATTAGTAACATTTAATGTGCCGCTTCATAACTTCGTGTGCAAATCAAGATAAAAGATAAACTTTACCAAATTTGGTGCTTTTATCGCCCATTTGAAATTCGAGCGCCTTTTGAGTTTTCTTCTCCTCTGAACTATCTGTCCTCCTCTGCGAACTGTCAAAAATGGCTTCCCAAGATTCTGAACAAAGTTCACCCCTCCTAGTAACACTGATCAACGCCGTTTCACCAAACCATAACCCCCGCAAAGAAACCTCGACCTTGAATCCCAAAGGAACGAAAACCGACAAGAATCCTCCTCCAAAAATTCCCAAAACTCCTTCTGAATACTACAGGAATACAGATCGCTTCTCGCATGCCAACACTCCCTCTATTGTCACTGAGGCTGAATTAAAGAAGATTCGATCTCGGTACCACATTTCCGGATACTCACGCGGTTAGGGTTCCCAGATCCGGTGAGAAAATGTACCAACGGCCACAGAGTTGGACAGCCGTTCCTGTGACCCTGCTTGAGAAGGGGGTCCGTTTTCCTCTGCACGTCTTCATAGGGACTATACTGGGGTTCCTGGGCGTGGGTTTCATAATTGGTACCAAATTTTATATTCACATTTTGGCCTTTGTTGCTTACGCCATGAGTTGGGCATTGAGCCTTCCTTCGACTTCTTCTTCACCGTGTACAAGATCGTCCAATCCAGAGAGAAGGGGTTCAAGGCCCTCAGCAAACACTCTCCGAAGTCGGGAGAAATGTTCGAGAGACGTTCGTTGGTGAACACTCCTTCGATAGGGGATGGCACGCAGAAGTGGTTCTTCGTCAAAGGTTCGAAATCTCTTCTTTACCGAATCGGGCCACCTTGGAGAAGATCTCTGTTGACCGGAGATATTTCGAAGAACGGGAAGTTGAGATGATGGAGCTTTTTGATAATTTTCCTAAGGAGGAGTGGAAGTATGGACTCCTTTCGAAGCAGGCATGGTTATATGACCATAAATGTAAGTATCGGTCTATTTTATATATAAATATTTGAAAATGTTCTTATGATGTGGAATCTAACATAGGATTTGTTTGTTTCGATGCAAGATATCTTTGATCGATCGAGCTCCTTAGAAATAAAGGAATTTGAAGATTTTTTGTCTGGGAAGTCTTCAAGGTTGAGAGTCTCCGCCAACGAAGTTATCCCCGGTGAACCAACCCCGTAAATACACACCGATGAATTCTAAATAGAAAAGCCGAAAGTCGATGAGGTTCTGATAGGAAGAGACCCTCGCCTCGCCGTAAGAGGAGGGTAGTTAGAAAACCCAGATCAACACCTCTTTCCAAATTTCTTCCAAGCCATCCAGAAACAAAGTCGATCACCCAACCAATCTCTCGACGAGAGGCTTGCTCGATCGTCCGGATCAAGAAGTATCCTCCAACCAAGAAATTAAAACCAAAATAACCCCCCTGACCACCGAAGAACTCAGGGTGCCCCAGTCCTCGATCATCCCACCCTTCGTGCCGCCTGTAGAAATACAAATTCAAGAAGGTGAGTAGATTTAAACTATTCCAACCGTCTGTGAAGAGAGAAGCGTACACGAGCGATCACCCAAGTTTCGCCCGCCCCATCTCCCGAGAACCCATTCCAAATAAATCTCCTTCTCCGAAATTGTATATACGGATTTACTCCTCCCGAACAACCAAATTTCTTCTCCCGAAAAGATCGAGACCTCCCCGAACGATCCAGGTCCTTCAGTCGTGGTTATCATGCCGAGGCTATGGGGTCCCCGACTCTGTGGCCTTGATTCAATGCAAATTCCCATTCGATCTTTTTCGAGCTTTCGTCAAGGAACAACGATCGATCAGGATTCGATGACCATACGGATGGAAATCGCTTGACGAGGATGAGCTATCCGCTAAGGTAAATGTGATTTCCATATTTTCTATTTTTACGCTCTTGTTTAGATATTTGAACACCGATTTGAATCTTCGTTGAACATATGCGAGTTAACGCCGTTGTCTTGGACGTTTTACGTCCGAGGCACATAAATGGGGAGGCCGAGGAAGATTTCATGAGACAGGAGATCAACATGCTGAAATCGACCCTGGCTCGAGAAAGGTCCGATCGCGAATACGCTCTTCATACCATCGATGGCCTTCAAAGAGACTTAGATCGGGCTAGGATGGACTTGAAGACGTCTGATGATGAGCTAAGGGCCACGAAGGATGGGCTGGCTGCGTCCGAAGCCAGTCAACAATTTTAACTGATATGAACGCCGGACTGGTCGAAGAAAACCTACTCCTGAAGGCCACAAATGAGGAGTTTTCTTCAGCCAACCGAAGCTTGGAGATTCAACTTGGCAAGGCTCAGGCGAAGACCCAGGACGAGGAGCGAAGACATAAGGCCAAGCGCCACAAACTTCGTCACAAAATAAAAGAACTTGAGGGACGAGGCCCTCTTCTGACCGAAGAGCTGCGAAAGCAGATTCAAATGGACTACAGGGATTCGGATGAGCTTAATGCCGAAATCATGAAGGTTTATTCAGAGGGGTATGAAGACTGCCGAGAGCGAGGTAAAGAAAAGTTATCTACTGCCCAGCTGGATCCAGATCTTCTTAACTCCGAGGACGAAGGCAGTGCCTGAATGTCCTTCCTGCTTTATTCTGACTATGTAAAAATTAACTATTTATGTCTTTGGTATTGTTTGAACTTTTTGTATGGATTTTGTGGCGTTTCTATGTTTGTGTAATTAGTTAATGTTATGGATGAATCGAATGAATGAATGTTTTATTTTACTAATGAATCTTCAACTTTCTTGATTATGACTTACATTTTGGTTAGTTTTTGTCAATAATTGAGATCAATGAACTCGAACTCAAATAGTGAATCATCTAAGGCATATAATGGTTAATTTATGAAATGAAGTGAATTGAATTTTATGGATGTAATTTAAGCTGAATCGAATTGAATGAATCGAACTCAACACTTAAATAAAATAAAGTAATATATACTCATCTGGCATCAAAGTGTGAGATTGGTCATGTGAGGTGAATTCGATTGATCCTCTTTTGCACAATCAAAATCTTGCTTACCACTTTCTAAGTGTAACAAGTATATAAGGACCAAGATATAAGGATCAAGATATAAGGATCACGAAATTTGTCTACCACACTGGGTCACAAATTCATAGGAACACTCCTGACAATAAGGCTGCCATCGAATGGCCAACGAGTCCTACTATACCTCCTTACTTCAGTGGACCATTGATTTTACCGCCCTCGATAAAAACAATATAGGAACATAGGATTTGTCTACCACGCTGGGCAACAAATGAATGGGCTGCCATCGAATGGCCAGCGAGTCCTACCATACCTCCTTACTTCAGTGGACCATTGATTTTACCGCCCTCGGTAAAAACAATATAAGAACATAGGATTTGTCTACCACGCTGGGCAACAAATGAATAGGCTGCCATCGAATGGCCAGCGAGTCCTACCATACCTCCTTTCCCCATTGTGAACTTAGGACAAATAGGAATAGGATCAATTGTGAAAAAAGTGAATGTGGATGAGCCACCGAAGTCTTTCTGTGCTGAATCCCTGGTTCTTTCAAGAATATCCCTGCCGAAGTGCTTTATAGGCCAACAACTTCGTGGCCAAATGATCGCCACAGATGTTTTTGTGAATTTCCCGAAGAACATACTCTGCTTCGGATGGAACCAAATGTTTGAGCAATGATGACAAAAAAGGTCCTTCGATAAAGATTCTCATCAATGAGAACAAAATTGACACTCTTGTACTTGGTCTTCTTTAGCCGACATCTGATCTGAAGGAAAGACGCCATCTACCATCAAAGTTATAAGCATCTATAGTGGCCAACTTCGATAATGCATCGGCGGTGGAATTGTTATTGCGATCGACCTCTTGATAGCCTGTTGTACTGATGTCTGAAACAAAATATACATCTGCATGCAATGTGCACGAACTCTGCTTCTGCTGAAGAACTGCAACGGCTTTGTCAGACTCCACAGCATCTCTTTAACTATTATTAGCTTTAGAAAAGAATTGTCCGACCACAATGTCAATCGACCTTGGAAATATTTATCGAAGTGTTCGGATTTCCAGGAGTGCGGCTTATAGATCTACTTTGGTGACGAGTCGTTCGCTGTGGCGAGAACATTCAAGGCAGAGTGCCTTTTTTGCATTCTCGGGTGAATATCCTCCTATGCTGCTCCTTTGTCTGTTGCAACCATTGTGACGCCCCCAAAATTAGGTATACATCACCCATCTTGGGTCGCCACTTACATGGTACGTAATTTAAATACAACTTATTAACATAACTGCGTGGTATAATACGACATAAATCGTGAGTTTAAATACAAATATCATCTACTAGATATTATACAAACTCAAAAAGAGTCCTCATTACAATTATTATCACACTATTTCACAGAATAGTGAGAGGACTACTAATGCTATCTTGAGGACCATCACTGCTTTCCCGACTCGTCCCGGCCTATATTCTCATTTTCTCAAGAGAACAGTGAGAAAGAAAGGGTGAGCTCAACTAGCCCAAGAAGAAATATTATGACTAAGATAATGCGTAATAAATTATCAATAGTCTTCAACAATGTTAAACCGATAAAATACAATGACAACCAGGTTAATCTGCGTGCAATGAATATGCAATCCATTAAAAAAGTCAAGTAGAAAATAAAGTCTACTATCTTTTAGGTTTTAAAAGGTTTTTCATCATTTATTATAAATTTGAGACTCGCCTTTAATAAATATTTCACATCATCGAATCACCCTCACAGACTACTACCAAGGATATTCTTTAGTATCCGACCACAATTATTCATGCACACTACGGCCAAGAATATTTGTGTATTCATTAATGGTCATGATCATGCCAACAATCATCCATCAATGCACTACGGCCATCGAGGATTTTTACCACATCATTTGTAACATTGATGGCCATGATTACACCAAATAGTCTCTCGGTCATAATCATACCAAGTCCATCTATGCACTACTGTGCCACGGATGACTTTAAAAAATATAAAAATGAGGATGATGACAATGATATAAGAATTCAATAAAACAAGTTCAAGAATTATTTTATCCAGAATTATTAACGCCCAAATTATCAATATGATACTATTTTGTAGAGTAAAATTCAAGAATGATCAAGAAGAATATTTTCATGAAAGATATGGATGAAACGCAAATATCAAGGATATTCCACTAATTTCATGGAGTATAGAAGTCAAAGTTTTAACCAATTTGGGTATAATAAAGAATGGAATAACAAAAGAAATCACCATACACGCGATACAGCAGCATGCATAAAAAGTTATTCCAATGTAATAATAAATAACGGAACCGTGTCAGTGAAATTCACACAAACTGGGATGTTCCAATGTAATAATAAAGATGGAACCGCATCCGGTGTAAAAACACAGATAGGATATTCAGCAGAATAATAAAAAGAACCGGTTTTAAAATGTCGATGTGATGTGAATAAAAACACATGCATGTGAGGATTCCAATGTAATAATAAAGATTTTAACCAGTCCTGTAAAACACATGCATGTGATGTTCCAATGTAATCATAGAAGAATGTCACCAAGTATAGGTAAACCAGCAGATACAAAGTTATTCCAACGTAATAATAAGCAATGGAATAACAACAGCTTCTCTTCATGAATAAGAAAGAATAACACCCCTTACATTTGGTAGAAGATTGAATATCTAAAGAAAGTAGTAACAAAATACTCTTCTTCTTTCTCTTATTCTCTCTATATTTTCTCTCTCTATAGCTTGAATGAATTCGTGAAAAATAATGAAGCCCTAGGCCTCTATTTATAGAAGATTTCTAGCTTAAGACTCCGCCGTAAAAAGGCAAGTGGCTCGACTAATCGGGTTTGACGCTTTGTAATGTGAAACGACAAGTGGTTCGACGCCTCAGTAATGTGAAACGACAAGTAGTTCGACGTCTGGTAAAGGTAATTACTATTAACGAAGGTAAATACTATTGATTGAAGGTAAATACTATTCACAAGGGTAATTACTATATTGATTTAAGGTAAATCTATTCACAAGGGTAATTACTATCGACGAAGGTAATTACTATCGACGAAGAGACTCTTAGATGATGACATACGAGCCCCCATAAAATAATCAAACTTACCACAAATTATTTTTTTTCATCAACACATATTTAATCTTTCAACAATTATTAATCATTTATAACTTGTCGTCTCAATTATTGATTTAATACTATAACATATTATATGAGATGATATCGTGACAATAATTGAATCAATAATATAAGAGATATGATGCAAGAATTCATGTAGTAATAATTGAAAGCATAATTTGAGTGACTTCTCACGTAAAGATCAATAATCAATACCGTGTGCTACTACGCAACTACTCAGACATCGTATTTTTTTACCACGGGTAGTTCAACAGCTTTTAACGGTAACACCTCCAAGTTATTTTTATAAAATATTTTTGTCGTTTTCTCAATCCGATAATAATTTCCGTGGGGTCCACCAATGATTGAGCCGTTATTGTATTTAATATTCCCTAACAAAAAGAATATTCCCCGACCAAACGAATATTTTATAACAACTTGCATACTTTGCAAAATTTATAAATATTACCCACAACTATAACATTATATCAAATTTATTCCATAATATTCAAAAATAATATTTATAGAAAAATTCATCTTTATTTATAAAAGATGGGGTCTTACAACCTCCCTTCTTATGAAATTTCGCCTCGAAATTAGGGTACGATACTGGTATGTCAAGAGGTAAGGATACCTTGATTTCATTTTGATTCTAACTCCCAAGTCATTTTCAACATCGTGGTTCCTCCACAAAACTTTGACTTGAGGTATAACCTCGAGCGTAGAATATGTTCCTTCTTATCCAAAATTTGAACAGAACCTCTTCATACGCCAAATCTTCCGCTATTTCGTCGGTTCTAACTCAATAATATGGTTGGGTCTTTTCATATTTACGTAACATAGATATGTGAAAAACGTTATGAACACGAGACATATTTCAAGCAGAAAGCGAGTCTATAGGCCACGATTCCTACTCGATCGAGGATTAAAATGGACCGATGAATCGAGGATTAAGTTTTCCTCTCTTTCCAAATCTTGTAACTCCTTTCCATGGAGCAACTCTTAACAACACATGATCTCCTATATCAATTTCACGCCCTTTCGATGAAGATCAAGATAACTTTTTTGTCGATTTTGTGAGGTTTTTATACGTTGTCGGATCGTTTGAATCTTTTCCGTAGTCACACGCATTCAACTCCGGGCCCCAACAATGTTGCTTCACCCACCTCATCCCAAAGATACCGGAGAGCGACACTTTCTTCCATACAACGCTTCGAATGGAGCCATGCCAATACTTGCTTGATAACTGTTGTTGTAGGAAAACTCCACCAATGGTAAGAACTTGTCCCAACTCCCTTGAAATCAAGGACACAGAGTCTTAATAGATCTTCAAGAGTTTGAATAGTCCTCTCCGATCGTCCGTCATTCGAGGATGATATGCCGAAGCTAAATCGTAAGTCTGTGCCCATAGCTTTTTGCAAACTAACCCAAAATCGTGAAGTGAATCTTGGGTCTCGATCGTAAACTATGGATACCGCAAGATACCATGCGATCTTACAATCTCGTTTATGTACATACTGAGCAAGACGTTCAAGTGTATAAGTTTCTCAGATTCAGTAAGAAATGAGCGGATTTGGTCAATCTATCAACAATGACCCAAATCGCATCAATTCCTTGAGAAACTTTAGAAGACCCCAGAACGAAATCCATGGTAATGTGCTCCCACTTCCATTCGGAATTTCAAGTGGTTGCAATGGACCTTTTGGTACTTGATGCTCCGCTTTAACTCGTTGACAAGTTAGACACCTTGAGATAAACAAATGCTATCTCTCTCTTCATATTGCTCCACCAAAATGTACGATTTAATATCATGATACATTTTGGTACTCCCAGATGGATTGCAAATGGTGTGTTGTGCGCCTCCATCATGATATTATACTTTAAATCGTGGTCGTTAGAACACAAAGTCCGGAGTTGACTCAAGTATTCCTCCTTCATCGATTCTTGCTTCTGCAGATAGCACCTTCTTGCACTTTTTTCCTCATACGCATCGCCTCCGTGTCCGTAGCGAGCAGCTTTAACTTTATCGATTAAAGCTCTCGGTTCTACTCAGATACTCGCTATCATCACACGCGTCCCCTGAGTCTTTAACTCTATCTCCATCCTTTGCAAGTCACACAAAATGGGCCTTTGCGTTGACAACATCGCACTCAGACTTTGCATATGATTTTCTACTCAATGCGTCAACTACCACGCGTTCGCTTTTCGTAGGATGGTATTGGATGGTATGATCATAATCTTTCAACAGCTTCTAGCCAACGCCGTTGTCGCATGTTGAGTTCCTTTTGAGTGAAGAAATATTTGAGGCTTTTTATGATCCGTAAAGATCTCCACTTTCTCCCCATACAAGTAATGCCTCCAAATTTTAGTCAGAAGATAACAACCGCTAACTCTAGATCATGAGTAGGATAATTCCTCTCATATTCTTTGAGTTGTCGCGAGGCATAAAGCTATAACTTTTCCATGTTGCATAAGAACACATCCCAACCCTTTTGCTCAAGCATCATCAGAAATGACAAATCCCTCCGAGCTGATGGTATTGTCGTAAACAAGTCTTTGAAATAAGTCTCCTCTTGAGTTCTTGAAAACTCTTCTCACATTCTTCGCTCCAACCGAACTTTGTATCTTCCGAAGTCAAATTTGAAGTCGATGGAGTAGCGATTCGAGAAAATCCTTCCACGAATCTCCGATAATAACCAAATTTAAACCGAGAAAGCTACGATTTTGGTCATCGATTTAGGTTGTTCCCAACTTTGAATAGCTTCAATCTTTCTTTGGGTCAATGATATTCCATGACTTGATACCACGTGCCCAAGGAATGCTACTTCTTCAAGCCGTAACTCGCATTTCTTCAACTTGGCATAAAGCTTATATTCACGAAGCTTTTGGAGTGTCGACCTCAAGTGTTGCTCATGATCTTTCACGGCTTTTGGAATAAATAAGGATGTCATCAATAAAGACGACCACAAAGTGATCTAAATATTCCTTGAATACTCGGTTCATCATATCCATGAAGGCAAAGAGGAGCATTAGTCAATCCAAAGGACATGACTAGAATTCATAATGCCCGCATCGAAGTTCGGAAGCCGTCTTTGGAATGTCACGGTTCTAATCTTCAATTGGTGATATCCTAACGAAGATCAATCTTTGAAAAGAATTTGGCTCCTTAGAATCGGGTCAAACAGTCATCAATACGTGGCAATGGATACCTATTTTTGATGGTGACATGATTCAACTCCCGATAATCAATACAAAGTCGCATACTCCCATCTTTCTTCTTCTTCACGAATAGAACAGAGCACCCCAAGGAGAAGTACTAGACTAATAAAGCCAATGTCTAACAATTCCTCGCATTGGGTCTTTAACTCCTCGAAGTTCAATAGAGCCATTCGATATGGGCTTTGGAAATAGGTTTTTATCTTAGGGTTCAAGGTCGATACAAAATTCAATTTCACGCCTGGGGTTGGCCAGAAGTTCTTGGGAATACGTCAGAAATTTATTAACAATAGGAATATCGCTTAAAAGCAGATTTATTTTATTTAAATCTGTGATATGAGCTAAGAAAGCTTGACATCCGCTTTTTCAATAAACGAATAGCTTTATGGCTTCGAGATGACCGTGATTGATTTTAATGGTTTGGTCGTTTGAATTCGCATAATAGGTTGATTAGGAATATGAAAGCTAACAACCTTACGAAAACAATCAATTTTTGCATGATAAGTAGTTAACCAATCAATCCCTTAGAATCACGTCAAATGCAAGTATTTTTAATGAAATAAGATCGGATGTAATGTGAGGTACCGATTTGAACCAAACAAGACTTATAAACAAGTGGATGTAATGAAGGTTTCTCCCAACGGAGTTTTCACAGATAAGTCAAAGTCTAATTTCTCCGAGTCAAATTTAATCGATGGCGCATAGTAGGAGAAATAAAAGAATGGGTAGAACCCAGATCAAATAAAGTATAGACTTCATTAGAGTTTATGATAAAGCTTACCGGTGATGACCTCATTCGGATTCCTTGCTCTTTGGGAGGTCACAACAAACGCCTCCTCAGACTACTGGCTTTTGAATTTTACGGGATGGCCTTTGGTGCCTCCATCCTATTTGAATTTGTCTTGAGAAACGACAAAATCGAGCTAAGTGACCTCTCTTCCACAATTATAACATGCTTTGGGGCATGGCGCAGCATTTGACCGATGTGTCCTCTCCTCCGCATTTGAAGCATATGATAGGTGGTCTTTCTCCTTCCTTAACAATGGGTGCTTTGGTCTTGACGTCTTTCCACCATTGTTGAATCTCCGTTCTTGAAATGTCCATTCTTATTGTTTTGCCCGATTACCCACCAAGTGGTTACCATATCCGCCCGTTGATTCCTCCACACTTGTTGTCACCGCCGATGACTACTCTCCTGGTATTATAATTTTCTTGTACCGCTCTCTTTTAGTTCAGGTTGACTCATTATCGCGTTCCACTAATCGAGCCCTATTTACAACATCTGAATACAAACACGCTTTATGAGAAATAAGATGTCGACGTATCTCGACTTCAAACCTCTTAAAAACATTCGCGCCATTCTCTCTTCATTATCCACCAAGTGGGGCCCCTTGAACCGTGATAACTCGCAAATTTTGCCTCGTATTGCGACATTACACGGTCATATTGTTTTGTTCCAACTTGATAAATTCCACCTCCTTCATGTGGCTAATACTTTCGTGAAAGTATTTGTCATTGAACGACTCCTCGAACTTCTCCCAAGATATCTTCAAGACAAACGAGGTTGAGTCGCTTTTACCGATTCCCACGAAGAATCGCGCCTCCGCTTGCAACATAAAGGCGTTAAAGGAACCTTTGCTCCTCGGAGCATCCCAAGACATCAAATATCTTGGTAATCTGCTTTATCCATGCTTCCGCGAGAAGTGGTTTTGGCTCTCCTTAAACTCCGGTGGTCCCAGCTCCTTCAATTGTTTAATGGTGTGACCAGAGTTTTCCGTGTTTCCACCTACGTTTTGGACAGAGTCACTCTCGCTTTCATTGTTGCATAAATCGCATAAAGCCTTTGAACATTTGATCATTCATCATTTGGTCGGTGTTGTTGTTTACATGAGGATTGTCGCTTTCGATGCACATTATCACGATTATTGATATGTGGTGAATCAACAATCGCTGCGCTCCATTCTTTATTCTCAACATTCTCGGATGTCATTTTCGAGATCATCGCCACAAAACAAAAGGTTAATTGACACGTAACAAATTATCCCTATCTTCCGACCAACCAATAAAATAGCACGTAAACTTAGGTAGGTCATACTAGCGAAGGTATTCTGCCGTCTCTCCCTCCTAGTACTATTCTCACATCTTAGCCAGGATCATATCCTAAGCTCGATACCAACTATGGCGCCCCCAAAATTAGGTATACATCACCCATCTTGGGTCGCCACTTACATGGTACGTAATTTAAATATAACTTACTAACATAACTGCGTGTACAATACGATATATAAATCGTGAGTTTAAATACAAATATCGTCTACTAGATATTATACAAACTCAAAAAAGTCCTCATTACAATTATTATCACACTATTTCACGTAATAGTGAGGACTAATAATGCTATCTTCAGACCATCACTGCTTCCCGACTCGTCCCGGCCTATATTCTCATTTCACGAAGAGAAATGAAAGTGAAAGAAAGGGTGAGCTCAACTAGCCCAAGAAGAAATATTATGACTAAGATAATGCGTAATAAATTATCAATAGTCTTCAACAATGTTAAACCGATAAAATACAATGACAACCGGTTTAATCTGTAAATGAATATCTAATCCATTAAAAGAGTCAAGTAGAAAATAAAGTCTACTATCTTTTAGGTTTTAAAAGGTTTTCATCATCACTGTTATATTTGAGACTCAAACTTTAATAAATATTCCACATCATCGAATCACCCCGCACTACGACTAAGGATATTCTTTAAGATCACGACCACAATTATTCATGCACTACGGCCAAGAATATTTGTGTATTCATTAATGGTCATGATCATGCCAACAATCGTCCATCAATGCACTACTACTTAATCGAGGATTTTTACCACATCATTTGTAACATTACGGCCATGATTACACCGAATAGTCTCTCGGTCATAATCATACCAAGTCCATCTATGCACTATGTGCCACGATGACTTTTAGAAAAATATAAACATGAGGATGATGACAATGATATAAGAATTCAATAAAACAAGTTCAAGAATTATTTTATCCAGAATTATTAACGTCCAAATTATCAATATGATCTTGTTTTGTAGAGTAAAATTCAAGAATGATCGGGAAGAATATTTTCATGAAAAGATCTTGGATGAAACGCAAATATCAAGGATATTCCACTAATTTCATGGAGTATATAAGTCAAAGTTTTAACCAATTGGGTATAATAAAGAATGGAATAACAAAAGAAATCACCATACATGCGATGTAATCGCATGACAGACGTGTTATTCCAATGTAATAATAAATAACGGAACTGTGTCGTGAAATTCACACAAGCGATGTGATGTTCCAATGTAATAATAAAGATGGAACTGGATCGGTGTAAAACACACAGATAGATATTCCAACAGAATAATAAAGAGCGGAACCAGTCCGGTGTAAAACATGCATGTGATGTTCCAATGTAATAATAAAGACGGAACCGTTAGGTGTAAACACATGACAGGATGTTCCAATGTAATAATAAAGATTTTAACCAGTCCTGTAAAAACACACGACAGGATGTTCCAACAGTAATCATAGAAGAATGTCACCAAGTATAGGGTAAATCGATATCAAAAGTTATTCCAAGCGAATAATAATAAGCAATGGAATAACAACATTCTCTTCATGAATAAGAAAGAATAACACCCCTACATTTGGTAGAAGATTGAATCTCGCAGCAGACGGTGTAGTAACAAAATACTCTTCTTCTTCTCTTATTCTCTCTATATTTTCTCTCTATAGCTTGAATGAATTCGTGAAAATAATGAAGCCTCAGGCCTCTATTTATAGAAGATTTCTAGCTTAGCACGCCGTGTGAAAAAAGTGAAAATTGAAGGTTTGGCGCTTGTACGATGGTTTCGACGCCTTTGTAATGTGAAACGACAAGTGGTTCGACATCCGGTAAAGGTAATTACTATTAACGAAGGTAAATACTATTGACGAAGGTAAATACTATTCACAAGGGTAATTACTATCGACGAAGGTAAATACTATTCACAAGGGTAATTACTATCGACGAAGGTAATTACTTATCGACGAAGAGACTCTTAGATGATGACATATGAGCCCCCATAAAATAATCAAACTTACCACAAATCATTTTTTTCATCAACACATATTTAATTTTTCAACAATTATTAATCATTTATAACTTGTCGTCTCAATTATTGATTTAATCTTTATAACATATTAAGCGGATGATCTTTGTGACAATAATTGAATCAATAATATAAGAGATATGATCGTGATTCTTTATTGATAATTGGCGTGTTTGAGTGACTTCTCGTAGCATCAATAATCAATCTTAGTGTCTACTCTTGTAAACTCGTATTCTTGTACTTTTACCCAAGTGTAGTTACAGCGGTTTTAACGGTAACATCTCATAATTATTTTTATAATTTTTATCTCGATCCATAATATTTCAATTGAGCCGTTATAATATTCTAACAAAAAGAATATAGAAGAAAATTCATATTTTATTTATAAAAGATACTTCTTACATTTATAATCCCCAGATTATAACATTATATCAAATATTCCTAATATTGGCCAATCATGAAAATAGAAAAATTCATCCTCATCTACTCGATTCAATTATAATCCCAAGACAGATAGAGGCGGAATACCTCTTGGAATCGATGAAAATGGCTTGGGTCTCCTCTCTGCTTGACCAATCAGAAAAATGGGTCGATCGAGAAAATTGATCTTCATCTACTCGCTTTGATTATAATCCAAGAAGACCAATAGAGCGGAATACCTCTTCTGGCCAATCAGAGAATGGTGTTGGGTCTTCATCTACTGCTTGACCATAATCCCTCAAGACCAATAGTATGGAGTACCCTCTTCTGGATGCTCAGGAATACGGTTCTTTGGTCATGAGGATCACCTCGAGACATGTCCTCAAAGTGTATAGATCGCTTCCAACTCACTACCAGGAGACCCCAGATTTTATCAATAAAGATTTAAATTTGTCGAAATAATTTTTAATATTATGGTGTGAATTTAAGATAATATTATAGTTATGGGTAGTATTTATAAATTTTTCAAAGTATGCAAGTTGTTATAAAATATTCTTTTGGCTCTGGGAATATTCTTTTGTTAGGAATATTCGCATGCAACGGCTCAATCATTGGTGGACCCCATAATGTAATTATCAGTTTGATTGAGAAAACGACAAAAATATTTTATAAAAATAACTACGGAGGTGTTACCGTTAAAACCGCTGAACTACCCGGTGTAAAAGTACAAGAATATGGCTGTGGTTGCAGATAAGAAGACACTAAGATATTGATTATCGATGCTTACGTGAGAAGTCACTCACTATGCTTCAATTATCGCTACAAAGAATTCACGTGATCATATCTCTTATATTATCGATTCAATTATTGTCACAAAGATCATCTCAGATAATATGTTATATTATTAATTGAGACGACAAGTTATAAATGATTAATAATTGTTGAAAGATTAAAAATGTGTTGATTAAAAATAAAATGATTTGTGGTAATATTTATTCAATCCTTAATGTATATAAAGAGAAGTCAGTATATGAGACGTTTGTGGTAAGTTTGATTATTTTATGGGGGCCCATATGTCATTATCTAAGAGTCTCTTCGTCAATAGTATTTACCTTCATGAATAGTAATTACCTTCGTCAATAGTATTTACCTTCGTCAATAGTAATTACCTTCGTCAATAGTATTTACTCGCAAATCAATAGTAATTACCTTTTGTGAATAAGAATTACCTTCGTCAATAGTATTTACCTTCGTCAATAGTAATTACCCTTGTGAATAGTAATTACCTTCACAATAGTAATTACCTTTACCGACGTCAAACCACTTGTCGTTTCACATTCTGATCAAACCACTTGTCGTTTCACATTCAAAGGCCAAACCACTTTTCTTTTCACATCACCAAACCGTCAAGCCACTTGCCTTTTCACACATGGCAAAAGGTCTTTAGAAATCTTCTATAAATAGAGGCCTAGTGCTTCATTATTTTTCACGAATTCAATCAAACTCTCTAGAGAGAAACTATAGAGAGAAAGAAGAAAAGTATTCTCGCTACTTCACCTCGCCAATATTCAGATTCTTCTAAGGTAGGAATATTATTTGTTGTAATTCGTAAGGGGTGTTATTCTTTCTTATTCATGAAGAGAACTGTTGTTATTCCATCGCTTATTATTCCGCATTGGAATAACTCGTAAAAGTGGTATACCCTATACATAACCTATATATATGCCAGATACCCTATACTTGGTGAAATCCTTATATTATTCCATTCTTATTTATTCTGTTGGAATAACCTGTATACGCGGAATCCCCTATACTTGGTGATCTCCTTCTGTTATTCCATTCTTTATTATTCTGTTGGAATATCCTGTCTGTGTGTTTTACACTGGACCTGGTTCCATTGTTTATTATTCCGCATTTATTATTCTGTTGGAATATCCTGTCTGTGTGTTTACACCGGACCTGGTTCTATTGTTTATTATTCAGCATTTATTATTCTGTTGGATCATCCTGTCGGTGTGAATTTCACCTGACCTGGTTCCGTTATTATTATTTTGTTGAATAACCCGTCTCATGCCAAGCACCGCATGCATGGTGATATCTTTTGTTATTCCATTCTTTATTATACCCGGTTGGTTAAAACTTTGACTTCTATACTCCATGAAATTAGTAGAATATCCTCGATATTTGCATTTCATCAAGTATATTTTCATGGAAATATTCTTCCGATCATTCTTGAATTTTACTCTCTACAAACAAAGATTATCATTTTGACAATTTGGACGTTAATAATTCCGGATAAAATAATTCTTGAACTTGTTTTATTGAATTATTATGTCATTATCATCATCCTCATGTTATATTATGTTATCTTGCCACACGTATATAGATGAACTTAGTATGATTATGACTGAGGATCATTTGGTATAATCACGGCTTGTTATAAATGATGTGATAAAAGTCCTCGTTGGTTCTGTGTAATGCGTTGATGGATAGTTTTTGGTATGATTATGACGGGGGTGATTCTAAGATAGTCACGACCATTGATAATTTGATGAATATCCTCGTCAGTAAAAGGGTGATTCGATGATGTGGATTATTTATTAAAGTCGAGTATCGCCTATAACATGATGATGAAAACCTTTTAAAACCTAAAAGATAGTAGACTTTATTCTCTACTGACTCTTTTAATGGATTTCTTATTCCACGCGATTAAACTTGTTGTCTATTGTATTTTATCGGTTTAACACCGTTGAAGGCTAATGATAAATTATTCTCGCATTATCTTAGTCATAATATTTCTTGGGCTAGTTGAGCTCACCCTTTCTTTCACCGTTCTCTTCGTGAAATGAGAACATATTTGGGACGAGTTGGGAAGCGGAGTAATGGTCCCAGAGGATAGCATTAGTAGTCCTCACTATTCTCGTGAAAATAGTGTGATAATAGTAGTAATGAGGACTCCTTTTGAGTTTGTATAATATCTAGTAGACAATATTTGTATTCAAACTCACGCTTTATGTCAGATTGTATACGACAGTTATATTAGTAAGTTGTATTTGAATTTATGTACCATGTAAGTGGCGACCCAAGATGGGTGACGTATACCTAATTTTGGGGCGCCATAGGGGTTGGTATCGAGCTTAGGATATGATCCCGCTAAGATGTGAGATAAGAACTAGGGGGAGAGACGGGGAATTCTTTTCGCTAGTATGATCTACCCAAGTTATTTGTTATTTAATTGGCCTCACGTAGTATAGGGATAATATTTGATATATTAATTAACCCTTGTGTTGTGGCGGTGTTTGAAAATGGCATCCGAGAATGTTGAGAATAAGAATGGAGCACGAGAGTGCTGATTCTCCATGCATCAATAATCGTGACAATGTGCAACAGATGGCGATAATCCTCCGTAAACAACAACATCGATCAATCGATTTAACGATGCAGACGCTTAAGAAGTTTTTAGAATTCATGCAACATCAAAGTGAAAGCGATCACCGCCCAAAACGTAGGTGGAAACACGGAAAACTCTCAAGCGGTCACCGCTAAACAATTCAAGGAGCTGGGACCACCGGGAGTTTAAGGGAGAGCAAAACCATTTCGGCGGAAGCATGGATAAAGCAGATTACCAAGATATTTGATGTCTTGGGATGCTCGAGGAGCAAAAGGTTCCTTTCACGCCTTTTTTATGTTGCGCGAGAGGCAGACATCGGGTGGGAATTCCAGAAACGTACTCAACCTCGTCAGATCAAGATATCTTGGGAGAAGTTCCAGAGCATTCAACGACAAATACTTTTCGAAAAGTATTCTCCACATGAAGGAGGTGGAGTTTATCAAGTTGGAACAAAACAATATGACCGTGTCGCAATACGAGGCAAAATTTGCGGAGTTATCACGGGTTCGCCCCACTCGGTGGATAATGAAGAGAGAATGGCGCTTAATGTTTTTAAGAGGTTTGAAAGCAGAGAGATACGCCAACATCTTATTTCTCATAAATTGCATTTTTATTCGATGTTGTAAATAGGGCTCAATTAGGAGAGCGATAACGAGTTAACGCAGAAAGCGGTAAAAAAAAAATTATAATACAAAAGTAGTCATCGAAGCGATTACCGACAACGTGGAGGAATCAAATAAATATGGTAACCACTTGGTGGTAATCGGCCAAAACAATAAGAATGGACATTTCAAGAAAAGGAGATTCAACAATGATGGAAAGACGTCAAAGCAAAGACCGTTGTTAAGGAAGGAAAAGACCACCCATCATATGCTTCAAATGCGAGGAGAGGGACACATTAGTCCGAATCGCGCCATACGCCATTCAAAGCATGTTATAATTGTGGAAGAGAAGGTCACTTAGCTCGATTTTTGTTGCCATCAAGACAAATTCAACTAGGATGGAGGCACCAAAGGTCGCCTGCAGACAAACCAAAGTTTGTAGTTTAAGAGAGCGTTTTTTTTCTCGTGACGAGGAACCCGAATAAAATTATCACGGGTAAGTTAATCATAAGCTCAAGTCTATACCGTGTTAGATACCAGTTACCCACTCTTTATTTCACCTAGTTGTGTTCAACGCTTAAATTTGACCAAGAAGTTAAACTTTGACTTATTGGTTGAAACTTCGTTAGTAAGAGGAGCCTTCGCTATCTACTATTTTAAATCTTTTTTGATTCGAGGTGGGTGAAGGACGGTTGTTGGAATCTCTCATCATGTCCGATCAATTAAAGATTCAAAATCCGCCGGATACGATAAAACTCACAAATTCAACATAAAAGAGTTATACCGATCGTCTTCAGACGGTCATTTTATCAGCGGTCTTATTTAGTTTTCGCTTTTACCGCCAAACGTTCCTCGTTCAAGAAATCTATGTTCCGGGTTTCAAAGGCGGTATCATCGAAGTTGTAACCGGCACGTAGATCAAGATTCGAATGTCACACCCAAAGAGAGATCGAAGCTATTCCAAAGTCGGAACATATTCTACTTCAAGGTTATAATTCTCAAGTCAAAGTTTCAAGAAGTGGAGGAACCACGATGTTGAAATGACTTTCGGGAGGTTAGAATCAAATGAAATCAAGGTATCACCACCTCTTGACAAAGAATAATTACAATTTCTGGCTAAATTTCGGCAAGAAGGAGGTTGTAAGACCACATTTTTAATAAAAGATGAGTTTTTCTATAAATATTATTTTTAGATAATATGAATAAATTTGATATAATGTTATGAATTGAGTAATATTTATAAATTTTGTCAAAAGTATGCTGATTGTTATAAAATATAGTTTGGCTCTGGAAAGTATTCTTTTGCCTAGGGAATATTCGACAAATGAGAGGAATCATCCCATGGACCTGACAGAGTCAATTATTGCTTGGACCGAGAAAAACGACTAAAATTTGGAGGCATTACTTTTATAAAAATAAAGGCGAGGTAAGATCTTTACTTGAATAAAAGCCTCAAATATTGAAGCTACTTGGTGGTCGACATGCATAATACGTGGGCATCGATTATTGAATGAGTTGTTAAGGAAGGAGTGACTTAAATCAATAATCGGAGACAGTGTCAGCAAATGAGCACAATGCTGACGATTAAATATGAAAAAACGATTTGTAGAAGTTTGATTATTTTGCTGTTAAAGCCGTACCACCTATCATATGTATTTATGGAGGCAATAATAGCAATTTATCTAATAGTAATACTACCTTTACCGAGGAGAGGGATACATCGTGTCCGAATCTTCTAAATCCAGTGCGCCATTTTGTAACTTCTTAAGGTATTCAAGGTATCTCAGATGTAAAGCATGTTATAATTGTGGAGAGGTTACGCCTAAGGTCACTTAGCTCGATTTTATGCGTTTCTGAAAGACAAATTCAACTAGGATGGAGGCACCGTTTATTTAATAAGCTCTTGCGAAGTCTATACAAGTGTTAGATACCGATTCTACCCACTCTTTTATTTCACCTAGTTGTGTTCAACGTTTAAATTTGACTCAGAAGAAGTTAAACTTTTACTTATTGGTTGAATCAAGCTTCGTTAGTAGGAGCCTTCGTTACCGCTACTATTTTTAAATCTTGTTTGATTCAAATAAACATTTTCACGTTACCTGTCGATCTTATCTTTTTGAAAATATTTGCCTTTGATGTGATTTTAGGAATCAATTGGTTAACTACTCATCATGCTTTTCGTAAGGTTGTTAGCTTTTATATTCATAACCAACTTGTTGTATGTAATTCAAAGTAACCAAACCACTAAAGTCAATCATTGTCATATCAAGCCATAAGTAAAGAGCCCGATCCTTTCGTTGTTGACTTCCTTGTGTGAAATGCACCAAGTCGACTTTTTTCAGAGGCGACGTCGTGGATTGAAGATGGCAAGTTGATAGGTATCATTGTGAGGTGCTATCGTGTTAAGGGATAGAAGTCACAGTTGGTATTAATGTGACGTACTATCCAAGTCTTGGACGAGAGTAACAGTTTTGAATGATATTTCTATCATTAATAAATTTCTTGGCGTATTCTTGAAGACTTCCTAGCCTACCCTAGAACGTGAAATCGAATTTTGTATTGACCCCAAAGATAAAAACCCATTTCTTAAACCCTCAAATATTTCTTCAACTAAAAGGATCATTTTACGTGGATTATGATGAAAGTCATAATAAAAGTATAGAACTGATGAAAATCATGGGTATATGAAGTGTTAGTAAATTTTAAGATGAGTTATGTTGGTTAGTATGTGAAAACATGAAAGTTTCTTAGAAATCACAAAGAGTTGAAAATCAGATTTTGGTGAAAAACGTAACATGAAATTCAAATGACCATATCTCCTATTATATTTTGAATTTTTGAGTGTGGTCAAGTCCTAGAGTTAGATCTATGAGTTACCTAACTAATCCAAGTGGAATTACTGGAAAAGGTGTTGTAGATTTTTTGTGTGGACTGATTTTAGCAAAGGAGGGCAAAGCTGCAAAAAAAACAAAAAAAGTCTGCTGCCATGATTTTAGAGGGCTGTTTCGGCCACTTAAATTATGAGAAAAATTCTGGCCTTTTGGGACATGAAGGTATATGGTATAAAGTACCTCCTGTCCAAAAATGAGCTCATTCGACTTAAAATGAGCAAGTTATGACTATTTCAATATTTAGGTTTTCCGAAAAATGCTATAACCGGAGTTCTATAACTCCGATGACCATGAAATTTAAACTGGAAGCTCGCGTTAACATGGGTAAGGTCCTGTCAAGATTTGGGAATTTTGGAGTTAAACTTGAGGTAGCTAATTTCTTAAGGAATTAATTAGAAATTGATTTTTGAAAAATAGTAAATGAATTTTAAAAATTCGAGAAAAATATATTTTCATTATGGGACTATATTATGCTAAATCCCAGAAAAGAAATATTTTTGGGACTGATTTGGTATTTTTCATGAAAATAGTTTAATTACGAACATATATGAGTTAAATATGTTATGTGAAGTAACAAAGTTGAAAATAGGATTTTATGGCTAGAGAATCCTATATAGAGTATATGCATATTTTTGATGAGGATTTGATAATTGGTGATGATATCTTATGAGTATGGCATTTTTGGATGATTAAATGCATTATATGGTAAAAGCGTAAACAATTGAGATAAATTGTTTATAAATTTAAGTGATTAAAATATTATTATAATATTAATGATATTAGATTATGAGATTATTAAGTGATTGATAACATGGGGATATTCTTGAATCTCGGATAAATTATATTATAAATGTTTAATATTTATCCTTTATCTCATTTGATTGATTCTTTATATCGTTATCCTCATGCTTATATTATGTTGAAAGTCATACGTGGCACAGTAGTAGATAGATGGACTTGGTATGATTATGACCGTGGATTGTTTCGGTATAATCATAACCGTAATTGAAAACACGATTATCTTTGGCCATAGTGCATGGATAATTTGTGGTCGTGATACTAATGAATACACGATTATCTTTGGTAGTAGTGCATGGATAATTTGTGGTCGTGATACTAATGAATACACGATTATCTTTGGTAGTAGTGCATGGATAATTTGTGGTCGTGATACTAATGAATATCCTTGGCACGTAGTGGGGATGATTCGATGATATGGATTAATTATTGAAATGAGTTTCAATGAATGAAATATTAATTCATGGATGTGGTAAAAGTCATCTTTGGTAGTAGTGCATTGATAGACTTGGTATGATTATGACCAAGGATTATTCGGTATAATCACGATCAGAATGAAAACACGAATATCCTTGGCGATTGGTGCATGGATAATTCGTGGTCGTGATACTATTAAGTCGCTGCGTCTCAAAGATTATTGGTTTCTGAGTTGTATATCTTTGGCCCGTAGTGCAAAGATGAATTGTGAATAAATATCTTTTGGTGGGATTGCAAAGATGAATTTAATGTTTTCAACGATAAAGGTATTCAAGGTATCCTCACCTCTTTATCATATACAGTATCGTACCCTAATTTCGAGGCTTAAATTCCATAAGGAGGGAGATTGTGAGACCCCAGATTTTATCAATAAAGATTTAAATTTGTCGAAATAATTTTTAATATTATGGTGTGAATTTAAGATAATATTATAGTTGTGGGTAGTATTTATAAATTTTGCAAAGTATACAAGTTGTTATAAAATATTCGTTTGGTGGGGAATATTCTTTTTGTTAGGGAATATTCGTGCATAACGGCTCAATCATTAGTGGACCCCTACAATGTAATTATTTTCGGATTGAGAAAACGACAAAAATATTTTATAAAAATAACTACGGAGGTGTTACCGTTAAAAGCTGTTGAACTACCCGGTGGTAAAAAAGTACGATGAATACGCGTGGTTGCATAGTAGCACGGTATTGATTATTGATGCTTACGTGAGAAGTCACTCAAATTTAGCTCAATTATTACTACGAGAATTGCTTGCATCATATCTCTTATATTATTGATTCAATTATTGTCACGATGTATCATCTCGTATAATATGTTATATTATTAATTGAGACGACAAGTTATAAATGATTAATAATTGTTGAAAGATTAAAAATGTGTTGATTAAAAATAAAATAATTTGTGGTAATATTTATTCAATCCTTAATGTATATAAAGAAATTCATTATGTGACGTTTGTGGTAAGTTTGATTATTTTATGGGGGCCCATATGTCATTATCTAAGAGTCTCTTAAATCAATAGTAATTACCTTTGTGAATAGTAATTACATTCGTCAATAGTATTTACCTTCGTCGATAGTATTTACCTTCGCCAATAGTATTTACCTTCGTCAATAGTAATTACCTTTGTGAATAGTAATTACCTTCGTCGAATAGTATTTACCTTCGTCAATAGTAATTACCCGTCGATAGTAATTACCACTTGTGAATAGTAATTACCTTACGTCGAATCAATAGTAATTACCTTTACCAGACGTCGAACCACTTGCCGTTTCACATTACAAAGGCGTCAAACCACTTCTTAGTTTCACATTACTAAAGGCCGAACCACTTGTCGTTTCACATTCACAAGGCGTCGAACCACTTTTCTTTTCACATCACCAAATCGTCAAGCCACTTGCGCTTTTTCGTGGTAGGTCTTAAGCTAGAAATCTTCTATAAATAGAGGGCTAGTGCTTCATTATTTTTTCTTAATTCTTTGAAACTACAGAGAGAAACTATATAGAGAGAAAAGAAGAAAAGTATTCGCTACTTCACCTCGCCAATATTCAGTTCTTCTAAGGTAGGGAATATTATTTGTTGTACCCGTAAGGGGTGTTATTCTTTCTTATTCATGAAGAGAACTGTTGTTATTCCATTGCTTATTATTCATTTGAATAACTTTTGTAAAAGTGGTATACCCTATACATAACTCGTATACACGCTGCATACCCTATACTTGGTGAAATCCTTATATTATTCCATTCTTATTTATTACATTTGAATAACTTTTGTATACGCTGAATCCCCTATACTTGGTGATCTCCTTACATTATTCCATTCTTTATTATTACGTTGGAATATCACATCGTGTGTTTTACACCTGGGACTGGTTCCATTGTTTATTATTCCGCATTTATTATTACATTTGGAATATCACATCGTGTGTTTTTACAGGGACTGGTTCCATTGTTTATTATTCAGCATTTATTATTACATTGGATCATCCCGCTTTGTGAATTTCACGACTGGTTCCGTTATTATTATTACATTGGAATAACTCTGCCTATGCATCTTGATACCGCATGCATGGTGATTTCTTTTGTTATTCCATTCTTTATTATACCCAAATTGGTTAAAACTTTGACTTCTATACTCCATGAAATTAGTAGAATATCCTTGATATTTGCGTTTCATCCAAAGATCTTTTCATGGAAATATTCTTACGATCATTCTTGAATTTTACTCTACAAAACAGTATCATTTTGACAATTTAGACGTTAATAATTCCTGGATAAAATAATTCTTGAACTTGTTTTATTGAATTATTATGTCATTGTCATCATCCTCATGTTATATTATGTTATCTTCGGCTTACGTGTATAGATGAACTTAATATGATTATGACCAGGGATCATTCGGTATAATCATGGCTTGTTATAAATGATGTGATAAAAGTCCTCAGTGGCCTTTAATGCAGTGATGGATAGTTTTTGGTATGATTATGACCAGGGGTGATTCGGTATAGTCATGACCATTGATAATTTGATGAATATCCTGGTAGAGTGCGAGGGGTGATTCGATGATGTGGATTATTTATTAAAGTTGAGTCTCACTATAATTGATGATGAAAAACCTTTTAAAACCTAAAAGATAGTAGACTTTATTCTCTACTTGACTCTTTTAATGGATTTCTTATTCATTGCAGATTAAACTTGTTGTCTATTGTATTTTATCGGTTTAACAACGTTGAAGGCTAATGATAAATTATTACGCATTATCTTAGTCATAATATTTTTTCTTTGGGCTAGTTGAGCTCACCCTTTCTTTCCGTTCTTTCAGGAAATGAGAACATATTTGGGACGAGTCGGGGAGCGGAGTAATGGTCCAGAGGATAGCATTAGTAGTCCTCACTGATTTCGTGAAATAGTGTGATATATAGTAGTAATGAGGACTCCTTTTGAGTTTGTATAATATCTAGTAGACAATATTTGTATTCAAACTCACGGTTTATATCGTCAGATTGCATACACAGTTATATTAGTAAGTTGTATTTGAATTTATGTACCATGTAAGTGGCGACCCAAGATGGGTGACGTATACCTAATTTTGGGGGCGTCACACGGTTGTCCATCTTTAGGCGTACCACATCTTTCAGACTGGACATAATTGAATGTTTTGTCCCTCAGCTTGGCAATCCGAAGAATCTGCACAACTATATCCTTGCTCTGCTCAGCTACCTCCTTGCTCCGCTCAGCTACATCCTCGCTCCGCTCCAAGAGAACCTCCAAAGCTCTATCTGCTCCGTCTGCCATCTTCACCAGTTTGGCAGCCTTGTCGTCCTGACCACTTCGGTGATGAGTTCTAGGCAGGGTGCCTTATACTTGCCTTCGGCCATGATCACGCTCCTTATCAGCAGCAAAGACCAACCATCTTCGGGCTTCACCGTGGGCTCTCGAACGAGAACCCCCTGATTTATGCTTGGAAGCCGTACTCTCGAGAGCACTTTTGTAAGGACCCAGGCGATCCTTAACATAACTTTCGATGTGGAACAGTTGGAAGAATTGTGATTGATAACTCAAGAACACTAGAACTCAGCCCTCCTTCTAGCGCCAATGTTAACGCCAAGATCTTCTCCAACGTCCCAATCACGTAAAGACGCCTACGATCACCTGACAATAAACACGATAAACACCACAAGCTTCGACGCGGTAGGACCGGCCAGGGGGATAGCTTCAAAGCGTGAGAGTCGATATCGTGTTCACAAGGTTAACAATGGAGGATGTAATGTCTAATGTCTTGAGAGAGATAATAATCCTCAGTGGTGTGTATGTGTGAATATGAATGTGAACGTGTATGAGAGCGCACATTTGTGAAGACTTGGTTGATAGGTGATACTCTCTTGGCGGTTTCGTACCACTACCTACCTCCGACACGGCCCGTGATCGATGGGTCCCGCCACCGCTGCGAGTCTACTCACTACCTTTGGTCACTTTGTTTATCTGCGTAGTGCCGTCAATCACGGATCCCATCCACATTAATGCGTGGCGATAATAGCGATCAACCATCATGTTTTTTTCATCATTACAAGTCAAAGTAATAGATATTAAATGATCCGATGGGTTAGTCCAATGAGCAGACTTCGATCTTATAGGGTTAAATAGAAGTAATATGGTGACTAAACCCAATGACTTTCAAGGTTCAATAATGAAGACCCAATGGATTAATTTAATAAGTAAGCCCAACTTACTCGGCCCAAAGAGGAGAAATATCATGACCCAACACCGTTAAAAATTGGAACCGGTTGACACTCCGGTTCGGATTGAACAAAAAAATCAATTTTGGTCAAAATCCGGTTGTCCCAGTTGACTCACTGGTCCGACCGGTGGTTCAACTGACCCGGTTTTTGTTTTTGTACAAAAAAAATTAATATGAAAATTAACCACTTTTAGTAATATTATAACTCAACTTTATTATGTTTTAGTTTATAAAAAATGATTTTTTTTAAAAATTTTATTAATTAATAATAATATATTTTTATATATACTAATGACGTCACTGAGTCAATAATAGTTCGATCACTAGTTGAATCAATTAATCATTCATCGGATACCTTTTTCGGTTTAATGACCGATTCCGAATTTGACAACGTTACATTATTATATATATATATATATATATATATATATATATATATAATTTCATCTAGCCAAATATAATACAGTGGAAAACTTGTTTAGAAATTCAAACAACTATTGTACATATCATAAAGCAACAGTCTAAATTTCTGAGCTAGCCAAAAGATTGACATCATCATAAATTAGAGATACCTTTTATGTATGTCCTCAAATTAGAGGTACATTTTCAACTTTAGACTATAATAAAATGATATGAAATGGCATTACTTGTGTTTTAGGAGATTGAATACTATCTATTACAACAACTATATTTTTAGCAAATATTTGCTATGAAAAATAAAGTTTTTTTTTTTTTTTATAAAAGTAGTAATTATGGAACGAAGAAAGTATCATCTAATAGGAACTCCCTCCGTCTCATAATATAATGTTTTAGAGTTGCGCACAAGAATTAAAGAAATAATTGTATAACATTAAATATAATATTAATTATCTATAATACCCTTTACCATATACTTATCTCATACTCTATATATGTAATATTTTCACATTATGGGTAATTTTAGAAAGATTGTGCCTAATTCTCCTAAACTCCTAAACTAGTAAACTACATAAAAAGTCAAATAGTTTGAAAAAAATAAAATCATCTAAAACGTCAAATAGTTTGAAAAAAATAAAATCATCTAAAACGTCATGTATTACGAGAGTAAGGGAGTACAAGCTAATTGAGAACACAATTTTTAAATTGATCTCAATTTCGGAGCACAAGAAAAGTAATGAACTCATCTTTAGTAATAAACTAGTGCAATTTCAGCAATTAAAAAATAAAATCTGAAATTTTCAGTAAAGGCCTGGCTAAATTACCTCAAGAATTTGACTAGAATTACAAGAATTTATAAATCCCAAAAAATCAAGAATCTACATACCTCATATTTGCAGAGTCAATGCATAAGGGAGAATGACATATTGCTGGTCCTTACTTTCTGAATCTAGAAACCAACACACAAAGTATATCTGAAGTGAGTCAATCAGTCAACCATATCTTTCCTTTATATCATCATCTAACAACCATAACATCAATATTTATGGTTGACTTGACTCCATAAAGCGGCTAACAAGAGTTCACACAGCACAGTTAGAAAAACACAAGAGCCAATCTTTTTCCCCCTATCAAGCTTTTGACAATTGGATGTTTCATAACAAGAAGGAAAATGACTTCAAGCAATTTGCCTCATCACACCAGAACTTGATTGGTCCAAGACATTGTGTGCAGCATGCAAACCACAAATTCACCCAAGCATTCTAGCACAAAAAGAATAAAAATAAGTATTCATATATCGTGTGATGATAGAGATAAACACATGTTTCGTATCATCTACTCGCAACAATGAATGAAGAAATAGAATATCCAGCACCTAATTGCATTTCATAATTAACTGATTAATCGAATATCCAGCAAAAAATTGCAACACTGTTGAAACAAACTGAGTTTGCTTCAATAAGAAATACTGCCTTAAGAAAACTGTCACAATATCTTTCAATGTTTGATATGTCTATTGATAAAAATGTTTGATGTCTTACAAGAACATTATTCTATTTCATAGCTACCAAAAGCCGTGGTAAAAAAGAATCATCTAAACAATACTCAAAACAAAAAAACTAAAACTCCTATACTACAGGAAAGTATTGCCACCAAAATTATGGTGCAAAAGATTGTGAGCAATGTGATCTCTAGCTTGCATTGAGCTCACTGATCTCACACTATTCTCAGCCACCATTTCATCATCAAACAAATCAATCCGCAATTCAGGATCTAAAATTTCATTGTTCATCTCACAAATATTGTGCAAAACACAGCAGGCTCCGAGTACCACTGGCAAATCTTGAAGCTTCACCTCTGTCCTTTTTTGCAAACAAATCCATCTTGCTTTTAGCCTCATGAATGCCTCTATTGCCACCTTTTGATTCTCTTCAATCTTCTCATTGAATGAATGCTGGCTCCAAGTCAAATTCTGGTGAGTATAAGGAACCAAAACCCAGTCCATTAAAGGATGCCCAGAATTCCCCACTACCCAAACATCCTTCAAAAGTCCCCTGCTTGCTCTTTGAAAAAGAGCAGATTTCTCCAAAACTTTGTCATCAGACATTGAACCAGGCCAGCCAATACAAACATCAGTAAAAACCCCTTTTGGATCAACAACCCCTTGAACTGTAATTGAGTAAGAAGTCTTTTGATTCCTCTCCGTATGCCTCTTGTTAAAATAAGCAGTCACATTGGTTTTGGGGGCGATAATTGGGACATGAGTTGTGTACATTGATCCACCCACATTTGGTATTCCACATATAGCTTCAAATTCATTCTTAATCTCCTTCATCTTATTTTCATCAGGCCATTGGAGAAATTTCGGCATTAAAACACTCCGAATGGCCGCACAAACCTCAAGAACAAGCTTGTGACAAGTTGAAATCCCCAACCCAAATCGCTTCGAAACGAGGCGTAAAGGCTCACCGGTGGCAAATCTTCATATACACACAGCTACCCTTTGGCGAACTGGGATTGCCAAACGCAGCATTGTGTCTTTTTTAGTCACAACAGAATCAAGCTCTTCACAAATCATATCAAAAGTGGCTTTACTCATTCTAAAGGCCTTTTTGAATTCCTCATCTGGAAAATCTTGGCTGTTACATAAATCCCACCAAGCTTTAGACCTATCCTTCACCCATAACCGCCGGTGTTGCCCTCCACCTCCACCAGTACCTCCGCCATGGGCGGTGGCGGTATTATCTGATACAACAGATGTATCAACTCCAGCAACTTCATTGCGGGCTCGTTTATTTCGTGACTGATCAGCTTCAGTTAAATTATTATCGCAATGATCTTGGAAATGAATGTTATACTCATTCATCGTATGGGAATTTTGTTGGGTATTGGATTGAAATAATGAACTGTGCTGCTGAGATTCAACTTTCCAATTTTGTTGACCGGATTTCTCTTCCTCATCTAATAAAATCAATGTGCTGACAATTTCTTTAACTGGGTATTGTTTTGATGATTCAATTTCGGGGATTTCATCAATTCTGCGCCGCTCTATGCTGCTGGGGTCCATGTCAATGGTGTCAAGCTCTTGAAAAAACCCGTAGAAATTGGAATAGTCTTCTTGGCTGATAAAAGGAATTGAGCTGATTTCCATGTAAAAGTGGAAAACTAGAGAGAGAGACAAGTGAGAATTAGAGAGAGAAAGAAGTGGGAGATTGGAATTGGGAGCAAATGAGGAGGGAAATGGAAGTATATAAAGGAGAGGGAAAATTGAGAGGAAAAGAAGCGTGTCAACGCGGAGAGATGAGAAGAGGAAGATTCTGGGACGGTGACTTTGGACTCTGTTTATGTCTTCTTATTTTTTAGGATAATGGACTATAAGTCTATAATTATACTATTTAATTAATTAAAAATATAATTTAATATTTGAAGACAAACAGTCGTACATTAAAATTTATATAATTTATAAAAATTTAGAATAAAATAAAGTATTTGATTAATAATTTTTTATATATTATATAATTATTTTAATTAAAATTAAATAAATTTATATCAATTTTAAATTTAATATAGTGTGGCTAATGCTATACTATTTGAAGTAAATTGATTTACTCGGAGAAGTAGAATGTTTGGTTACGCGGTTGCGTTTCTTTCTTTCCGCAGGTGATATACCAAACAAAGAAACAAAAGAATGGGTTTGACTTTGGACATTGACACGTTTAGAATTTGGGAAGACTCTTTGAAGGTTCTTCATATTTCAAAAGCCTAGGGGAGAAGATAGAGATTTGACCATACTAAATAAAAAATATTTTATCTATTTCTAATTAAAATGTTGCATTACATTATCTGTTTGTTTTACTGATATTTTTATATAAAAAATTAATATTTTCGCATGAATAGTGAGTGAATTTGACTTGCGTGTGAGAAAGACTCATGTGAAAATATAAGTTTCCTAAATTATATAGTGGACTTAAAAGTTCATTTTAAAATTGTCGACCTAGGTTCTGCAAAATGGATGACATTTTAAGTTAGTCGAAAGAGGATGGACCATTAATACCATCTCAATCGTAAGCATCAAATTAAGACATTCTTAACTTAGGGTATGTTTCTTTACAATAATAATTAGATTGATAACTCATGCAAATTAGAGTTATGTGATAATGTAATACTAAATTATATTATATATCATTTGACATTATAATTTTAGTATAAATAGTATATATAGATTATAATAATACATTGAACATTAATATATATATATATATATATATATATATATATATATCATTGTATAGTCTATTTTATAATACATGCATGTACTTTTGAAATAATACAACATATAATATCAAAAATTGATATAATTATGAAGCTCACATACATTGTATCAAGTAGGGGCCAACTTGAGACTAACTTGTAACCAATCAAAATAACTTGGTCAATTTACTAAGTGACTCGAGATAATACCTTCATTTACCTTGTTAAATATAATAATAATAAAATATAATAGATGAGAGAAATATGATTATTATAAGTTATTTTAAGTGTTGACTTGTAGATATAAACGTGATATCATTTTGACTTATAAGTTAAAATAAAAATATGAAGGTATTTGACTTGTAAATAAAGTATGAAGGTACTTATAAATTAAAATAAGATATAAGGACTATTAAAACAAAGGTAAAATTGTCTTTATATTTAGTCAAGCATACTTATTTTAAAATAATTTATAAGTTATTTTTTGAGAAGTTAAAATTTGTTACTTATCAATAATAACTTATACATTAAATAGTAAAAAAATAATTTATGTAAGACCACAACTTATTATAAATAAAATTAAATTTCCTCTATTTATTATTTTGAAATAGTAAGGGTTGATTTGATTAATGTGTTTAGTTATGGGTAAAATCATAAATATTTCAAATATGCAAGTGGTTATAAAATATTCATTTTTATCGGAGAATATTCGTTTGGTCGTGGAATATTCTTATTGTCGAGGAATATTAAATGCGGACGGCATTAGCCTTGTATGTTGGCCCATGTGAAAAAGCGATTGGATGAAAAAAGCACAAGTATAAGTTGTTTATAAATAATTGGCGTAGTTGTTCTACAATTATCTTGTTGGAATGCGGTGGTTAAAACACAATAGCATTACCAGTATTGTACAATTATTGATTTTTACGTAGGAAGACATTACTCGATAATTATTACGGTGAATTCTTGTTCAATATTTTATTTTATTGATTCAATAATTACTACGTTGATATTTTATATTATTGTTATTTCAATAATTATCACTACACGATATTTTCATTATCGGATCAATAATTCATATTATTTGAATAATATTATTAGATAACATTATTGGCAATGTCTAGAAAGTTTACAAGGAGAGGTTTGGTCACCTAAGGAGAGGTTTGAGAAATCCTAATTGGAAAGCCCTCTCTTCCTAAAGCGCACTGGTTGTCGATATTGTTGTAAGACCCCAACTTTTATGAATAAAGATGATTTTTCTATAATTATCATTTTGAATATTATGGAATGAATTTGTTATAATGTTATAGTTGTGGGTAGTATTTATAAATTACGCAAAGTATCTGAGTTGTTATATTATATTCGATTGGTAGGAGAATATTCGTTTTAACGAGGGAATATTAAATAACTACGCGAATCATTAGTGAACCCCACAATGTAATTATTTGTCGGATTGAGAAAGCGATAAAAATATATTTATGAAAATAAAGGCGGAAGTTTTACCATTAATACCTTTGTTGAACTACTTCGGTAGTAAAAATACGATGTCTGGCGCTTGGTTGCATAGTAGCACACGGTATTAATTATTGATGTTTACGTGAGAAGTCACTCAATTATACTCAATTATTGCTCGATAATTCTTTCGCATCATATCTCTCATATTATTGATTCGATTATTATCACAAGATCATCTCGCATAATATGTTATTTTATTAAATCAATAATTGAGACGACAAAGTTATTCATATTATTAAATTGTAATATTTACAATGTCAGAAGTTTTGTCGAGGAGAGGTTTGGTCACCTAATCAAGGCGCCATGATATGGAGAAATCCTTATTGGAAAGCCCCCTCTTTCCTGGGATCGACCTGGTTGATAAATATTGTGAGTTATAATATTAATGATGAATGTTATTAAAATTGAAGTTGTGCTCGGAGTTGAATTTGGAGACGCGGACGTAATATTTGAGTCCGGAACGATTAAATTAGTAAAAATAGACTATAAACACAAAATTTTCTGGATTTTACTATTTGGTCAAAAAGTCAACAGTTGATTTTTTCGGGAAAAGTCAAACTTCAAAATTTTAAAATTTATATTTTTAATAAAAATAGTTTCATTGTGTTGGAATTATTTGTGTTAGTAAAAATTGACATTTATTTTGATAATAATTGATGTCTGGAGGTTATATTGACCAATCGGGTATTTAACCGGATAAATGAGCAATAAATTGCTATTATTTCATATGATTATAACTATTTGTTCACATGTGTATACTATTGTTTCATATTCTTGTTACTATTAGGGGAGTTGGTGCAAGATTGATAATAGTTGCATGACTAAGTTAAAAATGGAGGTATAGATGGAGGTACTATTGTGACAACCCGAGAATTTAGACAATTTATTAAAATCTTAAATGATTGATTTAAGGTCATATAATAGACCTAGACAGAAAATAAGTATATGCATTTGATGTTATTGGGAAGGAATTTTGAGTGTTTTTAGTGAATATTTGTGTAATTATTATGACTAAGTGTAATGTGTTTATGTTCAGTGAATATGGTATTATGTGTGCATAGTATGTGGTTAAGGGTCAAGGATTGACCAGATAAATCTTATCAGTGTCAAACCCTAATATTATTAAGAACGACAACGTTATGTTAGAAAACCCAAACGTCTGATAAGAAACCCTAGAAACTGGTTCTAGAAACCATAGTTTCAGTACCGGGAGTTCGAAACCCTAATTCGGTATTTGGAAACCCTAGATCAGGAATGCAAATGCTATGAATAAGTTTAAAACGTCGTTAATTATAAATTTATTAGGAAAAACCTAATGAATTACTTGAAACCCTAATTGCTTATTAGAAAACCCTATTACCGGCTATGGAAACCCTAATTTATAATTAGGGAAAACCTGTTTGTTAGTTTAATAACTTTAATGTTAATTAAGAAACATTAATCCTAATTTTTAAGTTATAAGAAAACCTTGATCTAATTAGGAAATCTAATTTCTAAATTAGAAGTATTCTTTTTCTATTTTCTGTAAACCCTAATGTATAATTTTGACCCTAATTGCTAAATTAGCAATTTTAATTAAGAGTTAATAATCCTCATTAGCAAGATTGAATTTCGTGATTTTGGAAATCTTGTTATAATTATAGAACCCTAATTGCAATTTAGAAAATATTAAATTTCTATTTTTGAAACCTAATTTTGAATTATTAGAAATCAATTTGTCAAAACCTAAAGGGTTAAATTCTAAACCCTAAGGGTCAACCCCAGGGTTGAAACCTAATGATTATGGGAAATTACCAAGTTGCCTTGCACTTTATGAACCAAATGACCAAAGTGCCCTTTATATTATTTTAATAAGGTGGAGTGTAGATCTAGCCTTAGTAAGGAATGGGTGACCAACTCTAGCTAGCCACATGGTCTTAAAAGCAACCTTTAATCAAATTTCACAACTGATCAAATGATCAGCCCTAGACATTGCATCATTCTATAAATAAATTAAAGAGAGAGAAAGAGCCACTTAAGTTTTCATTTTTCCCTAGACCTTCTTTGTCTAAAATTCGAGAATGAGGAGTGAAATTGAGTGAGAAACAAAACCAATGTCGACCTTTTAACTTGCGAGAACAAACATCAAAGTCGTAATCAAGATCAAGCTCAAAAAATAGGTATAAACCCTAAATTTCGAAATTCTTAGATTTGATGTTAGATGTTATGATTTGTTGTTCAAAGTTGTGTTAGAGAGTGTTAATAAGTGATCTGGGTTGTTAAATCCCAGATCCATAACATCTAGATGCTCAAAATATGAGTTTTTATAAATTTGGAAAAAATTTAAAAGATGGTCTGACAGCCTAATGTCAGGACCCATAGATCTGTGTATGTTAAGTATTTGTTGTGTTTTAAGTTATAGACTTGTTCTTTGCCATAAGGAGAGTATACTGGAAGTGGAATCACATCCATACCATGTCTAGATCTCAAGATATAAGCGATCAAACATGGTTGGACCGAACACAAAACCAATTTCTGGAAAACCCAGAAAAATCTCCAGATTTCCAGAAAGCTCTGACAAGCAAATGTCAGATCTTCTAGATCTGTCTCTGTTAATTGTTTATGGTGTTTTATGTTATGAATCCATAGTATGTCATGTGTTCTTTGTTCTGAAACTTGAATCGAGTCATAGCATGTTTAGATCGAAAGTTATGAGCAAACAAAACCCTTTGATCGACCACGGAACTTGGAATCTGGGCAACCCAGATTTGCCCAGATGGTTTCTGACAACTTTTGCAGGCTCTAGATCTCGCAGTATGTTAGTGTTTTGGACAAGTTGTTGTATTTATGTTGTTCTCATCATATGGACTACAAGCATATGCTTTTAGATCACCCAGTCTGTACCAAAATCGGAGAAATTCATGGTCGAACCATGGTTGACCATCACGCTTGAGATGAAGATTATCGGGAAACCCGGATCTTCAAGAATAATTCTTCGCCTTCACTTTGACCGACTTTTAATCTTGTGTACTGTTGTTGTTAGGCCGACCTATTTATATATTATTGTAGCGACATCTCCCTACAAGGTGAACCATTAGATCACGAAACACTTCATGATTGCAAATTATAAGGATCTAAAATAGGTATTTTCGATTGTTCTTCAATTTACGGAAAACCCGAAATTGAAGAAGCAATGATATCGTATATTTTGGGGGTAATAACTCATAGATTTGATGTTGTTTAGCCATGATATTTGTTTTTATGTGTAGTATTACATACATACTACAAGATTAATGTTTTAGACTTCTCGAAACCTTATGATCACGAAATTAATTGTGGTCAAACTTAGAACCTTAAAGCGTCGACATGTGTTTACAGGCAAGAGCTCAAGAACACTCAAGAACACCTATAACGCTTGACAGTTACGCATTTATAGAGCCTTTAGTAATGATGATTTATTTTTTAAAATTAATATTTTATTAAATAATTAGAATTAAATAGTTTTAAATTATTAAAATACATATTAAATTATGAAAAATTATTTTAAGGTCCAGAAAAATAGTTTTTAATTATTTGTGTATATTTCAAAAATATTTAATATTTTGGAATATAAAAGGTATTTATTTATTTAATTTTAATATTAAATAAATTAATTAAAAATAGTTTTAATTCATAAAAAATCATGAAAAATTATATTATGGTGTTAGAAAATATTTTAAGTTATTTTTGATGACTTTTAATATTTAGTGATGAATTTCATTAATAATTTATTATTAATGGTAATTATTTATTTAATAATTATATTATGGAAAAATAGAATTAATGTTTTAAAAATCATTTAAAAATAATTTAAGTGTTATAAAAATATTTAAGTTATAAAATATAACTTTTGATATTTAGTCATGAAAATATTAATATTCTAATATTATAGCAATTATCGAATAATTGATTTATATGTTTAAAAATCATATAAATATGATTTTAAGGTATTAAAATACTTTGATATATTATAATATTATAATATTATGTTATGATTTTCATTAATATTTAATGATAAATAAATATTAATGATTAAGGAATTATGTGGTATTTAATTCATTTAAATACGATATAAATGATTGAAAAATGTTGATAAATGATATTAATTATTTGAAAATTATTGCAAGTCTTTGAAAATTATTTTGACTAATAATATAATTATCTAAGATTATTGTTAATTGTTTAGGCAGAGTGTAATTGAACTTAAACTTGATATTTGTCCGATTAAACCGTTAGGATGATTGAATTGTGTCGGTTTCAACTCAGACTTAAATAGTTTGATTTGATGTTAAGTCTTATGTGTTGTATAGACTGATAGGATTATATGATAATGTGTTTAGGTTATTTTATACTGTGATGATATTATTCTAATATTTGGAGATCTGTATTATCTATATTAGGTCTTCGGATAAAGCTAAGTTATATTTCGTAACGATAATCAACAGTGATGCAGTAGCAAGTTTGTTTTTCTTAACTCTACTAAGAGTGTTTCATTCGAGATATGCTTATGGTTAATCGTTATCGATTACCATGTAGAATTGTACTCTCATACATCTTGTATGTATAAGTCGTATGAAAAGGTCGATCACCTTCATTACCAGTTGGTCCGGATATATATTGTTCATGTATTTAATACTTGTTCGATCGAAAGGTTTGTTCATGCTAATTCACAACTACATTGTGAATTATAGCCATTTTATTATTCGAGACTCTTTCAATCATGATATATCCTTAAATTGTATTTAAACTTATTTGGACAACTTTCAAGCTCACCACTTGCTATATCATGATAAAACAATGCGAGATAAAGGCGAATGCTTCGGATCTGAGGAAAGTTAAAGACAGCCCAAACTTAGAGTTATATCGTGATTAGATTTGTATTAGTCTTGTATGATGATAATATCATGTGTCGGATAAGTTATGAAATGTGTATAAGTTATGGTTACTCGACCTTGGGGATAGTGTATAATGTTTAATGTATAAACAATTTATGTTTATATCTTCCGCAACAGTTATAGAAATAGCGAACCGGATTCGCGGCGATTCGGGGGCGCTACAACTATACTGTAATTCGTATTTTCACATGTCTAGAGCTATTGATTCACATGATTTACTATTGAATCACATTATTTACTATTAGGGGAGGTGGTGCAAGTTTGATAATACTTGCATGACTAAATTAAAAATAAAGAAAAAGTTGGAGGTATTGTACTATAATTTTTCGAGCCCCAAAACGTGCAATTATTGAAACTATATTTTTCTATAAATAGAAGCTCATTCTTCCTTCATTTCTCAATAATTCATTAAAGCTATAGAGTAATTTTTATAGAGAGAAATTGTAGAGAAAAAAAATCAGAAGAAGAAAGCTCTTTACCTCACTACTCCTATTTCCAGTTTCTTTCAAAGGTAAGGGGTATTATTTCTTTCTTTCGTCTTCATGAAGAGAACTTCTGTTATTCCATTCTTTATTATTATGTTGGAATAACTTGGTTATGCCAAGTATCGCATACATGGTAAAATTCTTCTGTTATTCCATTCTTTATTATTCTATTGGAACATCTCATACATGCTTTACGTCGGACTGGTTCCGTCTTTTATTATTACGTTGGAACATCCAGTATGTGCTTTTACGCAGGACACAGTTACTCTTTTTTATTACGTTGGAACATCTATCTGCGCTTTACAGGACTGGTTACGTCTTTATTATTCATTGGAATATCACATGCAATGCTTTTACGCCGGACACGGTTAAAATCTTTATTATTACATTGAAATATCATGTATACATGCGTTTTACGTCGGACTCGGTTCCGCTTTTTTATTATTACATTGGAATAACTCCTTTGCAATGCGGTCTACCGCATGTTTGGTGATTTCTTTTGTTATTCCATTCCTTATTATACTCAGTTAGTTAAAGTTTTGACTTCTATACTCCATGAAATTAGTAGAATATCCTTGATATTTGCGTTTCATCCAGTATCTTTTTATGGAAATATTCTTTTGAGTATTCTTGAATTTTACTCTACAAAGAAGTATCATGTTGACAATTTGGACGTTATTAGTTCCTGGATAAATTAATTCGTGAACTTGTTTTATTGAATTCTTATATCATTGTCATCATCCTCATGTTTATATTTTTTGAAAGTCATACGTGCTTTTTGTAGTGCATAGATGGACTTGGTATGATTATGACCAGGGATTATTCGGTATAATCATAACCGTAATGTTATAAATGATGTGATAAAAGTCCTCATTGGCCCGTAGTGCATTGATGGACAGTTGTTGGCATGATCATGACCATTGATGAATACACGAATGTCCTTGGCCCGTAGTGCATGGATAATTATGGTCGTGATACTAAAAAATATCCTTGGCCGTAGTGCAGGGGTGATTCGATGATGTGGATTATTTATTAAGTTGAGTCCCAATGATAAAAGTGATGAAAAACCTTTTAAATCATAAAAGATAGTAGTTTTATTCTCTACTTGACTCTTTTAATGGATTGCTTGTTCCGCTGCAATTAAACTTGATGTCTATTATATTTTATCAGTTTAACATTGTTGAAGACTAATGATAATTTATTCTGCATTATCTTAGTCATAATATTTCTTACTGGGCTAGTTGAGCTCACCCTTTTGCTTTCATTGTTCTCTTCAGAAAATGAGAACGTAGCGGGGACTAGTCGGGGAATGGAATGACGGTCCAGAGGATAACATTAGTAGTCCTCACTATTCTGTTAAATAGTGTGACAATAAATGTAATGAGGACTTATTCTGAGAGTGGATATTGTCTAGAAGACAATATTAGTATTAAAACTCACAGCTCTTTTGTTGTATATTAAAGATTGTACTTGTATTCTGTACCATGTATTTGGCGACTCAGGATAGGTGATGTATACCTATTTTGGGGGCGTCACAATTGTGATTCTGTAATATTATTTGTGAATAATTAATTATTGATTTATATGATAAGGAAAATTGTGACGCCCCCAAAATAGGTCCATTCCATCCAACCCATTCTCGAGTCGCCAAATACATGGCAATGTAAATAACTTCTAACTTTATTAATACATTTGTCGTGTAAAAATACGACAACATATATCTTGTGAGTTTAAATACAATTATTGTCTTCTAGACAATATACATACCCAAATAAATCCTCATCACAATTATTTATACATTATTTTATAAAAATGGTGAGGACTACTAAACAACTCTCTCTATAACCATCATTCCATACCCAGGCTGCACTCGCTACATTCTCGCCTCCGAGAAGAAAATTGGAACAAAAGGAAAAGGGTGAGCTCAACTAGCCCGATAAGAATATTATGACTAAGATAATATACAACAAATTATCGTTAGTCTCCAACAGGAAAAATCTAATAGAATACAATTGACAACCCGGTTTTAAATCAACAATCTGCGGTGGAAACAACAATTCATTAGAAGAGTTAAGTAGAGAATGCAAACTACCATCTTCTATATATGAATTTAAAAGTTCATCGTCGATATTTTATCCCTGTAACATCAATCAATATATATCTGGAATCAAATATTCATCTTTGCACTACAGGCCAAAGATATTCATCAGTTGGTCATGTTCATCTAAACACCTGTTCATCTTTGTACTACAGGCCAAAGATATTAATCAGTAGGTCATGTTCATCTCAACACCTGTTCATCTTTGCACTACGGGCCAAAGATATTCATCAAGAAATCATTCATCTTTGTACTACAGGCCAAAGATATTCAGTAATATCATCATTTAGGATTGAAGATGATAAAAAATATTTTAAAGGAAACGAATCCAGTGAAACAAAAGAACAAATATTAAGGATTCGTATTTTAAACAATCCAAGTTCAAAAATACTTCATAAGTAATCAGAGTGGAGTAAAATTGGAGAATGATCAAAACATGGATACAATCAAAGCTAGTATCCATAGTAGATATTTTGGACGAAAAGAAGAAATTTCATTTTTAATTGAATAGTGACGTGATTCGTGAATAGTGCAGAGATTATCGTGAATAGTAACTTTCAGAACACCAAAAGATAGAAATTTCATAAAAAACATCTTCACGCTTCGTGAATAGTACTCATGAATAGTAACTCATGAATAGTAACTCGTGAATAAGAACTCGTGAATAGTAACCACGACATGAAAAAGTTCCAAATTTGATAAAAATTTCCAACCAATATTTAAGATAATGATATTGAAGAAATAATATAATTTTCAAATAAAATAACATCCCTTACCTCGAAAAGAAAGAATTACTTAGTTGAAACACAGGATATAAGCTACGACTTGAACTTGCACCGTATAACAATACTCAAAGTATACTCAAAATACTCACAAGAATACGCTCGATAATATAGATCGAGAAAACTTCAGTTTCTGGTATGATTTTCAATTCTAACCTAAGCACCCTATTTATAGGAAAATGCTTAGAACACCAAAGCAGAAAATTTAATATAATATTATTTATTTTCCACATCTTCCTACGCATCCATGAATCTGAACTCAGCCATCTTAACACATGTTAAATGAGTCCCAAAAATGTAAAAAAAGTTTTTCTTATTAAAAATAATTAAAACTTCAAATATTAATTATTTCAGAGCTTCGGAACTTCAATAATTCATAATAAATAGCCCTTTTATCAGAAAATTTGAATCTCGCGACTTTTTATAGGAAATTCAGTTCTCTACAACTTTGCAGAAGAAAGTTTTTCCAAATTCCAAACAGAAATTGACTGAAATCCATAAATGGGCGATTTTACAGGCTATAATCAAATTTCGGTCAATAATTGTGTCCACCAACACACAAAATATGTGTTAAACATTTAATGCCACAAAAATACTCTTCATCCTCATATACTCATATATCCCACATTCATTATAAAAATATCACATATTAATATATTATTAAAATAATATAATTAAATGAATTATTTTATCAGAAAAAGATAAAATATTAATTTTCAACAATTGTCATTATAAAAATTTTCTCCATCTATATCCACATAAAATCAATATTTTCCTCATCATATAAATCAATAATTAATTATTCACAAATAATATTACAGAATCACAAGATCTTGGTAACTGGTAGTGCTCCTCAGTGAAAGGGGGCTTTCAATAAGGATCTCTCCATCTTGGCGCCATGATTAGGTGACCAAACCTCTCCTTGATGTAACTTTCTAGACATTGCCAATAATGTTATCCAATAATATTATTCGGATAATATGAATTATTGCTCAGATAATGGAAAATACGTGTAATGACAATTTATTGAAACAACGGTAATATAAAATATCAATGCAAAGAATTATTGAATCAATAAAATAAAATCTTGAGCAATAATTCTTTGTAACAATTATTGAGTAGTGCCTTCTACATGTAAGAATCAATAATTGGTGCAATACCGCATGTAATCTTCTTTTGTTCAACAACGCGTATTAGTGTGTTTTAACCAAGGGTATTCCAATAGTAGATACTTGTGAATAACTATTTGTTATTTATAAACAACTTATATTTGTCGTTTTCTTCATCCAATCGCTTTCAGTTATGGGGCCCACAAAAGGCTGCTATGCCGTCATACGAATGTTCCTCGACGATCACGAATATTCCACGACCAAACGAATATTCCCAAATGATAATGAATATTTTATAACCACTTGCTTATTCGAAATATTTGCGTATTTTATCCATAACTATCCACATTAATCAAATCAACCCTTACTATTTCAAAATAATAAACAGAGGAAAATAAATTTCATTTATTAATAATTTGGGGTCTTACAACCTCCCCCTTATGAAATTTCGTCCTCGAAATTGACGTCACGATACTGGTGTTTGAGAAAAGATGAGAATACCTCGCTTTCATTTCCGTTTCCAACTCCCGTGTCATTTCCTCAATAGCATGGTTTCTCCACAAAACCTTAACTTGTGGTATAACCTCGATACATAGGACATGCTCCTTCTTATCCAAGATCTTGACAGTACCTCCAAATACGTTAAGTCTTCTGGCTATCTCGTCGGGGTTCTAACTCAATGAGCGTGGTTGGTCATCCATATATTTACGTAACATCGATACGTGAAAAACGTTATGAACACGCGTCATACTTGGCGGTAAAATGAGTCTATAGGCCACAGTTCCTATTCGATCGAGAATTTCAAATGGATTATTAAATCGAAGGTTTGAGCTTTTCTCACCTCACCGATTCTTGCTTTTGAAATAACAACTTCTTGCACCTCCTTCTTCAAATTCATCAGCTCCGGTGTGTAGCTTGAACATCTTTAACTTTATCGATTAAAGTCGATTATACTCGTATATCATCACGTGGGTACCTAGAGTTTTCATCTCCATCTCTATTATTTGTAAATTATACGAAATTAGTCTTTGACAATATCGTACTCGTGCTATATATGATCTTCTACTCAACACGTCGCCTACCACGTTCAGCTTCCAGGATGGCGTGGTAAGAACATGTCTTTGAAATGAGTCTCTCTTGAGTTCTTGAAGCTCTTCCCACATTCCTTGCTCCATTCGAATTTTGTATCTCTACTGAGTCAATTGCGTTAATGGAATAGCGATTCAAGAATATCCTTCAACGAATCTCCGATAATAACCAACTAAGCCTGAAAGCTACGTATTTCGATTCTGAGCTTAGGTTGTTCTCAATCGTGACTCATATCTTAACCTTGGATAACACGTTACAATGACACCTATCGAGTTTACTATCGCACGAATATGGTGTCCCCTACGAGAATCGCCCGGTGCATTCCACAAAGGAAGTCACCGGATAAAGGCTCGGTACCAAATTATATAGTTGAATTTTAACTCTGAAGTTGATAGGAGCCATTCGATATGAGATTTTAGAAAAGAGTTTTGTCTAGGGTTCAAAGTCGATACAAAATTTAATATTAGGCTTTGGGAGTAAACCAAGAAATTCTTCAGAAATACGTCAGGAAAAAATCATGAAGACCCCAAATTTTTATAAATAAAGATGAATTTTCTATAAATATTTTTTTGAATATTATGGAATAAATTTGATATAATGTTATAGTTGTGGGTAATATTTATAAATTTTGCAAAAGTAAGCAAGTTGTTATAAAATATTCGTTTGGTCTGGGAATATTCTTTTTGTAGGAGAATATTAAATACGACTACTCAATCGATGGTGGGACCATTAACGAAAGTATTATAAGTAGTTAGAAAGCGACAAAATTATCTTTCTATAAAAATAACGGCAGAGGTGTTACCAATTAAAGCTGTTGAACTACCCAGAGTAAAAGTAAAGAAATGCGATGTCAGCGTAGTTGTATAGTAACACGATATTGATTATTGATGCTTACGTGAGAAGTCACTCATTTATGCTTTCAATTATTGCTATGATAATTCTTTGATCATATCTCTTATATTATTGATTCAATTATTGTCACAATTATCATACGTATAATATGTTATAGTATTAAATTATTAATTGAGGCGACAAGTTATAAATGATTAATAATTGTTGAAAGATTAAATATGTGTTGATTAAAATAAAATGATTTGTGATAATATTTATTCAATCCTTGATGTATATAAAGAGTTACATTATGAGGCGTTTGTGGTAAGTTTGATTATTTTATGGGGGCCCATATGTCATCATCTAAGAGTCTCTTTGTCAATAGTATTTACCTTTGTGAATAGTAATTACCTTTGTGAATAGTAATTACCTTCGTGATAGTATTTACCTTTGTGAATAGTAATTACCTTTGTGAATAGTAATTACCTTCGTCGATAGTATTTACCTTCGTCAATAATAATTACCTTTGTGAATAGTAATTACCTTCGTCCAATTGTAATTACCTTCGTTAATAGTAATTATCCCTTCGCAAATAGTAGTTGTCCCTTCAATATTACCAAGAGTTAAGCGCCTCTTGATTGTTCCAAGGGTTAATTACCCTTCATGAATAGTAGTTGTCTCTTCAATATTACCAAGAGTCATTTTGACCCTTCGTTAAGACCAAGAGCCACCCTCGGTTTTTCTATAAATAGAAAGCTCATTCCTTCATTATTTCTACTTAATTCATTGAAACTCTGAGAGAGAAACTAGAGAGAGAAAAAGAAAAGTATTCTCGCTACTTCACTTTTCCAATATTCGGTTCTTCTAAGGTAAGGGATATTATTTGTTGTACCCGTAAAGGGGTGTTATTCTTTCTTATTCACGAAGAGAACACATTATTCCATTCTTTATTATTAGGTTGGAATAACTTTGTATCTGTGGCGTACCCTATACTTGGTGAAATCCTTATGTTATTCCATTCTTATTTATTCATTGGAATAACTTTGTATACGCTTGAACTCCCCTATACTTGGTGAAATCCTTATATTATTCCATTCTTATTTATTCATTGGAATAACTTTGTATCATTGGAATCCCCTATACTTGGTGACATTCTTTATTATTACATTGGAACATCACATGCGTGTGTGTTTTACAGGACTGGTTAAAATCTTTATTGTTATTCTCGTTAGAACATCACATGCATGTGTTTTACACCGGGACCTCGTTCCGCCTTTATCATTCATTTGGAATATCCTATCTCGTGTGTTTTACGCCGGATCTGGTTCCATCTTTATTATTCTGTTGGAACATCCCGCGGTGTGAATTTCACGACCTGGTTCCGTTATTATTATTCTCGTTGGAATAACTTTATCATGCAAGTACCGCATGCGTGGTGATTTCCTTTGTTACTCCATTCTTTATTATATCCAGTTGGTTAAAACTTTGACTTCTATACTCCATGGAATTAGTAGAATATTCTTGATATTTGCGTTTCATCCAAAGATATCTTTTCATGGAAATATTCTTCCGATCATTCTTGAATTTTACTCTACAAAGCGAAGATCATGTTGACAATTTGGGACGTTATTAGTTTTCGAATAAATTAATTCGTGAACTTGTTTTATTGAATTATTATGTCATTGTCATCATCCTCATGTTATATTATGTTATCTTTTGCCTTACGTGCATAGATGAACTTAGTATGATTATGACCGGGGATCATTCGGTATAATCATGACTTGTTATAAATGATGTGACAAAAGTCCTCGGTGGCACTGTAATGCGTTGATGGATAGTTTTTGGTATGATTATGACCCGGGGTGATTAGGGTATAGTCATGACCATTGATAATTTGATGAAAATCCTTGACCGTGGTACAGGATGATTAGATATTGTGGTTTATTCATTAAACCGAGTCTTAGTGATAAAAATTGATGAAAACCTTTTAAAACCTAAAAGATAGTAGACTTTATTTTCTACTTGACTCTTTTAATGGATCGCATATTCACCGCAGATTAAACCGTTGTCTATTGTATTTTATCGGTTTAACATTATTCAAGACTATTGATAATTTATTCTCGCATTATCTTAGTTATAATATTTCTTCTTGGGCTAGTTGAGCTCACCCTTTCTTTCACCGTTTCTCTTGAAATGAGAATATAGGTGGGGACGAGTCGGGGAGCGAGTAATGGTCCGGAGGATAGCATTAGTAGTCCTCACTATTCGTGAAATAGTGTGATAATAATTGTAATGAGGACTCCTTTTGAGTTTGTATAATATCTAGTAGACAATATTTGTATTCAAACTCACGCTTTTATGTCGTATTATACACTACGCTTTATATTAGTAAGTCAGTATTTAAATTACGTACCATGTAAGTGGCGACCCAATATGGGTGACGTATACCTAATTTTGGGGGCGTCACAAAATCAATAACAACAGGAATATTATTCAAATCTGACGTGTCTTTATTCAAATCCATAACATGGACTAAGAAAACTTGACATCCGTAATAAACGAATGACTTCATGACTTGATATGAAAATGTTTAACTACAATGGTTTGATTGCTTGAATTCGAATAACAGGTTGCTTAGGAATATGAAAACTAACAACCTTACGAAAGTAATCAATTTCGGCATGATGAGTAGTTAACCTTAAAATCACATCAAAAGCAAATATCTCTATAAAAATAAGGTTAACGGTGTAATGATAGTGGCAACCTGAATCAAGCAAGATTTCTAAACAACGGATGTAATGAAAGTTTCTCTAACTGAGTCTCCATAAATAGGTCAAAGTATAATTTCTCCGTAGTCAAGTTCAAACGTTGAAATGCAAGCAAGAAGAGATAAAAGAATGGGTAGAACCGGTATCTAGAAGGTATAAACTTCGAAGAATTTATAATTAAATAACCCGTCTTAACTTCGTTCGGGTTCCTCGTGATTTTGAACCGGTCACAGACAAACGCTTCTTCCAAGAATCGTTGATTTTGACTTTTTCGGGACATCCTTTTGAGTCACCATTCTCATTGGATCGGGTTTCGATATCGCATAATCTCGAGCGATATGTCCTTCTTTTCCACAATTATAGCATACCTTAAAGCTGTTCAGGCGGTTTCAATGATATATCCCTCTTTCCAAGATTTGTAATATACGACCAGATGGTCTTTCTCCTCCTTGGAACCCGATTCTTCACGGGATAAATCGCGTCTTCACATGGTCGTTGTTAAATCTCCTCTTTTAAAATCTCCTCCGACTCGCTTCTTCTATTTTCATGGCCACGATTACCACCAAAGTGGTTACCGCTTTGTCAAGTATTCTTCTTTCTTATTTGGTTATCGTTATTCGATGTATTTCGCTATCTTGAGTATAATCCTCGGTTATGGTCCCTCGGTTGAACGCATTTCGTTATCTCGCTTCTAACAACCGAGCCTCGCTGACAACATCCGAATAGAGAAAATTTATGAGAATGAGATATCTTGACGTATGCTTGGGTTTCAAACCTCTCGTAAACATCCAGCATCATACGTTCCTCATTCTCCACCAAATGAGGTGCAAACACGGATAACTCCATGAACTTCGCGCCGTCTTTGGGACACCGTCATGTTATTCTCGCTCCGCCTAATAAACTCCACTTCCTTCATATGATTTAATACTTTCGGGGAAGTACTTGTCATTATCGAACTTTCTGAAAATGTCTCCCCATGACGACACGCCGAGCAAATTTGGATGGGGTACGCTTCACTGATTCCCACCAAGAATATGCCTCGTTCACGAACATAAAAGTAGCGAATGGAACTTTCATTTCTCCGTGCATCCCAAGACATCGAATATCTTGGTAATTTGTTTGACCCACGTCTCGCCTTTAATCGGATCCGGCTTTCCCGACTCGTGGTCCCAACTCTTTGAATTGCTTGGTGTGACCACCCCGTGAATTGCTATCATTTCCTCCCGTATTTTGAACACGAGTCTCCTCGTCCGATTTTGCATGAATCGCAAAAAGCTTCTAAACATCCCCTCGTTCATCATCCGCCGGTGGTGTTGTTCACGGTGAGGACATTACATTACAGACTGTTGCACTTTCTCCTCGTTGGTAAAGTACGAGGCATCTCCACGATCTCATTTACTCCATCGTTGTTAATAGTCTCGGTCGACATTCTCAAACATCATCATAAAACAAGGGTTAATTAAGGAAATTAATATATCACATAATATCCCTATATACTAACCAACTAACAAATAAGCTTAGGTAGGACACACTAGCGAAGGATTTACTCGTCTCTCCTTCCTAGTTCTATTTCCCGATCTCCGCTTGGAGATCATATCCTAAGCTCGATACCAACTGTGGACGCCCCAAAATAGGTCCATTCCATCCAACCCATTCTCGAGTCGCCAAATACATGATATGTAAATAACTACAACTTTATTAATACATTTGTCGTGCAAAATACGCACAACATATATATACTTGTGAGTTTAAATACAATTATTGTCTTCTAGACAATATACATACCCAAATAAATCCTCATCACAATTATTTATACATTATTTTATAAAAATGGTGAGGACTACTAAACAACTCTCTCTATAACCATCATTCCATACCCGACTCGACTGCTACATACATTCTCGCCTCCCGAGAAGAAAAATGGAACAAAAAGGAAAAGGGTGAGCTCAACTAGCCCAAGAAGAATATTATGACTAAGATAATATACAACAAATTATCGTTAGTCTCCAACAGGAAAAATCTAATAGAATACAATAGACAACCGGTTTTAAATCAACAATCTAGCAATGAAACAACAATTCATTAGAAGAGTTAAGTAGAGAATGCAAACTACCATCTTCTATATATGAATTTAAAAGTTCATCGTCGATATTTTATCCTCGTAACATCAATCAATATATATCCGAATCAAATATTCATCTTTGCACTACAGCCAAAGATATTCATCGATTAGTCATATTCATCTAAACACTGCTCATCTTTGCACTACGGCCAAAGATATTAATCAAGAAGTCATGTTCATCTCAACACCTATTCATCTTTGTGACTACACGCCAAAGATATTCATCAAGAAATCATTCATCTTTGCACTACAAAGCCAAAGATATTCAAGAATATCATCATTTAGGATTGAGGATGATGAAAAATATTTTAAAGGAAACGAATCCAAGTGAAACAAAAGAACAATATTAAGGATTCAGTATTTAAACAATCCAAGTTCAAAATACTTCATAAGTAATCGAGTGGAGTAAAATTGGAGAATGATCAAAACATGGATACAATCAAAGCTAGTATCCATGGTAGATATTTTGGACTAAAAAGAAGAAATTTCATTTTTCTATGAATAGTCAGTATTCGTGAATAGTGCCAGATACGTGAATAAGTAACTCAGACACCAAAAGATAGAAATTTCACAAAAACATCTTCACGCTTCGTGAATAGTACTCATGAATAGTAACTCGTGAATAAGAACTCGCTGAATAAGAACCCCGACATGAAAAAGTTCCAAATTTGATAAAATTTCCAACCAATATTTCGGCATAATGATGATTGAAGAAATAATATAATTTTCAAATAAAATAACATCCTTACCTCGAAAGACAAGACTTCTAGTTGAAACAGGATATAAAGCTACGACTTGAACTCAGACCAGATAACAATACTCAAAGTATACTCAAAATACTCACAAGAATACGCCGATAATATAGAGAGAGAAAACTTCATTTGCGGTATGATTTTCAATTCTAACCTAAGCACCCTATTTATAGGAAAACGCTTGTAACACCAAAGTTGTAAAATTTAATATAATATTATTTATTTTCCACATCTTCCTATGCATCCATGAATCTGAACTCAGCCATCTTAACACATGTTAAATGAGTCCCAAAAATGTAAAAAAGTTTTTCTTATTAAAATAATTAAAACTTCAAATATTAATTATTTCTGAGCTTCGTAACTTCAATAATTCATAATAAATAGCCCTTTTATCAGAAAATTCGAATCTCGCGATTTTTTATAGGAAATTCAGTTCTCTACAACTTTGCAGAAGAAAGTTTTTCCAAATTCCAAATGTAAATTGATGAAATCCATAAATGGGCGATTTATGAGAAATTTATAATCAAATTTCTATTAATAATTGTGTCCACCAACACACAAAATATGTGTTAAACATTTAATGCCACAAAAATACTCTTCATCCTCATATACTCCATATATCCCACATTCATTATAAAAATATCATAGTTAATATATTATTAAAATAATATAATTAAATGAATTATTTTATCGTAAAAAGATAAAATATTAATTTTCAACAATTGTCATTATAAAAAATTTCTCCATCTATATCCACATAAAATCAATATTTTCCTCATCATATAAATCAATAATTAATTATTCACAAATAATATTATGAGAATCACAAGATCTTGGTAACGGTGCCGCTCAGAGAAAGAGGGCTTTCAATAAGGATCTCTCCTCATCTGGCGCAATTAGGTGACCAAACCTCTCCTTGATGTAACTTTCTAGACATTGCCAATAATGTTATCCAATAATATTATTCAGGATAATATGAATTATTGTCTGATAATGGAAAATACTGATTGTAATGACAATTTATCAAACAACAAGAATATAAAATATCAACGCAAAGAATTATTGAATCAATAAAATAAAATATCGAACAAGAATTATCGTAACAATTATTGAAAGTGCCTTTCACGTAAGAATCAATAATGGTGCAATACCGGTAAGTCTTCATCGCTCAACAACGCCAGATTAGTGTGTTTTAACCACCGGGTATTCCAATAGTATTAATTCAGAATAACTACGCCAGTTATTTATAAACAACTTATATTTGTCGTTTTCTTTATCCAATCTCTTTTCAAGTTATGGGGCCCATAAAAGATCGCTACCGTCAAATCATTTAATGTTCCTCGACAAAGCATTTAATATTCCACGACCAAACGAATATTCCCCGATAATAATGAATATTTTATAACCACTTTGCTTATTCAAATATTTGCAGATTTTATCCATAACTATCCACATTAATCAAATCAACCCTTACTATTTCAAAATAATAAATAGAGGAAAATAAATTTCATTTATTAATAATTTGGGGTCTTACAACCTCCCTCCTTATGAAATTTCGTCCTCGAAATTGGCGATGCGATACGGTGTTTCAAAAGATGAGAATACCTCGCTTTCATTTTCGCTTCCAACTCCCGTGTCATTTCCTCAATAAAGATGGTTTCTCCACAAAACCTTAACTTGTGGTATAACCTCAGACATAGGACATGCTCCTTCCCTATCCAAGATCTTGACAGTACCTCCTCGTGACGTTAAGTCTTGGCTATCTCGTCCTGGCTCTAACTCAATGACGTGGTTCGGTCGTCCATATATTTACGTAACATCGACACGTGAAAAACGTTATGAACACGCGTCATACTTCACAGTAAAATGAGTCTATAGGCAACAGTTCCTATTCGATCGAGAATTTCAAATGGATTATTAAATCGAAGGTTTGAGCTTTTCTCACCTCACCGATTTCGCTTTTGAAATAACAACTTCGCACCTCCTTCTTCAAATTCATCACTCCGGTGTGTAGCTTGAACATCTTTAACTTTATCGATTAAAGTCGATTATACTCGTATATCATCACGTGGGTACCTAGAGTTTTCATCTCCATCTCTATTATTTGTAAATTATACTGAAATTAGTCTTTGACAATATCGTACTCACTTACTTGTATATGATCTTCTACTCAACACGCCGCCTACCACGTTCGCTTTTCCAGATGGCATGGTAAGAACATGTGTTGAAATGAGTCTCCTCTCGAAGTTCTTCAAGCTCTTCCCACATTCCTCGCTTCCATTCGAATTTTGTATCTCTACGAGTTAAGCTGCGTTAATGGAATAGCGATTCAAGAATATCCTTCAACGAATCTCGATAATAACCAACTAAGCCTGAAAGCTACGATTTCGATTATCGACTTAGGTTGTTCTCAATCGTGACTCATATCTTAACCTTGGATAACACGTTACAATGACACCTATCGATTTTTTACTATCGCATCGAATATGGTGTCCCCACGGAGAGTCCGGCTTTTGCATTCCACAAAAGGAAGTCACCGGATAAAGGCTCGTACCAAATTTATAGTTGAATTTTAACTCTCGAAGTTCAATAGAGCCATTAGATATGAGATTTTAGAAAAGAGTTTTGTCACCGGGTTCAAAGTCGATACAAAATTTAATATTAGGCTTTGGGAGTAAACCAAGAAATTCTTCAGGAAATACGTCAGGAAAAATCAGAAGACCCCAAATTTTTATAAATAAAGATGAATTTTCTATAAATATTATTTTTGAATATTATGGAATAAATTTGATATAATGTTATAGTTGTGGGTAATATTTATAAATTTTGCAAAGTAAGCAAGTTGTTATAAAATATTCGTTTTGGTCTGGGAATATTCTTTTTGTTTGGGAATATTCAGACGACGGCTCAATCGATGGTGGACCCCATTAACGAAAGTATTGTCGTAGTTAGAAAACGACAAAATTATCTTTCTATAAAAATAACCAAGCAGAGGTGTTACCGTTAAAACTGCTGAACTACCCTAAGAGTAAAAGTAGTAAGAATACGATGTCTGGCGTAGTTGTATAGTAGCACACGATATTGATTATTGATGCTTACGTGAGAAGTCACTCACCTATGCTCAATTATTGCTCTGAAGAATTCACGCATCATATCTCTTATATTATTGATTCAATTATTGTCACAAAGATCATCCGTATAATATGTTATAGTATTAAATTATTAATTGAGACGACAAGTTATAAATGATTAATAATTGTTGAAAGATTAAATATGTGTTGATTAAAATAAAATGATTTGTGGTAATATTTATTCAATCCTCGATGTATATAAAGAGTCCATTATGAGACGTTTGTGGTAAGTTTGATTATTTTATGGGGGCCCATATGTCATCATCTAAGAGTCTCTTCGTCAATAGTATTTACCTTTGTGAATAGTAATTACCTTTGTGAATAGTAATTACCTTAATCAATAGTATTTACCTTTGTGAATAGTAATTACCTTTGTGAATAGTAATTACCTTCGTCAATAGTATTTACCTTCGTCAATAGTAATTACCTTTGTGAATAGTAATTACCTTCACAATTGTAATTACCTTCGTCAATAGTAATTACCCCTTCGCAAATAGTAGTTGTCCTTCAATATTACCAAGAGTTAACTCGCCTCTTGATTGTTCAAGGGTTAATTACCCTTCAGCAAATAAAGTAGTTGTCTCTTCAATATTACCAAGAGTCATTTTGACCCTTCGTTAAGACTCAAGAGCCACCCTCGGTTTTTCTATAAATAGAAAGCTCATTCCTTCATTATTTCTTACGAATTCATTGAAACTCAGAGAGAGAAACTATAGAGAAAGAAGAAAAGTATTCTCGCTACTTCACTTTTCCAATATTGGTTCTTCTAAGGTAAGGGATATTATTTGTTGTACCGTTAGGGTGTTATTCTTTCTTATTCACGAAGAGAACTTACGTTATTCCATTCTTTATTATTCGGTTGGAATAACTCAGATACGCCAGCATACCCTATACTTGGTGAAATCCTTATGTTATTCAATTCTTATTTATTCATTGGAATAACTTTGATAACGCTGGACTCCCCTATACTTGGTGAAATCCTTATATTATTCCATTCTTATTTATTCTGTTGGAATAACTTTGTATCAATGGAATCCCCTATACTTGGTGACATTCTTCTATTATTCTCATTGGAACATCCTCATGCATGTGTTTTTACAGGACTGGTTCCGTCTTTATTGTTATCTCATTTGGAACATCCACGTCTGCGTGTGTTTTACACCGGACCTCGTTAAAATCTTTATCATTCCGTTGGAATATCCTATCGTGTGTTTTACATCGGATCCTGGTTCCATCTTTATTATTCTGTTAGAACATCCCGTCGGTGTGAATTTCACTCGACTTTGGTTCCGTTATTATTATTACATTGAATAACTCGCTACATGCGCAATCACCGCATGCATGGTGATTTCTTTTGTTATTCCATCTTTATTATACCCAAATTGGTTAAAACTTTGACTTTATACTCCATGAAATTAGTAGAATATCCTTGATATTTGCGTTTCATCTAAGATCTATTCATGGAAATATTCTTCGATCATTCTTGAATTTTACTCTCACAAAGCAAAGATCATGTTGACAATTTGGACGTTATTAGTTTCCTCGAATAAATTAATTCGTGAACTTGTTTTATTGAATTATTATGTCATTGTCATCATCCTCATGTTATATTATGTTATCTTTGCACTTACGTGCATATATGAACTTAGTATGATTATGACTGGGGATCATTCGGTATAATCGTGGCTTGTTATAAATGATGTGACAAAAGTTCTCAAAGTGGCTCGTAATGCAAATGATGGATAGTTTTTGGTATGATTATGACCTGGGGTGATTCGGTATAGTCATGACCATTAATAATTTGATGAAAATCCTTGACCAAGGTATGTGGATGATTAGATATTGTGGTTTATTCATTAAATCGAGTCTTAGTGATAAAAATTGATGAAAACCTTTTAAAACCTAAAAGATAGTAGAGACTTTTATTTTCTACTTGACTCTTTTAATGGATCAGATATTCCATCGCAGATTAAACCGGTTGTCTATTGTATTTTATCGCTTAACATTATTCAAGACTATTGATAATTTATTCGCATTATCTTAGTTATAATATTTCTTCTTGGCTAGTTGAGCTCACCCTTTCTTTCATCGTTTTCTTCGTGAAATGAGAATATAAATTTGGGACGAGCTCTGGAAACCGAGTAATGGTCCGGAGGATAAGATTAGTAGTCCTCACTATTATGTGAAATAGTGTGATAATAATTGTAATGAGGACTCCTTTGAGTTTGTATAATATCTAGTAGACAATATTTGTATTCAAACTCACGATTTATGTCGTATTGTATATTTACGATTATATTAGTAAGTTGTATTTAAATTTATGTACCATGTAAGTGGCGACCCAAGATAGGTGACGATACCTAATTTTGGGGGCGCCACGGTTAGTATCGTAGCTTAGTGGATATGATCCCACGGCCAAGAGGTGAGACTAGAACTAGGAGGGAGAGATAGGGGAATTCTTCGCTAGTATGACCTACCTAAGTTTATTTGGTATTTGATTGGTCGGATCGAGTATAGTGATAATATGTTGTACGTCAATTAACCCTTATTTTGTGGTAGTGTTTGAAAATGGCATCCGAGAATGTTGAGAATAAGAATGGAGCATGTGAGGTATTGATTCTCCATAGATCAATAATCGTGACAATGTGCAACAGGATGGCGATAATCCTCTTATAAACAATAACACCGATCAATCGATTAACGATTTGACGTTTAAGAGGTTTTTAGAATTCATGCAACATCAAAGTAAAGCGACTCACATCCAAAAAACGAGGTGGAAACATGGAAAACTCTGAGGCGGTCACCGCTAAACAATTCAAGGAGCTGGGACCACCGGAGTTTAAGGGAGAGCAAAACCACTCACGCGGAAGCATGGATAAAGCAGATTACCAAGATATTTGATGTCTTGGGATGTTCCGAGGAGCAAAAGGTTCCCTTCACGCCTTTTATGTTGCGCAGAGTGATTCTTGGTGGAAATTGGTAAAACGTACTCAACTCATCAGATCAAGATATCTTGGGAGAAGTTCCACGAAGTCGTTTCAACGACAAATACTTTCCCGAAAGTATTCGCCACATGAAGGAGGTGGAGTTTATCAAGTTGGAACAAAACAATATGGACCGTGTCGCAATACGAGGCAAAATTTGCGGAGTTATCACGATTTAAGGTCCACTCGTGGATAATGAAGAGAGAATGGCGCGAATGTTTTAAGAGGTTTGAAGTCGGAGATACGTCAACATCTTATTTCTCATAAAGCGTGTTTGTATTCGGATGTTGTAAATAGGGCTCGATTAGTGGAGCGTAGCGATAACGAGTTAACGAAACTAAAAGAGAGCAAATAGGAAAAATTATAATACCAAATGTGAGTAGTCATCAAAGCGGTGACAACAAGCGTGGAGGGAATCAACAAGGCGGATATGGTAACCACTTTGGTGGTAATCGTGGTCAAAGCATTAAGAATGGACATTTCAAGAAAAGGAGATTCAACAATGATGGAAAGACGTCAAAGCACCAAAGAAGACCCGTTGTTAAGGAAGGAGAAAGACCACCTATCATATGCTTCAAATGCGGAGGAGAGGGACACATCATCTCAATCGCGCCATGCCGTCAAAGCATGTTATAATTGTGGAAGAGAAGGTCACTTAGCTCGATTTTGTCGTTTCCATCAAGACAAATTCAACTAGGATGGAGGCACCAAAGGTCGTCCCCTGCATAAACCAAAGCCTTAGTAGTTTAAGAGAGAGCGTTTTTTTCTCATGACGAGGAACCCGAATAAAATTATCACGGGTAAGTTAATCATAAGCTCTTGCGAAGTCTATACCGTGTTAGATACCATTCTACCCACTCTTTTATTTCACCTAGTTGTGTTCAACGTTTAAATTTGACTCAGAAGAAGTTAAACTTTGACTCATTGGTTGAAACTTCGTTAGTAGGAGCCTTCGTTATCGCTACTATTTTTAAATCTTTTTGATTCAAATAAACATTTTCACGCTACATTGTCGATCTTATCTTTTGAAAATATTTGCCTTTGATGTGATTTTAGGAATCAATTGGTTAACTACTCATCATGCTTTTCGTAAGGTTGTTAGCTTTTATATTCATAACCAACTTGTTGTGCGAATTCATGTAACCAAACTACTAAAGTCAATTATTGTCATATCAAGCCATAAGTAAAGAGCCCCGAACCTTTCGTTGTTGACTTCCTTGTGTGGAATGCACCGGCGGCCGGACTTTCAGAGGCGACATCGTGAATGAAGATGGCAAGTTTATAGGTATCATTGAGAGGTGTTTTCTAGGTTAAGGGATAGAAGTCACAGTTTGTATCAATGTGACGTACTATCCAAGTCTTGGATGAGAGTCACAGTTTTGAATGATATTTCTATTATTTATAAATTTCTGGCGTATTCTTGAAGACTTCTTAGCCTACTTAGAGCGTGAAATCGAATTTTGTATTGACCCCAAAGATAAAACCCATTTCTTAAACCCTCAAATATTTCTTCAACTAAAATGAGCAGTTTATATGGTTTATGATGAAAGTCATAATAAAAGCATTGGACTAATGAAAATCATGGGTATACGTGGTATTAGTAAGTGTTATGATGAGTTATGTTGGTTAGTATGTGAAAACATGAAAGTTTCTTAAAAATCACAAGGAGTTAAAAACGATTTTGGTGAAAACGTAACATGAAATTCAATTGACCAAATCTCCTATTATATTTTGAATTTTGAGTGTAGTTAAGTCCTAGAGTTAGATCTATGAGTTACCTAACTAATCCAAGTTGAATCAATAAAAAGGTGTTGTAGATTTTCGTGTGTGGTGATTTTTAGCAAAGGAGTCAAAACTTCAAAATGTCAAAAAGTTCTTCGCCATATTTTTTGTAAGGGCTGTTTCGGCCACTAAATTTATGTGAAAAATTCTGGTCTTTCGGGACATGAAAATATATGTTATAAAGTACCTCCTGTCCAAAAATGAGCTCATTCTGACTTAAAATGAACAAGTTATGACCATTTCAATATTTAGGTTTTTTCGACGAAAAATGCTATAACTTGGAGTTCTATAACTCAAGATGACCATGAAATTTAAATGAGGCTCACATTAACATGTGTAAGGTCCCGCCAAGATTTGGGAATTTTGGAGTTAAACTTGAGGTACCAAATTTCTTAAGGAATTAATTAGAAATTGATTTTTGAAAAATAGTAAATGAATTTTAAAAATTTAGAGAAAATATATTTTCATTATGGGACTATATTATGCTAAATCCTTAAAAGAAATATTTTTGGGACTGATTTGGTATTTTTCATGAAAATAGTTTAATTCTGAACATATGAGTTAAATATGTTATGTGAAGTAATAAAAGTTGAAAATAGGATTTTATGGCTAGAGAATCCTATATAGAGTATATGCATATTTTTTGATGAGGATTTGATAATTGGTGATGATATCTTATGAGTATGGCATTTTTGAATGATTAAATGCATTATATGGTAAAAGCGTAAACAATTGAGATAAATTGTTTATAAATTTAAGAAGTGATTAAAATATTGTTATAATATTAATGATATTAGATTATGAGATTATTAAGTGATTGATAACATGGGGATATTCTTGAATCTGGATAAATTATATTATAAATGTTTAATATTTATCCTTTATCTCATTTGATTGATTCTTTATATCATTATCCTCATGTTTATAATATGTTGAAAGTCATACGTATTCAGTAGTGCATAGATGGACTTGGTATGATTATGAATTGAGGATTGTTCAGTATAATCATAACCGTAATTGAAAACACGATTATCTTCTTTGGTCGTAGTGCATGGATAATTTGTGGTCGTGATACTAATGAATACACGATTATCTTTTGGTCAGTAGTGCATGGATAATTTGTGGTCGTGATACTAATGAATACACGATTATCTTTCGTAGTAGTGCATGGATAATTTGTGGTCGTGATACTAATGAATACACAATTATCTTTGGCAGTAGTGTAATTAAATGGATAATTCGTGGTCGTGATCTTAATGAATATCCTCGGCACGTAGTGTAGGGATGATTCGATGATATGGATTAATTATTGGTGAGTCTCATCAATGAAATATTAATTCATGGATGTGGTAAAAGTTATCTTTGGTCAGTGCATTGATATACTTGGTATGATTATGACCAAGGATTATTGGTATAATCATGATCAGTAATTGAAAACACGAATATCCTCGGCGTTGGTCATGGATAATTCGTGGTCGTGATACTATTAAGCTACGCTCTCAAAGATTATTGGTTTTACAATTTGTATATCTTTGCTTTGTGGTGAAAGTAAAGATGAATTGTTAATGAATATCTTTGGCGGATTGCGAAGATTAATTTAATATTTTAACGATAAAGGTATTCAAGATATCCTCACCTCTTTATCATATCGTGCACGTACCCTAATTTCGAGGGCGAAATTTCATAAGAAGGGAGGTTGTAAGACCCCAACTTTTATAAATAAAGATGAATTTTCTATAAATATTATTTTGAATATTATGGAATAAATTTGATATAATGTTATATTTATGGGTAATATTTATAAATTTTGCAAAGTAAGCAAGTTGTTATAAAATATTCGTTTGGTTGGGAATATTCTTTTCGGTTTTGGGAATATTAAATACGACGGCTCAATCGATGGTGGACCCCTAACTAAGTATTGTCGTAGTTAGAAAAGCGACAAAATTATCTTTCTATAAAATAACGGCAGAGGTGTTATTCAGTTAAACCGTTGAACTACCCGGTAGTAAAAAACAAGAATGTCCAGAGTCAGTTGTATAAGTAGACACGATATTGATTATTGATGCTTACGTGAGAAGTCACTCATTTATGCTCAATTATTACTGCTGATGAATTCACGATCATATCTCTTATATTATTGATTGATTATTGTCACAAAGATCATCTATATAATATGTTATAGTATTAAATTATTAATTGAGACGACAAGTTATGTGAGACCCAGATTTTATCAATAAAGATTTAAATTTTGTCAAAATAATTTTTTTAATATTATGGTGTGAATTTGAGATAATATTATAGTTGTGGGTAGTATTTATAAATTTTTGCAAAAGTATATGCAAGTGGTTATATTATATTCTGCAGTCGGGAATATTCGGTTTAGCGAGGAATATTCGTATAAAGCTCAATCACTCGTTCCTCGCTAAACCTAATATTCCCAGACCAATCGAATATAATATAACCACTTGCATACTTTGCAAAATTTATAAATATTACCCACAACTATAACATTATATCAAATTATTCCATAATATTCAAAAATAATATTTATAGAAAATTCATCTTTATTTATAAAAAGTTGGGTCTTACAACCTCCCTTCTTATGAAATTTCGCCCTCGAAATTAGTGAGTACGACTGTATGTTCAAGAGGTAAGGATACCTTGATTTCATTTTGATTCTAACTCCCAAGTCATTTCCTCAACATCGTGGTTCCTCCACAAAACTTGACTTGAGGTATAACCTTGGGCGTAGAATATGTTCCTTCTTATCCAAAATTTGAGCAGGAACCTCTTCATACGTCAAATCTTCCGCTATTTAAATAGGTTCTAACTCAATAATATGGTTCGGGTCTTTCACATATTTACGTAACATGGATATGTGAAAAAAGCGTTATGAACACGAGACATATTTGGCAGAAAGCGAGTCTATAGCCACAGTTCCTACTCGATCGAGGATTAAAATGGACCGGATGAATCGAGGATTAAGTTTTCCTCTCTTTCCAAATCTTGTAACTCCTTTCCATGGAGCAACTCTTAACAACACATGATCTCCTATATCAAATTCCACGCCCTTTCGATGAAGATCAAGATAACTCTTTTGTCGATTTTGTGAGGTTTTTATACGTTGTCGGATCGTTTGAATCTTTTCGGTAGTCATACGCATTCAACTCCGGCCCCAACAACGTTGCTTCACCCACCTCATCCCAAAGATCTTCGAGAACGACACTTTCTTCCATACAACGCTCGAATGGAGCCATGCCAATACTTGCTTGATAACTCGTTGTTGTAGGAAAACTCTACCAATGGTAAGAACTTGTCCCAACTCCTTGAAATCAAGAACACGAGTCTTAATAGATCTTCAAGAGTTTGAATAGTCCTTTCCGATCGTCCGTTCAATGTCGAGGATGATATGCCGAAGCTAAATCGTAAGTCCGTGCCCATAGCTTTTTGCAAACTAACCCAAAATCGTGATGTGAATCTTGGGTCTCGATCGTAAACTATGGATACTGCAAGATACCATGCGATCTTACAATCTCGTTTATGTACATACGAAAGCAAGACGTTCAAGTGTATAAGTTTCTCAGATCGGTAAGAAATGAGCGAGACTTGGTCAATCTATCAACAATGACCCAAATCGCATCAATGCCTTGAGAAACCTTAGGAAGACCCAGAACGAAATCCATGGTAATGTGCTCCCACTTCCATTACGGAATTTCAAGTGGTTGCAATGAACCTTTTGGTACTTGATGCTCCGCTTTAACTCGTTGACAAGTTAGACACCTTGAGATAAACAACGCTATCTCTCTCTTCATATTGCTCCACCAAAATGTATAGCCGAATATCATGATACATTTTGGTACTCCGAGATGGATTGCAAATGGTGTGTCATGCGCTCCATCATGATATTATACTTTAAATCGAAGTCGTTAGAACACAAAGTCCGGAGTTGACTCAAGTATTCCTTCTTCATCGATTCTTGCTTCCTAGATAGCACCCTCTTGCACTTTCTTCCTCATACGATCGACTCCGTGTCCCGTAGCTTGAGCGCCTTTAACTTTATTGATTAAAGTCTGGTTCTACTCAGATATTCGCTTATCATCACATGCGTCCCCTCGAGTCTTTAACTCTATCTCCATCCTTTGCAAGTCGACAAAATGGGCCTTTGTGTGTTGACAATAACGCACTCGTGCTTGCATACGATCTTCTACTCAATGCATCACCTACCACGTTCGCTTTTCGAGGATGGTATTGGATGGTATGATCATAATCTTTCAACAGTTCAAGCCAACGTCGTTGTCGCATGTTGAGTTCCTTTTGAGTGAAGAAATATTTGAGGCTTTTATGATCCGTAGAAGATCTCCACTTTCTCCCCATACAAGTAATGCCTCCAAATTTTAAGTGCAAAAGACAATAATTTGCTAACTCCGGATCATGAGTAGGATAATTCCTCTCATATTCTTTGAGTTGTCGCGAGGCATAAGGCTATAACTTTTCCATGTTGCATAAGAACACATCCCAACCCTTTGCTCGAAGCATCATTTGTAGATGACAAATCCTCCGAGCAGATGGTATTGTCGAGCAGTCTTTGAAATAAGTCTCCTCTTGAGTTCTTGAAAACTCTTCTCACATTCTTCGCCTCCAACCGAACTTTGTATCTTTTCGAGTCACCGAGTCAATGGAGTAGCGATTCGAGAATATCCTTCCACGAATCTCCGATAATAACCAAATTAAACCGAGAAAGCTACGATTTTGGCCATCGATTTAGGTTGTTCCACTTTGAATAGCTTCAATCTTTCTTTGGTCAACAGATATTCCATGACTTGATACCACGTGTCCAAGGAATGCTACTTTCTTGCCGAACTCGATTTCTTCAACTTGGCATAAAGCTTATATTCACGAAGCTTTTGGAGTGTCACCTCAAGTGTTGCTTCATGATCTTCACGGCTTTTGGAATAAATAAGGATGTCATCAATAAAGACGACGACCACAAAGTGATCTAAATATTCCTTGAATACTCGATTCATCATATCCATGAAGGCAGAAGAGGAGCATTAGTCAATCCAAAGGACACGATTAGAATTCATAATGCCCGCATCGGAGTTACGAAAGCCGTCTTTGGAATGTCACGGTTCTAATCTTCAATTGGTGATATCCTAACGAAGATCAATCTTTGAAAAGAATTTGGCTCCTTGAATTGGGTCAAACAGTCATCAATACGTGGCAATGGATACCTATTTTTGATGGTGACATGATTCAACTCCCGATAATCAATACAAAGTCGATACTCCCATCTTTCTTCTTCACGCATAATAGAACAGAGCACCCCAAGGAGAAGTACTAGGACGAATAAAGCCAATATCTAACAATTCTGCGCATTGGGTCTTTAACTCCTCGAAGTTCAATAGAGCTATTCGATATGGGGCTTTGGAAATAGGTTTGTATGCAAGTTCAAGGTCGATACAAAATTCAATTTCACGCCAGGGGTAGGCTGGGAAGTTCTTCTAGAATACGTCAGAAATTTATTAACAATAGAAATATCGCTTCAAAACCGACGTATTTTTGTTTAAATCGTGACATGAGCTAAGAAAGCTTGACATCCATTTTTCAATAAACGAATAGCTTTATGGCTTCGAGATGACCGTGATTAATTTTAATGGTTTGGTCGTTTGAATTCGCGATAATAGGTTGATTAGAATATGAAAACTAACAACCTTACGAAAACAATCAATTTTGTATGATAAGTAGTTAACCAATCAATCCACAGAATCACGTCAAATGCATGTATTTTAATGAAATAAGATCGACGTGTAATGTGAGGGTACCGATTTGAACCAAACAAGACTTATAAGCGATTGGATGTAATGAAGGTTTCTCCCAGCTGAGTTTCCACAGATAAGTCAAAGTCTAATTTCCCGAGTCAAATTTAATCGATGAGCGCAAGTAGGAGAAATAAAAGAATGGGTAGAACCCAGATCAAATAAAGTGTAGACTTCATTAGAGTTTATGATAAGCTTACCCGTGATGACCTCATTCGGGGTGCTTGCTCTCTGGGAGGTCACAACAAACGCCTCCCTCAGACTTCTGGGTTTGACTTTTTCAGGGACTACCTTTGGTGCCTCTATCCTAGTTGAATTTGTCTTGATGAACGACAAAATCGAGCTAAGTGACCTTCTCTTCCACAATTATAACATGTTTTGACTACAGATGGCACGCTTTGGATCGATGTGTCCCTCTTCTCCGCATTTGAAGCATATGATAGGTGGTCTTTCTCCTTCCTTAACAACGGGTCTTTGGTGTCGACGTCTTTCCATCATTGTTGAATCTCCGCTTTCTTGAAATGTCCATTCTTATTGTTTTGGCCTCGATTACCACCAAGTGGTTACCATATCCGCCCGTTGATTCCTCCACGCTTGTTGTCACCGCTCGATGACTACTCTCACGGTATTATAACTTTGTCTTACCGCTTCTTTTAGTTGCGTTGACTCATTATCGCTACTCCACTAATCGAGCCCTATTTACAACATCCGAATACAAACACGCTTTTTATGAGAAATAAGATGTCGACGATTCCGACTTCAAACCTCTTAAAACATTCGCGCCATTCTCTCTTCATTATCCACCAAGTGGGACGAAACCGTGATAACTCCGCAAATTTTGCCTCGTATCATGACACGGCCATATTGTTTTGTTCCAACTTGATAAACTCTACCTCCTTTATGTGGCGAATACTTTCGTGAAAGTATTTGTCGTTGAATGACTCCTCGAACTTCTCCCAAGATATCTTCAAGACAAAGAAGTCGAGTACGTTTTACCGATTCCCACCAAGAATCGCCTCTCCGCGCAACATAAAGGCGTGAAAGTGGAACCTTTGCTCCTCGGAGCATCCCAAGACATCAAATATCTTGGTAATCTGCTTTATCCATGCTTCCGCCGTAAGTGGTTTTGGCTCCCTTAAACTCCGGTGGTCCGGCTCCTTGAATTGTTTAGCGGTGACCACCGAGAGTTTTCCGTGTTTCCACCCACGTTTTGGACAGAGTCGCCTTCATTCTTCATTGATAAATTGCATAAAGCCTCCCAACATTTGATCATTCATCATTTGGTCAAGTGTTGTTGTTTGCATGAGGATTGTCGCCTTCTCGATGCACATTATCCCGATTATTGATATGTGGTGAATCAACGATCGCTTTGGCTCCATTGCTATTCTCAACATTCTCGAGATGTCATTTTCGACATCGCCACAAAACAAAAGATTAATTGACATGTAACAATTATCTTTATATTTCGACCGACCAATAAAATAAGACATAAACTTAGGTAGGTCATACTAGCGTAAGGTATTCTGCTCTCCCTCCTAAGTACTTTTCTCACATCTTAGCCTGTGGATCATATAACCTAGCTTTGATACTCAACCGTGACGCCCCCAAAATTAGGTATACATCACCCATCTTGGGTCGCCACTTACATGGTACGTAATTTAAATACAACTTATTAACATAACTGCTTTGTATAATACGACATAAATCGTGAGTTTAAATACAAATATCGTCTACTAGATATTATACAAACTCAAACAAAAAGTCCTCATTACAATTATTATCACACTATTTCACGTAATAGTGAGGACTACTAATGCTATCTTCAGACCATCACTCGCTTCCCGACTCGTCTCCAAATTTATATTCTCATTTCCTGAAGAGAACAGTGAAAGAAAGGGTGAGCTCAACTAGCCCAGTAAGAAATATTATGACTAAGATAATGCAGAATAAATTATCAATAGTCTTCAACAATGTTAAACTGATAAAATACAATAGACAACCAGTTTAACTGCAACTGAATATGCAATCCATTAAAAGAGTCAAGTAGAAAATAAAATCTACTATCTTTTATGATTTAAAAGGTTTTTCATCACTGTTATAGCTGAGACTCAGCTTTAATAAATAATCCACATCATCGAATCACCCCGCACTACTACCAAGGATATTCTTTAAGTATCACGACCACAATTATTCTGCGCACTACGGCCAAGAATAGTCAGGTATTCATTAATGGTCACGATCATGCCAACAATCGGCCCATCAATGCACTACTACTAATCGAGGATTTTTACCACATCATTTGTAACATTACTACCATGATTACAATCAATAATCCTCGTCATAATCATACCAAGTCCATCCATGCTTCTATGTGCCATGTATGACTTTAAAAAAATATAAAACATGAGGATGATGACAATGATATAAGAATTCAATAAAACAAGTTCAAGAATTATTTTATCCAGAATTATTAACGCCCAAATTGTCAACATGATATCGCTTTGTAGAGTAAAATTCAAGAATGATCAAGAATATTTTCATGAAAGATATCGATGAAACGCAAATATCAAGGATATTCTACTAATTTCATGGAGTATAGAAGTCAAAGTTTTAACCAACTGGGTATAATAAAGAATGGAATAACAAAAGAAATCACCACGCACGCAGATTGCAGATGTAGAAAAGTTATTCCAACAGAATAATAATAACGGAACCAGTGTCGTGAAATTCACTGCAAGCTGTGATGTTCCAATGTAATAATAAAGATGGAACTGCATCCTGTAAAACACACGTATAGGATATTCCAATGTAATGATAAAGGCGGCGAACCAGTCCTGTGTAAAACACATGCATGTGATGTTCCAAATGTAATAATAATAAAGAGCGGAACCAGTGTGTAAAACACATGCATGTGGATGTTCCAACAGGATAATGTAAGAATGTCACCAAGTATAGGGTAAACCACATGATACAAAGTTATTCCAATGTAATAATAAGCAATGGAATAACATAAGGATTTCACCAAGTATAGGGTATGCCAGCGTATCAAAGTTATGTATAGGGTATGCCACTTTTACAAAGTTATTCCAATGTAATAATAGTGAATGGAATAATGTAAGTTCTCTTCAAGAAGAAAGAATAACACCCCTTACCGTAAAAAGAACCTGAATATAGAAGTAGTGAAGTAGCAGTAATACTCTTCTTCTTTCTATAACTTTCTCTCTATAGCTTCTCTCTATAATTTCTCTCTGTAGTTTCAATGAATTCGTAAGAAAATAATGAAGGAATGAGCTTCTATTTATAGGAAAATGGAATGCATAAGAATTAATCCATGAACTATCAGATTGATTTACTTTAATCTGACGGTCCATATTTAAAGCAAAATCTTTTAAATAAAATATAATATATTCTATTTATATAAAAACATTTTACTATGCAAACACTATGCAAAACACTACGCAAAACACTACGCAACACTACTATGCATAAAAAAATATAATATATTTTATTTATAAAATAACTTTAATAAAGTATTCTATTTTATATAAAGATGTTTCGCTTTTATTACGTTAATAATACTTAATAAAAACAAAAAGTCATTATCGCTATAATAATTCATATTATTAATAATGGAATCAAACCGGTGACTTCACATATAAGATCAATAATCAATACCCGCAGTGCTACTACGCAACCACACGACATCGTATTCTTTTACTACCGAGTAGTTCAACAAGATCACCCGGTAAAACTTCCACCGTTATTTCAATAAAATATTTTGTCGTTTTCTCAATCCGATAATAATTCATTGTAGGGTCCACCAATGATTGAGTAGTTGCATTTAATATTCCTCGCTAAACCGAATATTCCCCGACCAATCGAATATAATATAACCACTTGCATATACTTTGCAAAATTTATAAATATTACCCACAACTATAACATTATATCAAATTATTCCATAATATTCAAAAATAATATTTATAGAAAATTCATCTTTATTTATAAAAGCTGGGGTCTTATAGCGTCACAGTTGGTATCAGAGCTTAGGGATATGATCCCTGGCTAAGATGTGAGAATAGTACTAGGAGGGGAGAGACGGGGAATTCCTTCGCTAGTATGACCTACCTAAGTTTATTTGGTATTTGATTGGTCGGTTAGAGTATAGTGATAATATGTTGCATGTTAATTAACCCTTGTTTTGTGACGTTGTTTGTATTTAGATGTTGTGAATAGGGCTCTCATTATTGGAGCGCGATAATGAGTCACTTCAACCAAAAGGTAACGACCAACAACACGATAATAATCATACTGGCCAGAACTAACCATCGAACAATGATGACCATCGTGGGAGAAATTATCATGCTAAGAATGGTAACCACTTCGGTGGTAATCATGGCCAAGATAATAGAAGGAAATTTCAAGAAAGAAGGTCATTTAGCTCGATTTTGTCGTGCACCAAAGTCAAGTCCAATTTGGGACGGTGGCACCAAAGGCGGATACTGGATAAAACAAAGTCGGTGGTTTTTAGGAAGAGCATTTTTCATGACTTCTCAAAAGTGGGTAACCCGAACGAAGTTAGTACGGGTTAGTTAATTATAAATTCTCGCTAAGTCTATACCTTATAAGATACCCGGTTCTACCCATTATTTTATCTCTCTTGCTTGCGCTCAACGCTTAAATTTGACTCTAGAAGTTAGACTTTGACTTATTGGTTGAAACTTCGTTAGTAGGAGCCTCACATCGCTTACTATTTTTAAATCTTATTTGATTCAAATAAACACTTTCACGTTATTCGTCGATCTTATCTCTTTGAAAATACTTGCCTTTGAGGTAATTTTTGAAAACGATTGATTAACTACTCATTATTCTTTTTGTAAGGTTGTTAGCTTTCATATTCCTAACCAACCCGTTATACTTAATTCAAAGTAACCAAATCCTAAAGTTAATCATCGTTATATCAAGTCATAAGAAAAGAGCCCGATCCTTTCATTGTTGACTTTCTTGTGTGGAATGCACCGCTTTACTTTTCAGAGAGGCGACATCGAGAATGAAGATGGCAAGTTTATAGGTATCATTGTGAGGTCTTTATCTAGGTTAAGGATAGAAGTCACAGTTGTTATCAATGTGACGATTATCCAAGTCTTGGAGGAGAGTCGCAGCTTTTGAATGATATTTCTATTATTAATAAATTTCTGGCGTGATTCTTGAAGACTTCCTAGCCTACCCTAGAACATGAAATCGAATTTTGTATTGAACCCAAAGATAAAAACCCATTTCTTAAACCTCAAATATTTCTTCAACTAAATGAAGCAGCTTTACGTGGTTTATGATGAAAGTCATAATAAAAGCATTAGAATAATGAAAATCATGGGTATTCGTGGTATTAGTATGTTTTATGATGAGTTATGTTGGTTAGTATGTAAAAACATGAAAGTTTCTTAGAAATCACAAAGAGTGGAAAATCGATTTTGATGAAAAACGTAATATAAAATTCAATTGACCATATCTCTTATTATATTTTGAATTTTGAATGTGGTCAAGTCCTAGAGTTAGATCTATGAGTTACCTAACTAATCCAAGTGGAATTACTGGAAAAGGTGTTGTAAATTTTTGTGTGGACTAATTTTAGCAAAGGAGGCCAAAGCTGTAAATTTCTAAAAATGCTATCGCCCAGAAACTTTGAGGGACTATTTCGGCCACTTAAATTATGAGAAAAATTCTGGCCTTTTGGGACATGAAAGTATATGGTATAAAGTACCTCCTGTCCAAAAATGAGCTCATTCTCGACTTAAAATGAGCAAGTTATGACTATTTCAATATTTAGATTTTTCCGATTTAAAAACGCTTATAAGGAGTTCTATAACTCCGATGACCATGAAATTTAAACTAGAAGCTCACGTTAACATGTGTAAGATCCTGCCAAGATTTGGGAATTTTGGAGTTAAACTTGAGGTAGCTAATTTCTTAAGGAATTAATTAGAAATTGATTTTTGAAAAATAGTAAATGAATTTTAAAAATTCGAGAAAAATATATTTTCATCATGGGACTATATTATGCTAAATCCCAGAAAAGAAATATTTTTGGGACTAATTTGGTATTTTTCATGAAAATAGTTTAGTTACTTAACATATGAGTTAAATATGTTATGTGAAGTAACAAAGTTGAAAATAGGATTTTATGTCTAGAGAATCCTATATAGAGTATATGCATATTTTTTGATGGAGGATTTGATAATTGGTGATGATATTTTATGAGTATGGCATTTTGAATGATTAAATGCATTATATGGTAAAGCGTAAACAATTAAGATAAATTGTTTATAAATTTAAGAAGTGATTAAAATATTGTTATAATATTAATGTTATTAGATTATGAGATTATTAAGTGATTGATAACATGTGGATATTCTTGAATCCTCGGATAAATTATAAATGTTTAATATTTATCCTTTATCTCATTTGATTGATTCTTTATATCATTATCCTCATGTTTATATTATGTTGAAAGTCATCTCGTGGCTCTGAGTGCATAGATGGACTTGGTATGATTATGACTACTTGATTATTCGGTAAGATAATCATAACCGTAATTGAATACACAATTTATTTTTGCCGTAGGTAATGGATAATTTGTGGTCGTGATACTAATGAATACACAATTATCTTCGTCAGTAGTGCATGGATAATTTGTGGTCGTGATACTAATGAATACACAATTATCTTCGTCAGTAGTGCATGGATAATTTGTGGTCGTGATACTAATGAATACACGATTATCTTTTGCAGTAGTGCATGGATAATTTGTGGTCGTGATACTAATGAATACACGATTATCTTCGGTAGTAGTGCATGGATAATTTGTGGTCGTGATACTAATGAATACACGATTATCTTTTCGCCGTAGTGCATGGATAATTTGTGGTCGGATACTAATGAATACACGATTATCTTTCGCAGTAGTGCATGGATAATTTGTGGTCGTGATACTAATGAATACACGATTATCTTTCGCCGTAGTGTATGGATAATTGTGGTCGTGATACTAATGAATACACAATTATCTTCGTCAGTAGTGCATGGATAATTTGTGGTCGTGATACTTAATGAATACACAATTATCTTCGCCGTAGTGCTTGGATAATTTGTAGTCGTGATATTAATGAATACACAATTATCTTTCGCCAGTAGTGCATGGATAATTTGTGGTCGTGATACTAATGAATATCCTCGCCATTAGTGCGAGGGATGATTCGATGATATGGATTAATTATTGAGTTGAGTCTCAAAGAATGAAATATTAATTCATGGATGTGGTAAAAGTCATCTTTGGTCAGTAGTGCATTGATAGACTTGGTATGATTATGACCACGGATTATCTTAAGATAATCATGATCAGATTGAAAACACGAATATCCTCGCCAAGAAGGTGCATGGATAATTCGTGGTCGTGATACTATTAAGCTAAGTCTCAAGATTATTGGTTTTACAGGTTATATATCTTTGGCCCGTAGTGCAAAGATGAATTGTTAATAAATATCTTTGGTCTGTAGTGCAAAGATGAATTGTTAATGAATATCTTTCGGTAGGATCAAAAGATGAACTTAATGTTTTCAACGATAAAGGTATTCAAGGTATCCTCACTTCTTTATCATACCGTGTACGCATTCTAATTTCGAGGGTGAAATTCCATAAGGAGGGAGATTGTGAGACCCAGATTTTATCAATAAAGATTTAAATTTTGTCAAAATAATTTTTTAATATTATGGTGTGAATTTGAGATAATATTATAGTTGTGGGTAATATTTATAAATTTTGCAAAGTATGCAAGTGGTTATATTATATTCGATTGGTGGGGAATATTTGGTTTAGCAGGAATATTCAGACAACTACTCAATCATTGGTGGACTCATAATGTAATTATTCATTTTGATCGAGAAAACGACAAAAATATTTTATTGAAATAACGGCGGAAGTTTTACCGTGGTTATCGCTGAACTACTTCTAAGTAAAGTAAAAGTACAAAGAATAAGTGTTGTTGCATAGAAAGACACCAGATTGATTATCGATGCTTATGTGAGAAGTCACTAGGTTTGATTCCATTATTGTCGATTAATAATATGAATTATTATAAGCGATAATGACGTTTTGTTTTATTCAGTATTATTAACGTAATAAAATAGAAACATCTTTTTATATAAAATAGAATACTTTATTAAAGTTATTCTATAAATGTAATATATTATATTTTATTACGCATAGTGTTGCATAGTGTTTTGCAGATAGTGTTTTGCATAAGATTGCATAGTGTTTGCATAGTAAAATGTTTTTATATAAATAGAATATATTATATTTTATTTAAAAGATTTTTCTTTAAATATGGACCGCCGATTAAAGTAAATCAACTGGACCGATTCATGGATTAATTACTATGCATTCCATTTTCCTATAAATAAATAAGCTCATTCCTTCATTATTTTCTTAAGAATTCATCAAACTAGAGAGAGAAATTATAGAGAGAAGCTATATAGAGAAAAATATAGAAAGAAGAAGAGTATTCTCGCTACTTCACTACTTCTATATTCAGATTCTTTTACGGTAGTGGGTGTTATTCTTTTTCTTCAAGAGAACTTCATTATTCCATTCATTATTATCTCATTGAATAACTCGTAAAAGTGGCATACCCTATACATAACTTGTGATACGCAGATACCCTATACTGGTGAAATCCTTATGTTATTCCATCGCTTATTATTCTCATTGGAATAACTCAGATACGCTTAATCCCCTATACTTGGTGACATTCTTCTATTATTCTCATTGGAACATCCTCGGTCGTGTTTTACACAGGACTCGGTTTAAATCTTTATTGTTATTCTCATTTGAACATCCTGCTCATGTGTTTTACAGGACCGGTTCCGCTTTTTATCATTCTGTTGGAATATCCTATCTCGTGTGTTTTACACGGATCCGGGTTCCATCTTTATTATTCTCATTGGAACATCCCGTCGCTTGTGAATTTCACCCGACTGGTTCCGTTATTATTATTCTCATTGAATAACTCGCTCTATGGGCAAGTACCGCATGCACGTGGTGATTTCTTTTGTTATTCCATTCTTTATTATACCCGGTTGGTTAAAACTTTGACTTTATACTCCATGAAATTAGTAGAATATCCTCGATATTTCGTTTCATCCAAAGATCTTTCATGGAAATATTCTTCCGATCATTCTTGAATTTTACTTCACGAAAACAAAGATCATGTTGACAATTTGGACGTTAATAATTCATGGATTAAATAATTCTTGAACTTGTTTTATTGAATTATTATGTCATTGTCATCATCCTCATGTTATATTATGTTATCTTTCGCTTACGTGCATAGATGAACTTAGTATGATTATGACTCAGGATCATTCGGTATAATCATGACTTGATATAAATGATGTGACAAAAGTCCTCGTGGCTTGTAATGCGTTGATGGATAGTTTTGGTATGATTATGACCGGGGTGATTTCAGATAGTCATTTGATTATTGATAATTTGATGAAAATCCTGACCGTGGGTACGTGGATAATTAGATGTGGTGGTTTATTTATTGTCGAGTCTCAATGATAAAAATTGATGAAAGCCTTTTAAACCTAAAAGATAGTAGACTTTATTTCTACTCGACTTTTTAATGGATTTCTTATTCCACCGCAGCTTAAACCGGTTGTTTATCAGTATTTTATCGGTTTAACAACTGTCAAGGCTAATGATAATTTATTTCGCATTATCTTAGTCATAATATTTCATCGGGCTAGTTGAGCTCACCTTTTCTTTCACCGTTTTTCTTTGTGAAATGAGAACATACCGGGACGAGTCTGGGAACGTAAGTAATGGTCCGAGGATAAGATTAGTAGTCCTCACTATTCATGAAATAGTGTGATAATAGTTGTAATGAGGACTCCTTTCGAGTTTGTATAATATCTAGTAGACAATATTTGTATTCAAACTCACGCTTTATGTCGTATTGCATACTACGCTTAGGTTAGTAAGTTGTATTTGAATTTATGTACCATGTAAGTGGCGACCCAAGATGGGTGACGTATACCTAATTTTGGGGGCGTTACAAGTTATAAATGATTAATAATTGTTGAAAGATTAAATATGTGTTGATTAAAAATAAAATGATTTGTGGTAATATTTATTCAATCCTTGATGTATATAAAGAGTCTGTTATGAGACGTTTGTGGTAAGTTTGATTATTTTATGGGGGGGCCATATGTCATCATCTAAGAGTCTCTTCGTGAATAGTATTTACCTTTGTGAATAGTAATTACCTTTGTGAATAGTAATTACCTTCGTCAATAGTATTTACCTTCGTGAATAGTAATTACCTTTGTGAATAGTAATTACCTTTGTGAATAGTAATTACCTTCGTCAATAGTATTTACCTTTGTGAATAGTAATTACCTTTGTGAATAGTAATTACCTTCGTCAATAGTATTTACCTTCGTCAATAGTAATTACCTTTGTGAATAGTAATTACCTTCGTCAATTGTAATTACCTTCACAATAGTAATTACCCCTTCGCAAATAGTAGTTGTCCCTTCAATATTACCAAGAGTTAAGCGCCTTCTTCGGTTCCAAGGGTTAATTACCCTTCATGAAATAGTAGTTGTCTCTTCAATATTACCAAGAGTCATTTTGACCCTTCGTTAAGACCAAGAGCCACCTCGCTTTTTCTATAAATAGAAAGCTCATTCCTTCATTATTTTTACGAATTCATCAAACTCTACAGAGAGAAACTATAGAGAGAAAGAAGAAAAGTATTCCGCTACTTCACTTTTCCAATATTAGGTTCTTCTAAGGTAAGGGATATTATTTGTTGTACTCGTAAGGGGTGTTATTCTTTCTTATTCACGAAGAGAACACATTATTCCATTCTTTATTATTCTATTGGAATAACAGATGTATCTGTGCAGATACCTATACTTGGTGAAATCCTTATGTTATTCAATTCTTATTTATTCATTGGAATAACTCAGATATCGCGGACTCCCCTATACTTGGTGAAATCCTTATATTATTCCATTCTTATTTATTTATTGAATAACCTTTATATGCTGAATCCCCTATACTTGGTGACATTCTTCTATTATTCTTGGAACATCCTTCATCTGTGGTTTTACAGGACCGGTTCCGCCTTTTATTGTTATTCATTGGAACATCCATCTCGTGTGTTTTACACCTGACCTCGTTCCGCCTCTTTATCATTCCATTGGAATATCCTATCATGTGTTTTACATCGGATCCGGGTTCCATCTTTATTATTCTCGTTAGAACATCCCGTTGGGTGTGAATTTCACGACCGGTTCCGTTATTATTATTACATTGAATAACCTCATTTATATAAGCAACCGCATGCATGGTGATTTCTTTGTTATTCCATTCTTTATTATACCCAAGTTGGTTAAAACTTTGACTTCTATACTCCATGAAATTAGTAGAATATCCTTGATATTTGCGTTTCATCCAAAGATCTTTTCATGGAAATATTCTTCCGATCATTCTTGAATTTTACTTTCACGAAAGCAAAGATCGTGTCGACAATTTGGACGTTATTAATTCATGGATTAAATAATTCTTGAACTTGTTTTATTGAATTATTATGTCATTGTCATCATCCTCATGTTATATTATGTTATCTTTGGCTTACGTGCATAGATGAACTTAGTATGATTATGATAGGGATCATTCTAAGATAATCACGACTTGATATAAATGATGTGACAAAAGTCCTCGGTGGCTGTAATGCGTTGATGGATAGTTTTTGGTATGATTATGACCGGGGTGATTCTAAGTATAGTCATTGACCATTGATAATTTGATGAAAATCCTCGAATGAGTAGTACATGGGATAATTAGATGTGGTGGTTTATTTATTTGTCGAGTCTAGTGATAAAAATTGATGAAAACCTTTTAAAACCTAAAAGATAGTAGACTTTATTTCTCTACTTGACTCTTTTAATGGATTGCTTATTCGTGCAGTTAAACCTGGTTGTCTATTGTATTTTATCGGTTTAACATTATTGAAGGCTAATGATAATTTATTCGCATTATCTTAGTTATAATATTTCTTCTCGGGCTAGTTGAGCTCACCCTTTCTTTCACCGTTTCTCTTCGTGAAATGAGAATATAGCCGGGACTAGTCGGGGGAACGGAGTAATGGTCCGAGAGGATAGCATTAGTAGTCCTCACTATTACGTGAAATAGTGTGATAATAATTGTAATGAGGACTCCTTTTGAGTTTGTATAATATCTAGTAGACAATATTTGTATTCAAACTCACGTTTATGTCGTATTGTATACGGCAGTTATATTAGTAAGTTGTATTTAAATTCTGTACCATGTAAGTGGCGACCCAAGATGGGTGACGTATACCTAATTTTGGGGGCGTCACAAAATCAATAACAACAGGAATATTATTCAAATCTGACGTGTTTTTATTCAAATCCATAACATGGACTAAGAAAACTCGACATCCGTAATAAACGAATGACTTCATGACTTGATATGAAAATGTTTAACTACAATGGTTTGATTGCTTGAATTCAATAACACAAAGTTACTTAGAATATGAAAACTAACAACCTTACGTAAAGTAATCAATTTGGCGTGATGAGTAGTTAACCTTAAAATCACATCAAAAGCAAATATCTCTATAAAAATAAGGTTAACATGTAATGTGATAGTGCCAACCTGAATCAAGCAAGATTTCTAAACAACGGATGTAATGAAAGTTTCTCCTAACGGAGTCTCCATAAATAGGTCAAAGTCTAATTTCTCCGTAGTCAAGTTCAAACGTTGAGCGCAAGTAAAGAGAGATAAAAGAATGGGTAGGCGGTATCTAGTAAGGTATAAACTTCGTAAGAATTTATAATTAAATAAACCCGTGCTAACTTCGTTCGGGTTTCTCGCATTTTGACCGGCCACGACAAACGCTTCTTCCAAGAATCGTTGATTTTGACTTTTCAGGACATCCTTTTGAGTCACCATTCTCATTGGATCTGGTTTCGATACTCGCATAATCTTGAGCGATATGTCCTTCTTTTCCACAATTATAGCATACCTTAAACTGTTGTGGGCGGCCAATGATATGTCCTCTTTCCCCGTGATTTGTAACATACGACCGATGGTCTTTCTCCTCCTTGGAACCGATTCTTCTTGGGAATCGCGTCTTCATACGGTCGTTGTTAAATCTCCTCTTTTAAAATCTCCTCCGGACTCGCTTCTTCTATTTTCATGGCATACGATTACCACCAAAGTGGGTTACCGCTTTGTCCGTATTCTTCTTTCTTTGTTGGTTATCATTATTACGATGACCGCTATCTTCAGTATAATCCTCGTTATGGTCCCTCGGTTGAACGTATTTCGTTATCTCGCTTCTAACAATCGAGCCCTGTTGACAACATCTCGAATAGAGAGAAAATTTATGAGAAATGAGATCTTCGACGTATGCAGTTTCAAACCTCTCGAAACATCCGCGTCATACGTTCCTCATTCTCCACCAAATGAGGTGCAAACTCGGATAACTACGCGAACTTCGCCTCGTCTTTCGGGACACCATCATGTTATTCTCGCTTCCAGTCTAATAAACTCCACTTCCTTCATACGCGAATACTTTCGTGGAAGTACTTGTCATTGAACTGCTTTGAAATGTCTCCCGCGACATGCCGAGTGAAATTTGGATGGGCACGCTTACTGATTCCCATCGAAGAATATGCCTCGTTCATGGAACATAAAAGTAGCGAATGGAACTTTTCATTTCTCCGCATCCCAAGACATCGAATATCTTGGTAATTTGTTTGACCCACGTCTCGCCTTTAATCGGATCCCGCTTTCCCCGCAATTCGGTGGTCCCGACTCTTTGAACCGCTTGGGTGTGACCACCCGTGAATTGCTATCATTTCTCCTCAGTATTTTGAACACGAGTCTCCTCGTCGATTTTGCATGAATCGCAAAAAGCTTCTAAACATCCCCTCGTTCATCATCTGCTCAGTGGTGTTGTTCACAGGAGGTACATTGCCAACCTGTTGCACGTTCTCCTCGTTGGTAAAGACTGAGCATCTCCACGATCTCATTTACTCCATTGTTAATATTCTCGATCGACATTCTCAAATCATCATCATAAAACAAGGGTTAATTAAGGAAATTAACATATCACATAATATCCCTATATACTAACCAACTAACAAATAAGCTTAGGTAGGACACACTAGCGAAGGATTTACTCGTCTCTCCCCTCCTAGTTCTATTTCCCGATCTCCGCGGGAGATCATATCCCTAAGCTCGATACCAACCGTGACGCCCCCAAAATAGGTCCATTCCATCCAACCCATTCGAGTCGCCAAATACATGGTATGTAAATAACTACAACTTTATTAATACATTTGTCGTGCAAAAATACGACAACATATATATCGTGAGTTTAAATACAATTATTGTCTTCTAGACAATATACATACCCAAATAAATCCTCATCGCAATTATTTATACATTATTTTATAAAAATGGTGAGGACTACTAAACAACTCTCTCTATAACCATCATTCCATACCCGACTGCATTACGCTCGCTACATTCTCGCCTCCCCGAGAAAAAAATGGAACAAAAAGGAAAAGGGTGAGCTCAACTAGCCCAAGAAGAAGAATATTATGACTAAGATAATATACAACAAATTATCGTTAGTCTCCAGGAAAAATCTAATAGAATACAATAGACAACGGTTTTAAATCAACAACTGCAGCCGAAAACAACAATTCATTAGAAGAGTTAAGTAGAGAATGCAAACTACCATCTTCTATATATGAATTTAAAAGTTCATCGTCGATATTTTATCCTCAGTAACATCAATCAATATATATCACGGAATCAAATATTCATCTTTGCACTACATGCCAAAGATATTCATCGATTGGTCATGTTCATCTAAACACTGCTCATCTTTGTACTACTGTGCCAAAGATATTAATCAAGAGTCATGTTCATCTCAACACCTATTCATCTTTTGACACTACTGGCCAAAGATATTCATCAAGAAATCATTCATCTTTGCACTACGTGCCAAAGATATTCAAGAATATCATCATTTAGGATTGAGGATGATGAAAAATATTTTAAAGGAAACGAATCCAAAGGAAACAAAAGAACAAATATTAAGGATTCGTGATTTTAAACAATCCAAGTTCAAAAATACTTCATAAGTAATCGAGTGGAGTAAAATTCGAGAATGATCAAAACATGGATACAATCAAAGCTAGTATCCATGGTAGATATTTTAGACTTAAAAAGAAGAAATTTCATTTTTTGGTGAATAGTGTCAGATTCGTGAATAAAGGTCAGATACGTGAATAAGTAACTCAGACACCAAAAGATAGAAATTTACAAAAAACATCTTCACGCTTCGTGAATAGTACTCATGAATAAGAACTCATGAATAGTAACTCGTGAATAAGAACTCATGAATAAGAACCCGACATGAAAAAGTTCCAAATTTGATAAAAATTTCCAACCAATATTTCAAGATAATGATATTGAAGAAATAATATCATTTTCAAATAAAATAACATCCCTTACCTCAAAAGACAAGATTTCTTAGTTAAAACAGGATATAAAGCTACGACTTGAACTTGCACCAGTATAGCAATACTCAAAGTATACTCAAAATACTCACAAGAATACGCCGATAATATAGAGCGAGAAAACTTCGGTTTCGGTGTGATTTTCAATTCTAACCTAAGACCTATTTATAGGAAAATGCTTTAACAACAAAAGTTAGAAAAATTTAATATAATATTATTTATTTTCCACATCTTTCACGCATCCATGAATCTGAACTCAGCCATCTTAACACATGTTAAATGAGTCCAAAAATGTAAAAACGTTTTTCTTATTAAAATAATTAAAACTTCAAAATTAATTATTTGAGCTTGAACTTCAATAATTCATAATAAATAGCCCTTTTATCAGAAAATTCGAATCTCGCGACTTTTTATAGGAAATTCAATTCTCTACAACTTTGCAGAAGAAATTTTTTCCAAATTCCAAACAGAAATTGACTGAAATCCATAAATGGACAATTTTAAAGTTATAATCAAATTTTGATCAATAATTGTGTCCACCAACACACAAAATATGTGTTAAACATTTAATGCCACAAAAAAAATACTCTTCATCCTCATATACTCATATATCCCACATTCATTATAAAAATATCACCGTTAATATATTATTAAAATAATATAATTAAATGAATTATTTTATCAGAAAAAGATAAAATATTAATTTTCAACAATTGTCATTATAAAAATTTTCTCCATCTATATCCACATAAAATCAATATTTTCCTCATCATATAAATCAATAATTAATTATTCACAAATAATATTACAGAATCACAAGATCTTGGTAACTGTGTAGTTCCTAAGAAAGAGAGGGCTTTCCAATAAGGATCTCTCCTTCTTTGGCGCCGCAATTAGGTGACCAAACCTCTCCTGTATGTAACTTTCTAGACATTGCCAATAATGTTATCCAATAATATTATTCAGATAATATGAATTATTGTCGATAATGGAAAATACTTGTGTAATGACAATTTATCAAAAAACAAAGTAATATAAAATATCAACGCAAAGAATTATTGAATCAATAAAATAAAATAATCGAAGAATAATTCATCGTAACAATTATTGAGTAGTGCCTTCACGTAAGAATCAATAATTGGTGCAATACCGTGTCTTCTTGTTCAACAACGCCAGATAGTGTGTTTTAACCACCGGTATTCCAATAAGATTAATAGCAGAATAACTACGCCAGAATTATTTATAAATAACTTATATTTGTCGCTTTCTTCATCCAATCGCTTTCCGTTATGGGGCCCATAAAAGATCGCGCATCGTTGCATTTAATATTCCCCGACAGTACAAATATTCCACGACCAAACGAATATTCTCCGACAATAATGAATATTTTATAACCACTTGCTTATTCGAAATATTTGCGTATTTTATCCATAACTATCCACATTAATCAAATCAACCCTTACTATTTCAAAATAATAAATAGAGGAAAATAAATTTCATTTATTAATAATTTGGGGTCTTACAAAAATATTCATTTTATGTGGATATAGATGGAGAAAATTTTAAAGTGACAATTGTAGAAAAATTGATATTTTATCTTTTCTGATAAAATAATTCATTTAAATATATTATTATATTTTAATAATATAATAATGGTGATATTTATGTGTATATGAGGAGGAGGAGGAGTATTTTTGTTACAATTAATCTTTAAAACATGTTAAACATGTCGGTGGACCCCATTTCTTGACTGAAATTGGTTTATAGCCGTAAAATCGCCCGTTTGTGGATTTCAGTCAACTTCTGCTTGGAATTTGGAAAAACTTAAACTTACATAGTTGTAGAGAATCAAATTTTCTATGGAAAGGACATGTGGTTTGAATTTTTCTGATAAAAGGGCTATTTATTATGAATTATTGAAGTTCCGTAGTTCCGAAATAATTGATTTTTAAAAGTTTTAATTATTTTTTTTAAGAAAAACATTTTTTGTGATTTTGGTGGGTTGTTGGCTGATGTTTTTGACCAAAGAAGGCTGCTAAGAAATTAAAAAATATATATTAATATTTTATTAAATTTTTTACTTTGGTGTTCTAAGCATTTTCTTATAAATAGGATGCTTAGGTTAGAATTGAAAATCACACCGTAAATGAAGTTTTCTCCTTCTCTCTCTATATTATCGTTTATTCTTGTGAGTATTTTGATACTTTGAGTTTTGCTATACTTATTAAGTTCCTTCAAAGACTATATAAAGATTCGGTAAAAGTACAGTCTTTTCAAGGTAAGGGATGTTTTTTTTTAAATGATATTATTTCTTCTAATATCATTATGCTGGATTATTGATAAGATTTTTCTTGTGAAATTCTTGTTTATTGGTGTCGGGGTTACTATTCATGTAAGACCCCAGTTTTTATGAATAAAAATAAATTTTCTATAAATATCATTTTTGAATATTATGGAATAAATTTGATATAATGTTATAGTTGTGGGTAATATTTACAAATTTTGCAAAGTATGCAAGTTGTCATATTATATTCGATTGGTAGGGAAATATTCTTTTTGTCAGGGAATATCCGTACGACGGTACAATCATTGGTGGACCCCATAACAAAATTATTGTCGGATTGAGAAAACGACAAAAATATTTTATTAAAAATAATGGCGGAAGTTTTACCGTTAATACTATTGAACTACTCGGTAGTAAAAGTACAAAGAATACGCTGTGGTTGCATAGAAAGACACGGTGATTGATTATTAATGCTTATGTGAGAAGTCACCGGTTTGATTCAATTATCATCGATATTTTATATGATGACGAAGTTTTGTTTTATTCAGTATTATTAACGTAATAAAATGAAAAACTTTTTATATAAAATGTAATACTTTTATAAAGTTATTCGTTTTATTAGGCTAATAGTAAATTTTTTATATAAAATAAAATACTTTTATAAAATTATACATTTTATTGACAATAATTAGAATATATTATATTTTATTATGCATAGTATTTGCATAGTGCTGTGATAGTGTTTGCATAGTAAAATCTTTTATAAAATTATTCGTTTTATTAGATTATAAATAGAATATATTATATTTTATTTAAAAGATTTTGCTTTAAATATGGACCGTCAGATTAAAGTAAATCGATCTGGACCGTTCATGGATTGGTTAATATGCAGTTCATTTTTCTATAAATAGAAGCTCATTCTTCATTATTTTCTTACTTAATTCAATGAAACTAGAGAGATAAACTATAGAGAGAAAGAAGAAAAGTATTCTCGCTACTTCCCTACTCTTATATCCAGTTTCTTTTTACGGTAGAGGGTATTATTTCTTTTGTATTCATGAAGAGAACTTCTATTATTCCATTCTTTATATTACATTGGAATAACTTTTGTATCTGTGATTGGTGATTTCGTTGTTACTCCTTTCTTTATTATTCTCATTGGAACATCCTGCTCTGCATGCGTTTTTGCACGGACCGATTCCGTCTTTATTATTCTCGTTAGAATATATCACATGCATGCGTTTTTACGTTTTGGGATTTCGATTCCGTTATTTATTATTCATTGGAATAACGTATGCATGCAAGCACCGCATGCATGGTGATTTCGTTGTTATTCCATTCTTTATTATTCATTGGAATATCTCATTCGATTATGTATTACGCTCGACCTGTTCCGTTATTTATTATTAGGTTGAATAACGTCATGCAAGCAATCGCATGCATGCGTGGTGATTTCTTTTGTTATTCCATTCTTTATTATACTTAGTTGGTTAAAGTTTTGACTTCTATACTCCATGAAATTAGTGGAATATCCTTGATATTTGCGCTTCATCCAAAGATCTTTCATGGAAATATTCTTCCGAGCATTCTTGAATTTTACTCTACAAAGCAAAGATCATGTTGACAATGTATGCGTTATTAGTTCTGAATAAATTAATTCGTGAACTTGTTTTATTGAATTCTTATATCATTGTCATCACCCTCATGTTTATATTTTTTTGAAAGTCATCGTGGCTCTGTAGTGCATGGATGGACTTGGTATGATTATGACGAGGATTATTGATTGTAATCATGACCGTAATGTTACAAATGATGTGATAAAAATCCTCATTGCCCTGTAGTGCATTGATGGACGAGTTGTTGGCATGATCATGACCATTGATGAATACACGAATATCCTTAGCCCGTAGTGCATGGATAATTTATGGTCGTGATACTAATGAATATCCTCGCCGTAGTAGTCTTTGGGATGATGTGGATTATTTATTGTCGAGTCCCCAATGATAAAAGTGATGAAAAACTTTTTAATCATAAAAGATAGTAGATTTTATTCTCTATTTGACTCTTTTAATGGATTGCTTGATCCGTTGCAGTTAAACTTGATGTCTATTATATTTTATCAGTTTAACATTGTTGAAGACTAATGATAATTTATTCTGCATTATCTTAGTCATAATATTTCTTACTGGGCTAGTTGAGCTCACCCTTTCTTTCATTGTTCTCTTCAGGAAATGAGAACGTAGTTGGGATGAGTCGGGGAACGGAGTGATGGTCCTAGATGGTGTATTAGTAGTCCTCACTATTACATTAAATAGTGTGACAATAAATGTAATGAGGACTTATTCGAGAGTGGATATTGTGCAGAAGATGTGATTTGTATTAAAACTCACGCCTCTCTTGTTGTATTTTAAAGATTGTATTTGTATTTTATACCATGTATTTGGCAACTTCGGAATAGGTGATGTATACCTATTTTGGGGGCGTCACAATTCACGTATCCAGATTATTCACATGATCTGCACTGTTAGGTTTGTAATATTCATAACGCAATCAAATTGCATAAAATAATAAGTCGTGGTAAAATCAGAGTTTAAAAAATTTACAAACCATATACCCGGATCACCCTTTATGCATAATTATTAATTAAACGAAAAAGATAAAGAATAAATCATACCCTTGAAGATCGAAGCTTCCTCGTGTACAAGTTCACCTCCAATCCTTTTCGCTCAACTTGAATCCACCGGTTTGGTTCCTTCCTTCGATCAACGTTAGCCACCCAAATGTTTGGCCTCAGAGTGATGATCCACCAAGAAGAAGAAAATTCAAGAAGAAGGGTGGTTGGCTAAACCCTAGTTTTTCTATCTCTATAGAAAAGGTGTACTCTCCCAACAATTGGAATTATTACGATGTTGAAAAGTCAACAACCCCCATCACCACCCATAATAAGACTCTCTTATTTATAGATGTGGGCAACCCACCTTAACAATTAAGGAATTGGGTTTTATTTAATTAATTAAATTCTTTTAATTAATTAAGCTCCCTAATCTTATTAGGGATAATTAATTAAACTCCTTTAATTAATTTTCCTTCCTAATCCAATTAGGAATAAAATGAGAGTACTTATATTAAATTAATTCCTAAACTCTTTAGAAATTAAAATAATAATAATTGTAATAATATTAATAAGACTCTCTTATTAATTTATATTTAATATTTCTAAAATATTAAATAATAATATTAAGCTATTTAATTTATTCTATCACCATAGATTAAATTAAATATACTTAATATATTATTACGATTATGCCATTAACTTCTTAAATAATTATTCTTCCTTTTATGGTGTGACCTTTAGGTTCTCCATATTAAACCGGCCAGAATAAATCAATTAGAACAATTCTAATCTTATTTAAATAAATAAATTAAACAATTAATTTATTTAAATAATATTTATTCTACAATAGGATAAGCCTCCCAATGATCAACGACTTTCCAGATAATATAGATTTCAACATTAATCATTAAAGAACCTTTGAGTAAATAGTTACCGACATAATTCAATCCTTCCACCATACAATGTCCCAATTAAATATAAGACATGGAATTATCACAAGTCTTATTTTATTTAATTATATGTATTTCGATCTCTTAAATGCATTAACTCCAAATAATGCAAATTAGAAACTCCTTTCTAATTTCATTTCGCTTCGCCAAGGACTCACTGGGTTGTCATTTATCGAATCACATATAGACATTTCTCTTCTTTTATTGAAGTGGTAGATTCTTTATCGATCATACATTATCTCCATGTACAACTTATTATACCCAAGCATACCCTTTGATATACCCTAAGGGTCTTAAGGAATAAGTCAAAGTATAACTCATCATACACAAGATACTATGATGATCTCAAGTCCAAGGATTACTCAGACTACTATCACTACAGAATTCCTATCGACAGCAAATAAAACTCCATTAGGTATTCCTTAGCGAGCCAACGCTCAAAGTGAACTTATTCTCTAATAAGCACCTACATACTTGCTTTTAGTGTTCCACACAAATGATCATGAGATCAATCATCCTCATCCAACGAGCAAGTTAACGATGTACCAATCTATCCGGATTCACTAATCCCCAATTTAGTAATCCAACGATTGGGAACTATTTTAGTTTTAAGCTTTCTAAGAATTTAGATCTCATTAGAATGATCATCATCATTATTCTAAAAGCATTGCTTAAAACTACGGGTTTATCACATATTATAAAACAAAGATCATGTAGATAATTAAAAGCCTTTAATAAATTAATACTTTTATTAATAAATGAATAAGATTGTTACAAAGTATATGCTTTATCATCAAACATGATTGGCTCAGTGTGCATACTACTTTCAATCTCCCACTTGCACTAAAGCCAATCGTCATGGTATCTTATACTCTTCTTCTCTAAGTGACGATTATCCCGCCGTTGGATAAGCTTTAGTTAATGGATATGTAATGTTGTTCATGAGAGTCCACTATCTCTATAGTGATTTCCCATCTTCAATGATTCTAATAATCAAATGAAAGTGCCACAACACATGTTTAGATCCAAGATGAGACTTTAGAACTATTCCTAGTTCGTCAGAATGAACTTTTAATCCAAACAATCAACTTGTAGCCTTCATTTATAGCTATATACTTTGTCTTTATCACTAAACCAAAGAACTCTTTTCATTGCTTGGAACCTTTTCAATTCATCGCACCAATCGCTCAAGGTAACACTTTACCTTAAAGTGGATTTTTTCATTCATCTTGGTGGTCTCGTCTTCGAAAAACTTGAGAGTCTTAAGCCTCTAGTTTTAATTTAGACCCACCATGAATATGATCACATCCTTAGTGCTTAAGTTAAGCACTTTAAGATGTTTTTCACCGACTCATAGTGAACTTCTCCATAATACGACCGATCAACATCGTGTCTCAGATATTTCATTGCATACATGATTGTCACTCATGCGATCTCTCTCTTTCGTGGAGTCTGTGGGGACTATTAAGAGAGATACACCCATAGCTCATCGACATGAGACATCTCTCGAGTTTGCCATGCTAAACGACTTTAGCATCAAATGAATATACGCTCGGGTTAAGTCGAGCATCCTCTTAAATCTATCTATATAGATTTATATCCCCAATTAAGATACTCTTCCAAATCATTCATGGAGGAATGTTTTAGACAACTTTATCTTTATCGATTGTAGCATTGGTATGTCATTCCTCATCCGTAGTATATCAACATATAATACTAGAAATTTCACGACGCTTTTCCCAATCGACCCTTTTGTACACACTAGAAGTCTTACCTCATCGAATGTAACTCGATCATCATCTTCTATGATGTGTACCTCATCATCATCATCCATGATGAATCCATACCTCCTAGGTATCTTCTTGGTACTATTCCGCATTTACGATTCTATTGTGGTACAACAGTCTATCTCCGTGTGTTTCTCTTATTCGACTTTATAGTGTTTTGTGGTTCTTGAACTTTCAAGATCTATTATCCTCCCACTAGCCCCTTCAATGATAAACACCTTTATCTTGTAAGCAAAAGCGTGTTTCAGAACAAACACCTTTTGCTAAGTAGGATTATAGAACATATACCCTAAACTTACTTTAGGATGTCCCACAAATCAGACTTGTCAAATCTTGTCCCAAGCTTATCCTTTGAAACCTTTTCACATAAGTCGACAACCCCTTATCTTAACATACTTAAGATTAGGAATCCTCCCCGTCCATAACTTTTATGGAGTCTTCAAATGGATTTTGAGGTTACCATTTCAGAGATATGCAACCATTTTTAGGACATTATCCTGAAGGATACGGAATGTCTCAGAAATCATTATGGACCGCACTATGTCCAACAAGGTACGATTTTTCCTTTCAGATACATCAATCAATTATTATTGTGATCGATGTGTCCATTATGAGAAAACCATTTGAGATGATCTAGAAACTTATCAGACAAGTATTTATTCCTCGATCTAATCAAAGAATCTTAATACTTTGCCAATTTGTTTCACTTTTCAATTCTTTGAACCTTTCAAATAATTCACACTTGTATTTCAACAAATACACACATTCAACTCTTTGAATGATCATCTCCTTTTCTTATACTAATTTGTTCAATATGCAAAATTATTTTCACGTAAGTCAAGTATACAAAATTTATTAAGTAATATTCCATTCTATACAAAACATTATTATTATAAATAGAACAACAATTGTTCTTAATTATAATACCAAAGATTTTATCATTCAACAATAAAATGGAAATAATATTTTTAACAAGAATCGGAATACAATAACAACTTATCGACTTAATAGATTTGCCTCAGTAGTAGTGCTAAACTATAAGTTCTATATAATAATGGCAACCTTTGCTTCATTTTCCACACATAGATTACTTATATTTGTTTAGCTTTCTACTCGCTTGGTCCCTTCATAAATCTATATTTATGATAACCAAAGTCAGATCCAATACCCAAGTAGAACCTCGACTTAAAGAAAAATTTATTTTAAATCATGAACAAAATCAGATTGTAAATCAAACTTCACTAAGCTTCTTTCGTTAGCCTCTCGCAAGATGCTTCGCAGCTTTTTTCCAAAGGTCCAAAGCTTATTGCAAAGGAAGCAAACTCCTTTGCTATCCAGATCGGGCTTGTTCTTATTATCCTTTGTTTATGCCTTTCTATTTACCTTCTTTGAATCGCTCTTCTTTCGTAAGATCCTTTGGCCCCTACCAAGAAGACTTGATCTTTCTTGGTTGAAAGTGACTCTCAACATTTTTCAAATATGTTAAGCAAATCAACGAGGTCGATATCTAGCTTGTTCATATGAAAAATTCACAACAAATTGTGAAAGGAGTCCCGGAGTGAGTGCAAGATCAAATCTTCGCTCAACTCTCCATCCATGACAAAACCGTTGTCCTAATCGATCAATCAAATTGATTATGTTAAGAACTTTTGTCTGCATTTTATAGTGCCATTGGCCATTCTAGATCGGAAGAGCTCCTTAGATATCGATATCTATCACCCCACTTTCCTCACCATCAACTACTGATGTGCAGTGAATATAGAGAAGCATCCATAGTTTCACGTCGACGTCAAGCTCGTTACTCATGGATGCGAGCATGATGCATCGAGCCAATCGCGCATCATCTTGCCACTTTCTAAAAGTAGCAATCTCTTCCTCGAGGCATTGTTCGCAACCATTGCAGGATAGGCGATTAATGACATAAGATAGCTTTTTCACCATGAGAACTATTCTCAAATTCCTTAACCAATCCGCTTAATTGGCCCCGATTAATTTAGCATCTAATATGCTTTCAAAGTTGATAGTAATTTTAGACATTGTAAAATTTTGTAAATGAATTTGTAATTAACAACATTTTAACATACATTCTTTTATTAATTACCAAAATAATTTAGGTCTTGTTTTAAATGGTATCTCCCACTATTTTCTTCAAACTATATTACCCTCACTTATATAGTTCGGCAAAATCTAATTAAAGATTTGCTAGTGAGAATAAGGATCCCATTTCAAATGTATATAGCCTTGTGGTGACACAACAAACTATATATAAATAAATAGGTAGACAACTTTTGTCAATTACATCAACTATGCAACTCCTCAGATTTTGCCTCTTAGATTATTTTGATCAAGTGGTGGCACATCCGAATCAAAATTATCCAAGTTAAGTCCAACCTAGCACTCCATATATTCAAAAAGAAAATATCATCCTTGTGGTGACACAACAAAACAATATTGTTCAATTTTCTTTATAAGCATCAAATGTGATAAATTAACATCTTAAATACTTAATACTTCCTTGTGGTGACACAACAAACTCATATTAAATATTTAATACTCTATTAATTTTATCATGCTAGAAGGCTTAACGCTCGATATTCCAAATATCTTTGAACGCTTTAGACTTAATATAAAAATTGAGGGTTTGTTATTAATTTGTCTCATCTTGTTTAGCGCTGCATTTACATATATATATATAAAATACGCATTATATTAATGAACATGCCAAGCATGTTTGCATAATAATATATATATATATAGTATAAGCATGCACATATAGAATACTATATTCTACCCTTGATTGATTATGGACTTTTATTCTAGTTTGGTTCACTAGAGCCACCAAGTGAACCAAAAGGTCAAACCCTGGGGGTGCAAGAAATAATATTTAAATATAACTATTACATTTAAACCTGCTCCATTACAAACGGGTCTTCAAGCTTCTTCTTTTTTTGATCTCTAATTTTCAAAATTAATTCTAACTATTCCTATTACAAAACTATTTAAAATAAATAGAAACCTTGATCAAAAATCAAGGGAAGTACATAGGAGGATAGAATTTACATTAAGAAAAATTAGAGAAAGACGAGGTACGCAGACCCCATTTAATAAAAACCCATACATTCATGCATCCAACTAAAATAAAATCCAATCGCATCGGGTCAATAAATTCATAATCAATCCCATTTATTATCATACACATCACCATACGATCAATAAATAACATTCATCTCATGAATAATAAACATTTAATATATATATTGATATCATTTAATGGGCAAATTTAGTTAGTATAAAATCTATTTTGAATCAAAATAAACTCCTTTATTTTAATCCAAATTTAAATCAAAATAAAACTATTTTATTTTAATTTATCCAATTTTGAATAAAATAAACTATTTTATTTTAATCAAAATTTTAATCAAAATAAACTCCTTTATTTTAATTAATTATGGAATCCAATTCATATATATATATAAAAAATCTTTAATTAAAATAAACTCTTTTATTTTAATTAATTATGGAATCCAATTCCATGTAAAAAAAAAATTTTTAAATTAAACTCTTTTATTTTAATTAATTATTGAATATTCCATTCCTATTCACAAATAAACTCTTTTATTTTAATTAATTATGAAATTTCTTTTATTTAAAGAAATACGGATGATTTTCTTTCCTATTCACAAATAAACTCCTTTATTTTGAATAATATGAAATCTTATTCCATATTTAAATAAACTCCTTTATTTAAGGAAATTAGGATTTTCTTTCCTATTCACAAATAAACTCTTTTATTTTGAATAATATGAAAATCTTATTTCATATCTAAATAAACTCCTTTATTTAAGGAAAGATGGATTTACTTTCCTATTCACAAATAAACTCCTTTATTTTAGGAAAAATAAAATCCAATTTCAACTCCAATTAGTTATCATGGAATCCAATTCCAACTCTAATTAATTAAATGAAATGAAATTTAATTTTAAAATTAAAATAAACCTTTTATTTTAATATTAAAATAAACTTTTTATTTTAAAATTAAAATAAACTTTTTATTTTAATATATAAAATATTATAATATATATATATATATATATATATATATATATATATATATATATAAATATATATATATATATATATATATATATATATATATATAATATATATATATATATATATTTTTTATATAATATATATATAAATATATATATATATATATAAATATATATATATATATATATTTTATTTATTATATATATATATATATATATATATATAATTATATAATCATTAGCAATCATTAGATAAAATATATTACATTAATGATTTATTAATTATAAATTATCGATTCATTTTTTTATTCATTTCAAAACCGTGATTTATGACATTTATGATTTTAATTTTTTTATAAAAAAATAATTTTAAAATAAAAAAATAATGATAAAAAAATCATTATGTCGGTTTCTTTTAAAAAATAAAATCAAATTTTTTAAAAAAACATGCATAATTTTTAAAAATTTTTTTTTTTTTTTTTTTTTTTTTTTTTTTTTTAAATTTTATATAATAAAATTATGCCCAATTAAATTGTTCTAAACATATCAATATACATATCAAATTAAAACAATTAATAATTGCGTGATAAAGGTTTGGCTCGATGCCACCGTTAGGTTTGTAATATTCATAACGCAATCAAATTGCAAAAAAAATGCTAAAGCGTGTAAAAATCGTAGTTTAAAAAATTTACAAACCATATACCGGATCACCCTTTACGCATAATTATTAATTAAACGAAAAGTAAAGAAGAATAAAATCATACCTTGAAGATCGAGCTTCCTCGTGTACAAGTTCACCTCCAAATCCTTTTTCGCTCAACTGAATCCACCGGTTTGGTTCCTTCCTTTCGATCAACGTTAGCCACCCAAATGTTTGGCCTCAGAGGTGATCCACCAAGGAAGAAGAAAATTCAAGAAGAAGGTGGGTGTTTGGGCTAAACCCTAGTTTTTCTATCTCTATAGAAAGGTGTACTCTCCAACAAATTGGAATTATTACGTATGTTGAAAAGTCAACAACCCATACCACCCATAATAAGACTCCTCTTATTTATAGATGTGGGCAACCCACCTTAACAATTAAGGAATTGGGTTTTATTTAATTAATTAAATTCTTTTAATTAATTAAGCTCCCTAATCTTATTAGGGATAATTAATTAAACTCCTTTAATTAATTTTCCTTCCTAATCCAATTAGGAATAAATGAGAGTATTTATATTAAATTAATTCCTAAACTCTTTTAGAAATTAAAATAATAATAATTGTAATAATATTAATAAGACTCCTCTTATTAATTTATATTTAATATTTCTAAATATTAAATAATAATATTAAGCTATTTAATTTATTCTATCACCATAGATTAAATTAAATATACTTAACATATATATTATTACGATTATGCCATTAACTTCTTAAATAATTATTCTTCCTTTATGGTGTGACCCTTTAGGTTCTCCATATTAAACCTATTGTGAATAAATCAATTAGAACAATTCTAATCTTATTTAAATAAATAAATTAAACAATTAATTTATTTAAATAATATTTATTATTCTAATAATAGGATGTTCTCCCTAATGATCAACGATTTTCCAGATAATATAGATTTCAACATTAATCATTAAAGAACCTTTGAGTAAATAGTTACAGACAATTCAATCCTTCCACCATACAATGTCCCAATTAAATATAAGACATGGAATTATCACAAGTCTTATTTTATTTAATTATATGTATTTCGACTCTTTAAACGCATTAACTCCAAATAATGCAAATTAGAAACTCCTTTCTAATTTCATTCTCGCTTCGCCAAGGACTATCGGGTTGTCATTTATCTAATCACATAGACATTTTCTTCTTTATTAGAAGTGGTAGATTCTTTATCGATCATACATTATCTCCATGTACAACTTATTATACCCAAGCATACCCTTTGATATACCCTAAGGGTCTTAAGGAATAAGTCAAAGTATAACTCATCATACACAAGATACTATGATGATCTCAAGTCCAAGGATTACTCAGACTACTATCACTACAGAATTCCTATCGACAGCAAATAAAACTCCATTAGGTATTCCTTAATGAGCCAATGCTCAATTGAACTTATTCTCTAATAAGCACCTACATATACTGCTTTTAGTGTTCCACACAAATGATCATGAGATCAATCATCCTCATCCAATGAGCAAAGAACGATGTACCAATCTATCCGGATTCACTAATCCCCAATTTAGTAATCCAACGATTGGGAACTATTTTAGTTTTAAGCTTTCTAAGAATTTAGATCTCATTAGAATGATCATCATCATTATTCTAAAAGCATTGCTTAAAACTATGGGTTTATCACATATTATAAAAACAAAGATCATGTAGATAATTAAAAGCCTTTAATAAATTAATACTTTTATTAATAAATGAATAAGATTGTTACAAAGTATATGCTTTATCATCAAACATGATTGGCTTGAATGCATACTACTTACTATCGATAATTTGTTCTATATTATCATAGTCATAATATTCTTTATCGGGCTAGTTGAGCTCACCCTTTTTTTTTGTTCCATTTTTCTTCTCAGGAGGCGAGAATGTAGCGAGTTCTAGTCGGGGTGTGGAATGATGATTCTAGAAAGTTGTTTTAGTAGTCCTCACTATTTTTGTAAAATAATGTACCAATAATTATAATGAGGACTTATTTGGGTGTGAATATTGTTTAGACGACAATATTTGTATTTAAACTCACAGTTTTCATGTTGTATTAATAAAGTTGTAGTTGTTTCTGTACCATGTTATTGACGACTCAAAATGGGTGATGTATACCTATTTTGGGGACGTCACAATTTATAAATTTGTTTAATATACTTATAAGCTATTCTCGAACAGTCTCATATCTATCACCTATCTTTAACACAAACCTTAGGGCGTCCCTCTTCAAGGATGACTTATTTTAAAATGATTTATAAGTTAAAACTAAAATGACTTATAAGTTATATTAAGTAGTAACTTGTAAATAAAAGTATTTGACATCTTTTTGACTTATAAGTTATAAATTAAGTTAAAATAAAATGTGAAGGTGTTTGACTAAAATAATTTATAAGTTAAAATAAGATGTAAAGCACTATTAAAATAAGGGCAAAACAGTCTTTATAATTGGTCAAACTTACTTATTTTAAAATGACTTGTAAGTCATTTTTTAATAAGTCAGAATTTGTTATTTATCAAAAATAAGTCACCGTCAAACGCTTCATCAATAAAAAATAATTTATAAGTTGGTTTGACTAACTTATAAGTTGTTGCCAAACATACTCTTAGTACTTAATATGCGAACAAAAACTAATAAGTGGAGGTAGTTTAACAAAATAGTGACATATTTGCATTGACATCCTTTATTTATAATAAATCACAAACTTAGTACCTAAGTTTATTTGATTTAAAGATTTGCCTCGAAATTAAGTACGTGTTGTCAACCCCACAACAAAACCCTCACAAGATCCTCACACAGAAATCCTCATAGAGGATCCAGATCTAAGGGCAAAACAATTTTTATATTTGGTCAAACTTATTTTAAAATAACTTGTAAGTCATTTTTTAATAAGTCAAAATTTGTTATTTATCAAAAATAAGTCACCGTCAAACGCTTCATCAATAAAAAATAATTTATAAATTAGTTTGACTAACTTATAAGTTATTGCCAAAGATACTCTTAGTACTTAATATGTGAACAAAAACTAATAAGTGGAGGTAGTTTAACAAAATTGTGACATATTTGCATTGGCATCCTTTATTTATAATAAATCACAAACTTAGTACTTAAGTTTATTTGATTTAAAGATTTGCCTCGACATTAAGTACGTGGTGTCGTGCACTCCAAAATATGAGACCAAAATCTCTTCGTTAACAGAAGAAATAAAATTCAAATCAATAAACGTAGAAAAGGTAAAATTTATTGAGGAGACGCATAGTTGCTCTTCCATGGCATCCACAGGGAGTTCATTTATCACTATACAGCTTCATAACAAGGTAAAATTTATTTCTTTATGTATCCATAAGAAATTCTCTGTATAGGTTTCTAGATCCGATAGTTTAGTTTCTGGTTTGTTGCGGCGTATCGTCTTAAATTTAATGGGTTGCCCTCTTTTTTTTTTTTTTTTTTTCTCCTTTAAAATTTACAACCGAGCATTGGTTTGAATTAAAGTAAAACATTTGACTTGAATATGGAGCTTTAAGACAGGATTAATAGATAGATTACTGGGATGTGATGATATTATTTATTGTTCCATATCCGTTCATTGATTTAGAGGAATATGTTTATATTATCGGAGTGTCAAGTTACTCTGAGTCCAAAATATAGGATTATTTTGACTTCTCAAAATTTTAAATTCAAAATTTATTTATTTAACTTTTAAAATAGTTGTCTTGTAGTTGTACTTTTTTAGATAAATTACAATTTTCATTATTGTCTAATATGAAATGAATTCATGTCAAGTTTAACTTTGAAAATATGTCAAATTGACTTCGCAAAGTCATATTGATCCTCTATTTCAGAATCGAGGAAGTAATTTTTTTTGAACAACTATATTTGTAGTGCTTACATTTTACCTGAGATGCAAGTTTAAGGTTAAATGGTTTCTCATATCTCAACTCTCAATGTTAACGAATTTCTTAACATGCTTTGTAATGATTTCCTGTTGAGGTGAAGTCCAATTTTGGGAATAATGCAACCTATGAACTAAACAATGGTAACTAAGGCTTTACCAGACACCATGGAATGTTGCATCAGATAGATGCAAGTTTTGATGAAGGTACAATGGATGGGAAGTAGAGGGATTCACCACTACGTGCATGTTAGATGCAACTTATTTGTATAAGATTTTTGCTTATGGCTTAAAATAAGCTGATCTTGTAGTGTTTGTAGGACTGAGCAAAAAGCGGGTAAAATTAAATAACCGAGCCAAACTGAAAATTTTCAACCGAAATATTTCGGTTATTTGGTTATTTTGCGGTTATAACTGTTATAGTATCCAATATTCGGGTTCGGTTCCAGTTATGCGAAATTATATATTAAAAAAATACTAAGACTTAAAGAGTTTAGACATAAGAGTACTGATTACTGACGTATTATTTAGCTTATTGCCCTCCATATCTTCCAACGTCAGTAGAATTTCATGCTTTGTGTGCTTGCAGGAAAAGAGTGCAGTTTGTTTGGGGATCTCAAAGAACTTATACAAGGTGAAGTCTGAGTTAAAGTATCTCATGAAAAGCTATTGCATGGAGTATTTCTTTGAAAGCAGTAATAATGGTACATACAATTAATTAGCTCTAACAATCAGTTCCAGTGGGAGCTCTTTTTCCTTGACGTTTCCTATCATGATTGACTTTTTTGCTGGCCTAGGAAGCGTAATTCCTTGAAAATGATACAGCCTGGACTTCAAATTAAGGAAACTTAATTTCGGTTATTAACCGAATAGTTAAATCGGTAATTCGGTTACCTCGTAATTCGGATAGTTGTTAGGATAGCTAAATTATGCAAATTCTGATTTTCGGTTCGATTATAACCAAATAATAAGCCATTACTGTTTGGTGCAGCATATAGGTATAAGATATAATGAAATTATAGCTTAAATCATCCATAATTTATCATTAGATTATGTATTTATTTTAATGAAATTTCTGAAAATTAAAGAATATCCTCAAGTAAATTTATTAAAACTCTTTATATAATTTGATTGACAGATGTAATTGTGATAATCTCTAGTTGCACCGAAGGGGGCCTAAGAGTGTGTCTATTTTTTTGTTTCATTGTGCTGTGGCTAAATGTTCATTCGACCTGCATGTTTGCATCTAATTCTCTTCAAGTTGTATTCGTTAGTGCAGAAGGAACTTCGTTACAATTATACTTTAATTTGGAACCTGCAATCCTAGACATCTACCATGAAACCAAAGTACCAAACACAGCCCATTGTTCACTCTAGGAGGTTGCGTACTATGCTAAATTTTGATTATATAGATTGATCGTAGTACGACTCGTTTTCAGGCCTTTCTGGTCCTAGTACTGAACAAAAAGGATGTAAACATGATAGTTGATAAGAAGGTCTCAGGAGATGAACAAAGCTACAAGCCTTCTTTCTATACATAAGGCAATTCAATTTGCGTCAGCAAGGGTCAGAAAGTGATAACTTCAGTCTTTTCTCATTAATATGACATTGTCAATTTTTTCCCGTATACTGGATGGCTTTTTTTAGTTTGGTTCAATTAGACACATAATTGAAGCTCACGTCGTGACCTTATGACAGGACTGTGATTACTCGTGTCTTATTCTCTGGGTATTTTGTTAAATTGAAGTTACTTAATATAAGCAACAATAGCTGGAGATTCTAAATGCCATTTCTGGCTATTAAGATGTCATTCTGTTTTAATTTCCGCTACTATCTTTTTATTCTTTTTTCCTTCTTCATTTATCGACTTTTCCTGGTTACTTTTTTATCAGGTGAATCATGTTACTCTGAGCACCATGACCACAAATAGACCGTTAACTAGAAATTTCCAGAATCTTGGTAGAAACCATGGGAATTATTTGCGAACAAAAGTGAAAACGTCTATAGAAGCAGATGCACTTGCAAAAGATTCTGTCACTGCTGAGTCAATTGATGACAAGAATGGTAGTTCTTCTTTTCCGGTTTCTACCTCATTTCATATTATTTATTGTGACAAAATCACACAAAAACAGTTCAGTAAAGAGACAAGAAACTTTATGTGGAAACCCAACTGATATAAAACCATGGGGAGAGCTTTCAGTAATCCAATATACAAAGGAAAGAGAAGAATACATCACTCTGATTGACTTCATAACACTGGCAACAGAATAAGATTCATGTATACACTGTAGCCGTTCCCAAATGTCAAAAAGGGGAAAAAACACTTCATTGTAGACTGGCTTTGCTTAAAGTAGATCTTAAGTTTTAAGTACAGAATCTGTTTGTTAACATCAACAAAAAGGTATTGAGAACTTCACATGGATTGCAATCTTCTAGTATAAAGCATCTGGCTCCCTTCATTTGTTACAAAGCATGCTAGTTTATAATTTTGTCTTTCTCCTAAGCATACATTATAAATGAGAAATTTTCACCAAAAACCTTAGTAAAAAACTAAGATTCTAATTCAAACATTTTGACTCTCGTTTTATTGAATAATTGTTGTCATAACTAATAATCCAAATTCCAAGGCTATGGTATGTTCTAGAGTACTAAATGATTTGCAATTCTGTCACACTTGCAGTACAAGATTTACCTGTCTGAAATGTAAATAAATAAGTAAAAGTTTTCAGTACATATTGTGAACTCTTTGACCAAATCCGTTACTAAATTAGACTTTTAGTTCTATTTTCTGTCCTTTAGTCTAAAATGTCTTTGAACATTTTCTCGATCACCGTGTTAGGGTCTGGTTTAAAACTCAGAGAGGCAAAAGCAGTTGAACAGATGTGGTTTCTAAATTCCTTCTGTTAATTGGTTTCCCGTTTGCTACCAAGTAGTCATTTGAGTTTATCATTTTGAAGTAGTTGTACATGCAAGTATCATGCAATTTGAAGAAAGCATTTGAAAATTGAGTTGAGAATTGTTCAGTTGTTCTTTGTGAAAATAAATTCTTAAATAAGTCTGTTCCACTTGCCCCTCCCAACAGCAATTTATTTAAAATCATATCGTCTTATACGGATGCAGATTTTTGAAGTTGTTAGCATGCATCGTTAGGGAATATTATGTGAAAATCTTGAGTAGTCTATTCGATTGCCTCCCTCCCAACATCTATATATTAAAATGTTATCTTCTCAACTGATGCAGATTTTGCAGTTGTTGGCATGCACCATGTGGGAATATTATGCGAAAACCTTGAGAGGTCGCTTGATTTTTACCAGAACCTTCTTGGTAATCCCCATTTTCTGTACAAATTATATAGTACTTTTTTTTATTGCACATTAACAAATCCTAAGTTCAATTTAATATCAGGTCTTAAGATAAATGAGGCAAGGCCCCATGATAAGCTCCCTTATAGGGGTGCGTGGCTGTGGGTGGGTTCTGAGATGATTCATTTGATGGAGCTTCCAAATCCTGACCCCTACACTGGACGGCCTGAGCATGGGGGGCGAGATCGTCATACTTGTATTGCAATTCGGGATGTGTCTAAGCTTAAAGTGATTCTCGATAAGGCTGGTAATTATTCTTATTGCCATTTTTTACCTGAATGCAGAAAAAGTTGTGGCCCTTGCAAATTCTCCAAACACGTGAAGTTACTGAATGAAAAGTTGGTTTTTTGTTCTTTTTATATCTCAGGTATTCCATACACCCTCAGCCGCTCTGGAAGGCCAGCAATCTTCACACGAGATCCAGATACTAATGCACTAGAATTTACGCAAGTGGATTGCTGAAATGTTTCTGTTTTTAGCATGAACTCAATATAAACTAGAATTTTACTTTGCAAATGTAATTGAACAATTAAAATCTAAAGGATCGTGGTTTTGTAAATCTGTACTACCTGATGTAATGATATGCCATGTGATGAGATCGAGATTCTAATGCTCTAGAATATACGCAAGTGGATGACTGAAATGTTTGACAGTTTTTGGCACAAACTAAAGATAAAATTAAACAGTTACATTCTAAATATCATTGAACAAATTGGATGAAGAGGGTTACTATTTTGTGAATCTATCTCGTGCTGTGATAATGAAATGCCATGACAAGGCTTTTTTGTTTAAATTTTTTTGATGAGTTTGCAATGTAGCCTTATCACTGAGTAATCTAATCAAACTCTTGCGGGACAGATATTTGAGTCCTGCTAAGTATTTCAATTTGAGTCCTAAGTATTGTGAAAGTATGTCGAATTAGATTGCGAAATTTCGTATGGGATTGGATATTATAAAGCCAATTATATTACTCTCTACAAGAGAAGCCAATTATATTACATTATCTCTCTAGAAGAGTTACTGCTAATACTTGTTCACGTAATATAAATTCGCTAATAATTTACGCTAGATATTCTATCTGAAAAAAGTTGCAAGCAGGAGCAACATTTGTACAAGAAATGATCATAAGTATGCTCAAGCAACACCTGGACTAAACCTTTAGTTATCCCCTAAAAAAAGGAGTTCTACTATTTAATTCATACATGTCTTTTATTCAAATTCTTAAGGATGTTACAGCGACCTCCATTCTTGTATAGTAGAATGTAAAGTGTGGTTTGGAGTAAGAATCTTATGCTGCAGCTGCAGCTTTGTCACTGGTGATACATTGTGTCTCTCAACCCATATCTTTATTGCTTTGTGCTCATATGAAAAACCATCAGCAGCAATAAATGGATCATCCATTACTTCCTGTAATATCCATTGCACGACGCACAGAAAAACAGAATGAGATGCATTGCCACATATAGAATGAAATCATATTTCTAATGAAGTTCGAACTTTTCACCTGAAGGATTGGGCAGTAGAAGTGGCTAGGTGCATCAGTATTTGTGGCTACCTTTTTGCTTGCATCTGCAAAATCAGCAAGTTTCTTCAAAACTGGAAGGACTTCAGTGTCAAGATCTGGCCTATCTCTGCATCTGAGTGTGGAGCATTTCAGTGCCATCTGAGCTAGTTTCATTGTTTTGGCTAATGGCCAATCTGTAATCGACTCATCCAGTATATCTGAGAAGGAACCACCTTCAAAAGCATTTTCCACACTCAATAAAAGCTCGTTGGGATGGCGAGCAGTCAACAGTTGAAGAACTATGATTCCAAAACCATATAGATCAGATTTTGGTCAAACTGTGCCAGTTCTTTGATACTCTGGATCCATGTAGAAGAGTGTACCAGCAAGAACAGAGTTTCCATATTCTGTGATGTTGTCAGGCACGACGTCTGTGATGAGTTTTGCCAGGCCTGCATCTCCAATTTTGCTTACATAATTTGTGTCTAACAAAATATTTCCTGGTTTCAGATCTCGATGGACAATGGGCTCTGGCTTTGAGTTGTGTAAGAATGCAAGTCCACAGGCTACTTCAAAAACTATTCTGAATCGGATGACCCATGGAAGAGACTGATCATTTCTTCTGCGGAAAATATGATCATCCAGGCTTCCATTTTCCATATACTCGTAAACCAGGCAACCAATATCTGGACAGGCTCCGAGTAGTAAAACTATGTGGGGATGGCGCAGTCGGGTGAGAACTTCTACCTGTATATAATTGACTGATGACAGTAAGAACATTGCAACCAAGTTGAAGTGCCATGGTTACAGAAACTAAATAGAGCAAGATATATCCAGTATGACAAAAACATTCACAATTAGGAATTGAGTACTAAATTGTAAAGCAAAGAATCCCTAGTTTATAAAATATGAACATGTATGTGATGAAATCGGTTTATCTGTGAGTAAACTCTTCTTGTTCTGGAACTTCACAGGACAATGCAAGTTTCACATAATCATGCTTATGCGGCATAGGCCTCAAATGAGAAAAGGGAAACAGTGAGAAATTAACCTCTTTCAAGAATTCATCTTTTCTGTCATATGCATCAGGACTAAGAACTTTGATGGCTACAGGGGTGCGATCAAGATTGCATTTGTAAACTTTCCCATATGCTCCAACACCAATTACCTTAGTCTCAGTGAAGAAATCAGTTGCTACCTCTATTTCATCCCTACTGTATCTTTTGTACCTTTTATCATTCAAGAAGAGTGCTTCCACAATCCTTTGCTTTTCCAAGGACTCCTGGATGCCTTTCAGTTCTGCTGTTTGCCTTTCATAAGCCTCTTTAGCAAGCAAATTTCTTGCCATTTCGCCTTCTTTCACAGCTTCCACATGCTTCTCTTTCTCTTCAGCAGCAATTTTTCTGAAATTTTCTTCACTTTTTTGAGTTGCATTCACTCTTTTTGATTCTTCAAGGCAGTCAGAAGAAAGCATGTGGACCTGCAGAATGGAACATCCACAATTTAACCTAAAACGGCAGTACCAATAAAAAAAAAATTCACATGTACTCACTCTAGATCAATATCTGAAAGATGTAATGAAGTTTGAAATGGATTGAAATAAGCTAGAGAATATCATCAAAAAACAAAGATAAACAACATAGTTAACATCCAGGATGCGATTAAGTGATCAAGCTCAAACCTTGTTTTGGGCATAGACAAGGTCTTCACAAGCTCGATTGTACAGATTGACTAAATTTTGTAATTCTAGACGCAGTTGTTCTACTTCAACCTGCACATCTGACTGCATAAGATACACATCCTTGAAAGTTAGATCCGACATATCATTTTAGTACACCTAGTTGCAGTATATTAGTAAAAAGTGACTAACACGTGGCTTAAGAACAGCTTTGCTTGGGTACTGAATACTCCCTCCATTCTAAAATATAAGATTATTATTGACTTTTAAAGTCAACTTAAGACATTTTCAGACTCATAGTTGACAAGAATTTCTTTAATATTAGTCAATAAAATGATGAAACTTATAAACCATCTTAAAAAGTATTACTCATAGTAAGTTTTATTGTTTCATAATAATTTTTATGAATCATCTCAATTTTGAGTTTGAAAATGTCTCCAATTGACTTTCAAAAGTCAATAATGATCTTATATTTTGGAACGGAGATAGTATATTTTTAGAAACGGGAATAGGCATTTACTGAAAAAAGAAAAAGAAAAAGAAAAAGAAAAAGAAAAATAACCGGCTCTGAATATGTAGAAGACCGAGAAGCGGATCTGTGCACTGTCTGAGTTTCCGAAATAATATTTCCCAAGTTTTGATGATTGCTCTCCTTGCTCTCATGCGTGAATGCCTCAGAATTTAGATCTGTCACTGATGATTTTCCAAAATTGCTCTCAGTTCTGCACTCCACGGAGGAAGAACAGATACCAGATGGAAGTTCAATCTTAGTATGAGCACCACGTTCCCTTTGAATAAACAACCAGTGATTGGAGATTTTATCTGCAACGATAAAGGCAGCACAATGACAAGTAGCATCATAAGAACTAGAAACTAATTCTAGACTAGATTAATGCTGAATGATAAAAGTAAGTGTTTAAAAAGTACCACTAGTTGACAATGAGTTCACTGAATTCGACATGAGTCGACCTCTAGACACCAGGTAGACATTACAAGTGCCAGGAGCATGTTTCAGAACAGTTGAAGGTACCCCAGGAGCCTTTAGCTTCCTAAAAAGAGGAAATTGAAATATTACCAGAGGCATTGGCAAACATTATGTACACGTGTAAGAACCTCAAACAAGTCCATACAAATCCTGTTAGCATGCAGCTAAAAGCTCACAAAAGCCTCAAACTGTAATCCTAGCATAAACTTAGAAACTATCTAGTAAAAGTATGAATTCCAATAGCCACCAACTTGTCATATATACATACTTATCACGGCGCCACAGCGAGATGCAGTAGTTGTTGACCGCCAGAATTCCTAGGCGATAAGGCGCACCCATGGCGTTCATATGGCGACAAGTTGTTAACAATGTACAATTTTGTTTTACTTCAAAAACATATTCGACAATAAAATTTTATATACAGTAAAACTCAAAACATAATAACTAACACTATGAAATAGAATTAAAAACACAATTATATAGAGAATAACTAACACTATGAAACACAATTAAAATTCAAAAATAAAACACTTGACATTGAAAACTAGTAGAACAAGTTAACAAACATTATGTAGAGAATAAATGATCAACCAAGTCAACAATCATCACACATTACAAGTCTAATAAATAATAAAAATTACACCATATAGCTAGTCCATGGGCTATGATGAGTCATGGATACAAAATGACTTAATCACTTAACCTGGGCTAGCTACCAAGGGATAAGCCTTGGAAGCTCGGCGTCCAAGGCGTTGCCTTGTTCTTCTTTAGCGCCAGGACGCCTAGTCCCATGGCGACGCTTGACAACTATGATACATATTCATTAAATGAAACAAATATTATGACATCAAAAGCTCCCAACAGTTTTAACATGGAATTAACCAAAGAAGACAATGTTAATACTTCATATCGAAAATCATGACATTGTACCTAGTTATGCAATTGGAAGAACAAGAACCTAGCACTAAACTTGTTATCCTCGACTCAGATATGTATCTCACAAGTGATGTTGCAGGATTGTCCCCTTCCAGCAGCATAGTTTCTATCTACAAAAATTTTTAAACATTAGACTATACTTCAATACTAACTCAAGTACAGTAGAGCTCAGCTACAAAGGAAAGATCAAACTCACCTTTTTGGTTTTGCATAATTTCTTAAATGGTGTAAAGATTTCTTCAAGTCTTCCTTTCATGTCTTCCACATACATTGCCACCACATTAGGATCAAGCTGCTTAATAGGAATATGATCTCCTGCTGTTGAATACATTGGGGACACAACAACTGACTCAAATTAGCTTCCTCAAGTAGTAAAAACGAATGAAGGACCTATTGATAACATTTTTGATCGATAAATAGACTTCAAGCTCCAAATTACCTAAAACCATTAAAGGTACATTCTCTTCTCTCTTTTTTTCCCTCATACTTTATAAAAATTTCAACAACATTTGGTTATTTATTCGGAAAGAAATGAAATGTCACATCAATAAGCACTAAAAGCTAATAAAAGTTTATATGTTTTCACTGTTGTAATAAATAAAGGAAAGCAAAAAATATTGTAATCCTTGTGCTTTTGGGTTTATAACTGCTGACATAGTAAATAAAAACAGCTAGAATCAACTAAATTGAACATTTTTTTCTCTATCTTCTTTGGTCGAAATATTAGTTCCAAAAAGTTTGAATTCTAAATCTCATACTAAATTTTATCAAGAACTCGAGAGTACAGACTTCAATCGAAAATCACTTTAATTCATCACAAATTTCACAGTACAGTTAAAATTTTAGACATACATTTAAACAAACTTATAAGCAGCTTATACGTTGTTCAAACTAACTTATAAGATGTTTTTCACTATTCACCTGTTTGGCTATGACTTATTTTTTTGACTTATCTCATTTTTGAGAAGTAACTATTTCTTACTTCTCAAAAACCTACTTATAAGTCATTTTGAAATAAGTAAGTTTGACCAAATGTAAAGACACTTTTGCACTTATTTTAATAGTCTTTGCATCTTATTTTAACTTATAAGTCATTTTAGTCGAACACCTTCACATTTTATTTTAACTTAATTTCTAACTTATAAGTCAAAATGGTGTCAAACACATTTATTTATAAGTCCCCACTTAAACTAACTTATAAGTCCTCTTAAATTATACTCCCACCATTCCATAATAATAGTCGTGTTAGCTTCATGCATATGATTTAAGAAAGCCATTTCATATTATCATTTAATAATTAAAATTTGTGTGAAATTATAGAAAATTTCTTGAAGTTAGGGGTGATATATGAAAGTAAATAATTTATTCTCCTAGAAACTTGTAAATGACAAATAAATTGGAACAAAAAAAGTCTATTATTATGGAATGGAGGGGGCTAACTTATAAGTCATTTTAAAATAAGGCATCCCAGAAGAGGCCCTTAAACCATGACAATATTAAACTAGAAACCAAACAGAGAAAGAAAAAAAAACATCAGTTATATCAAAATATGGAAGCCAAAAGAATGTCACAATTCTGGTAATTCCACATTAAATTTTTTTGCAATGAAATTCACAAACATTTTACACCTTATTAACTAAATTTCAAACGTCTGAAGCTAATCATTACGACCGTCCATAAAAACAAGTCATTTTGGTTTCATTATATAGAGATATAAATAAAATACTAACATGGAGTAGGGATGGAAGTGAGGGTGGGAAAGAGATAGAGATATAAATAAAATACTAACATGGAGTAGGGATGGAGGTGAGGGTGGGAAAGACATAAATTAAGACGAAACGATCGGCTTTAGGCATTAGATTCTCAACCGCCCACCGGACGGCGCGCCTGCTTCCTCTGCCTCCATTACCGCCACCACCACCCCCTAAACAGCCACCGCCACGGATATAATCTCCGACGGAGCACCATCGCAGTGGAGACTCATGATGTCTACGCCTGAGTGACTTATTAGTAATCAGTAGTAACAATTTTGGATTTAAGGGGAACATCTCAACGAACTTAATATTTGGCGTGTTTGAAAAGCTGCTTTGATAACTACGGCCCAAAAGGCCTACGCAGGGGTCGACCTCCTTATAAAACAAACAAAGGGTTACAACAATTAAAAATTAATTACAAAATTAGTACATTCATAAAATAATTATAAAAAAAATAAACATAATAACCAAATGTATTAAATTCTACACTTCTTATCTGTCCATTCTCTCACCGCCCTCCTTTCTCTTCCCCTTCATTCTCCTCTATCGCCTCCTCTCTTCTCTCTCCTCCCCTTCATCCTATTCTTCTGTCGCCTCCTCTTTCTTCCCTTGCATCTTCTCCTTCATCCACTACTGCCATCCACTACTGCCTCTCTCTCCTCCCCTTCTTTCCAGTTGCTTCTGTTGAGGTTTCCGCTCACGTTGTTCACTATGAACTCAGAAAGAATGAAATTGTGCGCAATTGTTACTATGACATGCTTAAAAGAGTTCAAAATAATGTTATTCAATATGCAGACCAGATTCCATCTGCAGCCTGCATGACGGAAGCCATGAAAAATCATTTTCAAAGTCTGGTATCAAATCGTGATGTTTTGCACCAATCCTTTCCAAACATTGAGATTGTTGGTGTTGCTTTTGCAACTTCTGTTGGTGTTACTTCCCATACATATTGTGCTGGAGAGTGCAATTGTATTGTATTTTTTTATGACTATTTGATTACCCATTTGTATGAAGATTTGGCTACCAACTGCACCTTTTTATTGATGTAAGGTAAGCGAGATTGTGTTACACAATATTGAATAATATTTTTTATTTTTTTTAAAACCACACGACTATTCTCTAATTCTATCACGGTTTAACAAAATAAAGAAAACAAATACATGTAACACTTGATAATTGTTCTGAATTTTTTTTATGACTATTTGGTTACCCACAAAAACTAAAATGGTACTTTTGTATGAAAATTTGACTACCAACTGCACCTTTTTATTGATGTAAGGTAACCGAGATTGTATTACACAATATTGAATAATATTTTGCATTTTTTTCTTCTTACATTAAGTAAGAAAAAAACCACACGATTACTCTCCGATTTCATCATGGTTTAAGAAAATAAATACATGTAACACTTGTAATTATTCTGAATTTTTTTTTATGGCTATTTGGTTACCCACATAAACTAAAATGGTTACCTTTGTATGAATGTTTGGTTACCAACTGCACCATAAATAAATACATGCACCGACGACGACCATTGCAACAACCAATAAACTATTAATGTTTGCACATGTTGAAGAAAATAAATCTAGCTAACACTTGAAAACTGTTCTTAAATTTTTTATAATTAATTGGTAACCCAATAAAACTAAATTGGTTACTTTTGTATGAAGGTTCGCTACTTACTAATCGCCTTTATGAAAAAAAAAATATATCGACTACGACCATTATATAGAACCCAATAAAGCGTTTTCGTGGTTGCATATGTTGAAAGAACAAATCTAGGTAATACTTCAAAGCCGTTTTAAATTTTTATAATTAATTGATAACCCAATACAACTGAATTGGTTACCTTTGTTAATATAAAAAATTAATAATTTTTTAAAGTTAAGTTGGTATAGCATTGTGTCAATGTTGTGATGTAAGACCCCAACTTTTATGAATAAAAATGAATTTTCTATAATCATCATTTCTAAATATTATGGAATGAAATTGATATAATGTTATAGTTGTGAGTAATATTTAGAAATTTTACAAAGTACGCAAATTGTTTATAATATTCGATTGGTCGGGAAATATTCGTACGACGACACAATCATTGGTGGACCCCACAACAGAATTATTGTCGGATTGAGAAAATAACAAAAATATTTTTAAGAAAATAACCATGGAAGTTTTACCGTTAATCGTTGAAACACCCAGTGTTAAAAATACGTGAATCTGGCGTGGTTGCATAGTAGCACACGATATTGATTATTGATGGTTACGTGAGAAGTCACTCAATTTGATTCAATTATTGTCGATATTTTATATGTTATTAAATCAATAATTGAGATGATGAAGTTGTTAATATTATTATTTGCATTATTAACGATGTCTAGAAGTTCTGTCAATGAGAGGTTTGGTCACCTAATTGCGCGCCAATAGGGAGAAATTCTTATTGGAAAGCCCCCTCTTTCTTGGGAACGACCTAGTCGATTAATAGTGTGAATAATAATAATGACGATGAAGTTTTGTTTTATTCGTATTATTAACGTAATAAAACAAAAAAACTTTTTATATAAAACAGAATACTTTTATAAAGTTATCTGTTTTATTAGACAATAATTAGAATATATTATATTTTATTAGGCATAGTGTTTGCATAGTGCCTGCATAATGTTTGCATAGTAAAATCTTTTTAAAAATATTCGTTTTATTAGATTATAAATAGAATATATTATATTTTATTTAAAAGATTTTGCTTTAAATATGGACCGTCCGATTAAAGTAAATCAATCTGGACCATTCATGGATTGGTTACTATTCATTCCATTCTTCTATAAATAGAAGCTCATTCCTTCATTATTTCTTATGAATTCACTGAAACTCTAGAGAGAGAAACTATAGAGAGAAAGAAGAAAAGTATTCTGCTACTTCATTACTCCGATATCAAGTTTCTTTTACGGTAAGGGGTATTATTTCTTTTGTATTCATGAAGAGAACTTCTATTATTCCATCTTTATTATTACATTGGAATAACTTTGTATATCATGTGCTACCTATACTTGGTGAAATTCTCTCGTATTCCATTCTTTATTATTCTCGTTAGAATATCATGTATCATAGCGTTCTGTGGGACCGGTTAAAATCTTTATTATTCTGTTGGAATATCCCGTCTGTGCTTTACGCCGGATCTGGTTCCATCTTTATTATTCTGTTGGAACATCCTATTGGTGTGAATTTCACACGACCGGTTCCGTCTATTTAGTGTCCTGTTGGAATAACTTTGTACATGCAAGTACCGCACGCATGGTAATTTACATTGTTATTTCATTCTTTATTATTACATTGGAATATCCACGGCAGGTGCGACATTACGCTGACCTAGTTCCGTTATTTATTATTACGATGGAATAACATGCTCATGCAATCACCGCATGCATGGTGATTTCTTTTGTTATTCCATTCTTTATTATACTCGATTGATTAAAGTTTTGACTTCTACACTCCATGAAATTAGTGGAATATTCTTGATACTTGCGCTTCATCCAGTATCTTTTCATGGAAATATTCTTCTGAGCATTCTTGAATTTTACTTTACAAAGAAGTATCATGTTGACAATTTGGACGTTATTAGTTCTGAATAAATTAATTCTTGAACTTGTTTTATTGAATTCTTATATCATTGTCATCATCCTCATGTTTATATTATTTTGAAAGTCAAATACGGCTGAGTGCGTAGATGGACTTGGTATGATTATGACCGAGGATTATTAGGCGTAATCATGACCGTAATGTTACAAAATGATGTGGTAAAAGTCCTCGTTTATCGTAGAAGTGCATTGATGGATGATTATTAGCATGATCGTGACAATTGATGAATACCACAAATATCCTTGGCCCGTAGTGCATGGACAATTTATGGTCGTGACCCTAATGAATATCCTTGGCCGTAGTGTAGGGATGATGTGGATTATTTATTAAGCTGAGTCTCAGCGATAAAAGTGATGAAAAACCTTTTTAAATCATAAAAAATAGTAGATTTTATTCTCTACTTGACTCTTTTAATGATTGCATGTTCCGCTTCAATTAAACTTGATGTCTATTGTATTTTATCAGTTTAACACTGTTGAGGACTAATGATAATTTATTCTGCATTATCTTAGTCATAATATTTCTTACTGGGCTAGTTGAGCTCACCCTTTCTTTCACCGTTTCTCTTGAGAAAATGAGAGCGTGGCGGGACTAGGGGGAAGCGGAGTGATGGTCCAGAGATGGTGTCTTAGTAGTCCTCACTATTCTGTTAAATAGTGTGATAATAAATGTAATGAGGACTAAATAGAGTGTGGATATTGTCTAGATGATAATATTTGTATTAAAACTCACATAATGTATTTTGTCGTATTTTACACGACTGTTGTATAATCAAGTTGTATTGGAATTTAGTACCATGTATTTGGTGACTCAAGATGGGTGATGTATACCTATTTTGGGGGGCGTCACGGTTGGTATCAAAGCTTAGGGATATGATCCTGGTGAGATGTGAGATAAGAACTAGGAGGAGAGGCGGGAATTCCTTCGTTAGTATGACCTACCTAAGTTTATTTGGTATTTAATTGGTCATCCGAGTTTAAGAATAATATGTGATATGTTAATTAACCCTTGTTTTGTGGCAGTGTTTGAAAATGGCATCTGAGAATGTTGAGAACATTAATGGAGCACGTGGAGACCAATTAAGTCTCCACGGATCAATAACCGGAGACAATGTGCATCGTGAAGGCGATAATCCTCATGCAAAACAACAACACCGACCAAATGATGAATGATAGAATGTTAGAGGCTTCATGCAATTCATGCAACATCAAGCGAGAGCGGCTCTCATCCAAAATGCGGTGTGAAACAACGACAACTCTCTGACTGGTCACCGCCAAAGCAGATTCAAGGAGCTGGGACCACGGGAGTTTTTGGAGCAAACCAAACCACTTAAGGAGGCGTGGATAAAGCAAATCAACAAGATATTTGTTGTCTTGGGTTGCTCAGGAGCAAAAGGTTCCTTGCCACTTTCATGTTATGCGCAGAGGCTGATTCTTGGTGGGAATCAGAAGCGTACTCAACTCCGCCGCATTTGAAGTCTGTCTTGGGAGAAGTTCCAAGAGCTGTTCAACGACAAGTACTTTCTCGAAAGTATTCATCACATGAAAGAGGTAGAGTTCATTAAACTGGAATAAAACAACATGTCCGTGTCACAGTACGAAGCCAAGTTTGCCGAGCTGTCCCAGTTTGCGTCCCATTTAGTTGATAATGACGAGAGAATGACGCGAATGTTTCTAAGAGGTTTGAAACCAGAGATACGTCAATATCTTATCTCTCAAAAGCGTGTTTGTATTCGGATGTTGTTAATAGGGCTCGATTATTGGAGCGCGATAATGAGTCAAGCCAACCAAAAGAGAGCAAATTTAACAAAATGATAATACCGGTGGTATGATCATCATCGGCGCGGATAATAAGCGTGGAGGAATCAACATGCCGAAATGGTAACCACTTGGTGGTAATCATGGCCAAAACAATAAGAATGGACATTTCAAGAAAAGAAGATTTAGCAATGATGGAAAGGCGTCAAAGATCGGCACCCATCGTTAAGGAAGGAGAAACGACCACTATCATATGCTTCAAATGTGGAGGGAGGGACACATCGATCCAAACCTGTGCGATGCCCTCAAAGCATGTTACAATTGTGGAAGAAGGACACTGGCCCGATTTTGTGCGTGCAGAAGACAAGTCCGGTTGGATGATGAAGCGGCAAAAGGCGTCAGACAAAAGACAAAACCGATTGTTCAAGGGGAAGCGTTTGTCGTGACTCTCCAGAAAGCAAAAGGAACCCGAACGAGGTCATCACGGGTAAGCTTATCATAAATTCTAGTGAAGTATATTCCTTATTTGATACCGGTTCTACCCATTCTTTTATTTCTCCTACTTGCGCTCAACGTTTAAATTTGACTCCGGAGAAATTAGACTTTGACTTATCTGTTGAAACTCCGTTGGGAGAAACCTTCATTACATCCACCGTTTATAAGTCTTGTTTGGTTCAAATCGATACCCTCACATTACCTGTCGACCTTATTTCATTGAAAATACTTGCATTTGACGTAATTTTAGGGATTGATTGGTTAACTACTCATCATGCAAAAATTGATTGTTTTCGTAAGGTTGTTAGCTTTCATATTCCTAATCAACCTATTATACGAATTCAAGCAACCAAACCATTAAAATCAATCACTGTCATCTCAAGCCATAAAGCTATTCGTTTATTGAAAAATGGATGTCAAACTTTCTTAGCTCATGTTGTAAGACCCCAACTTATTATTAATGAAATTTAATTTTCTCTATTTATTATTTTGAAATAGTAAGGGTTGATTTGATTAATGTGGATAGTTATGGGTAAAATCATGATATTTCAAAATAAGCAAGTGGTTATAAAATATTCATTGTTGTGGGGAATATTCGTTTGGTCGTGGAATATTCTTGTTGTCGGGGAATATTAAATGCAATGGTAGTGATCTTTTGTGGGCCCCCATATGAAAGCGATTGGATGAAAAAAGCGACAAATATAAGTTGTTTAAAAATAACAGGCGTAGTTATTCACAGATTATCTTGTTAAAATACTAAATTGGTTAAAACACGATAGCACCGCGATATTGCACCAATTATTGATTCTTACGTGAAAGGCCTTTACTCGATAATGGTTACTGATAATTCTTATTCAAAGTATTTTATTTTATTGATTTAATAATTGTTGCGTTGATATTTTATATTGTTGTTGTTTGATAATTGTCATTACACAAGTATTTTTCATTATCGAAGCAATAATTCATATTATCTGAATAGTATTATTAGATAACATTATTAGCGATGTCTAGAAAGTTCTATCTAAGGAGAGGTTTGGTCACCTAATTGCGGCATGATGAGGAGAAATTCTTATTGGAAAGCCCCTCTTGCTCAGAAGGCGGTTGGTTGTCTATAAAGATGAATTTTCTATAAATATTATTTTTGAATATTATGGAATAAATTTGATATAATGTTATAGTTGTGGGTAATATTTATAAATTTTGCAAAAGTAAGCAAGTTGTTATAAAATATTCGTTTGGTGGGGAATATTCTTTTTGTCGGGGAATATTAAATCTGCGGCGGCTAAATCGATGAGTGGACCCCACGAAGCGGAAGTATTATAAGTAGTTAGAAAGCGACAAAATTATCTTTCTATAAAAATAACGGCGAGAGGTGTTACCGTTAAAAGCTGTTGAACTACCCGGTAGTAAAAAAGTACGATGTCTGGCGTGGTTGCATAGTAGACACGGTATTGATTATTGATCTTACGTGAGAAGTCACCATTTATACTCGATTATTACTACGATAATTCTTTGCATCATATCTCTTATATTATTGATTAAATTATTGTCGCGATATCAATACATATAATATGTTATATTATTAATTGAGGCGACAAGTTGTAAATGATTAATAATTGTTGAAAGATTAAATATGTGTTGATTAAAAATAAAATGATTTGTGGTAATATTTATTGATCCTTGATGTATATAAAGAGTTTGTTATGAGGCGTTTGTGGTAAGTTTGATTATTTTATGGGGGCCCATATGTCATCATCTAAGAGTCCCTTCGTCGATAGTAATTACCTTTGTGAATAGTAATTACCTTTGTGAATAGTAATTACCTTAGTAATTATCGATAGTATTTACCTTCGTCGATAGTATTTACCTTACCTTCGTCGATAGTAATTACCTTCTTGATAGTAATTACCTTCGTCAATAGTAATTACCTTCGTCGATAGTAATTACCCTTCGTAAATAGTAGTTGTCCTTGATATTAAGAGTTAAGCTTCTTTCTTCTTGATTGTTCGAGGTTAATTACCCTTCATGAAATAGTAGTTGTCTCTTGATATTACAAGAGTCATTTTGACCCCGTTCGTTAAGACAAAAGCCACCCTCAGTTTTTTATAAATAGAAAGCTCATTCCTTCATTATTTCTTACGAATTCATTGAAACTACTGAGAGAGAAACTATAGAGAGAAAAGAAGAAAAGTATCTCGCTACTTCACTTTTCTAATATTCAGTTCTTTTAAGGTAAGGGATATTATTTGTTGTACACTGTAAGGGGTGTTATTCTTTCTTATTCATGAAGAGAACTACATTATTCCATTCTTTATTATTACATTGGAATAAACTTTGTATCTGTGGCATACCCTATACTTGGTGAAATCCTCATTATTCCATTCTTTATTATTACTGTTGGAATAACTTTATATCTGTGGCATACCCTATACATAATCTGTGTATCGTGGTTTTTACCTATACTTGGTGACATTCTTCTATTATTACATTGGAACATCACATGCGTGTGTTTTACACGGACTGGTTCCTTCTTTATCATTACATTGGAATATCTATACATGTGTTTTACGGATCTGGTTCCATCTTTATTATTACATTGGAACATCGCAGCCGGTGTGAATTTCACGACACTGGTTAGTTATTATTATTACATTGGAATAACTTTTGTCTACATCTGAATCTGCGTGCGTGGTGATTTCCTTTGTTATTCCATTCTTTATTATACCCGGTTGGTTAAAACTTTGACTTTATACTCCATGAAATTAGTAGAATATTCTTGATATTTGCGTTTCATCCGATATCTTTTCATGGAAATATTCTTACGATCTTTCTTGAATTTTACTCTACTGAAAGCGATATCGTGTTGACAATTTGGGCGTTATTAGTTTACGAATAAATTAATTCGTGAACTTGTTTTAGTGAATTATTATGTCATTATCATCATCCTCGTGTTATATTATGTTATCTTTGGCTTACGTGCATAGATGAACTTAGTATGATTATGACCGAGAGATCATTCGGTATAATCATGGCTTGATATAAATGATGTGACAAAAGTCCTCGGTGGCACATAATGCGTTGATGGATAGTTTTGGTATGATTATGACCGGGGTGATTCGGTATAGTCATGACCATTGATGATTTGATGAAAATCCTTGGTAGTGGTATAGGGATGATTAGATCATGTGGTTTATTCATTAAAGCGAGTCTTAGTGATAAAAATTGATGAAAACCTTTTAAAACCTAAAAGATAGTAGACTTTATTTTCTCTTGACTCTTTTAATGGATTGCATATTCATTATGATTAAAGCTGGTACATCTATTGTATTTTATCGGTTTAACATTGTTGAAAACTATTGATAATTTATTACGCATTATCTTAGTTATAATATTTCTTCTTTGGGCTAGTTGAGCTCACCCTTTCTTTCCTTTATTCTCTTGAGGAAATGAGAATATATTTGGGACGAGTCGGGGAAAAGAGTGATGGTCCCGAAGATAGCATTAGTAGTCCTCACTATTATTACATTAAATAGTGTGATAATAAATGTAATGAGGACTCCTTTTGAGTATGGATATTGTCTCAAATGACAATATTCTATTAGAACTCTCGGTTTATGTATTGTCGTATATTTACAGCGGATGTATAATTAAGTTTGTATTTGAATTTATGTACCATGTAAGTGGCGACCCAAGATGGGTGGCGTATACCTAATTTTGGGGGCGTCGCGGTTGGTATCGAGCTTAGGGATATGATCACTGGCTAAGATGTGAGACTAGAACTTGGAGGGAGAGATAGGGAATTCCTTCGCTAGTATGACCTACTAAGTTTATTTGGTATTTGATTGGTCGATTGAGTATAGTGATAATATGTTGCATGTCAATTAACCCTTATTTTGTGGCGGTGTTTGAAAATGGCATCAAGAATGTTGAGAATAGCAATGGAGACGCGGGAGGTGTTGATTCTCCACGGATCGATAATCGAGGACAATGTGCAACAGGATGGCTATAATCCTCACGTAAACAACAACAACGATTAATTGATGACGACGGTATGTTTAAGAGGTTTTAGAATTCATACGACATCGGTAAAGCGACTTACATCCAAAAGCGTGGTGGAAACAAGAAAAACTCTCGAGGTGGTCACGCATTAAACAATTCAAATTTGGGACCACCAGGAGTTTAAGGGAGAGCCAAAACCACTTGGCGGAAGCATGGATAAAGCAGATTACAAGATATTTGATGTCTTGGGATGCTCGAAAGGAGCAAAGGTTCCCTTACGCCTTTATGTTTGCGGAGAAGCTGATTCTTGGTGGGAATCGGTAAAAGCGTACTCAACTTCTTTGTCTTGAAGATATCTTGGGAGAAGTTCGGGGACACATTCAGCGATAAATACTTACGAAAGTATTCGCCACATGAAGGAGGTGGAGTTTATCAAGTTGGAACAAAACAATATGGCCAAGTGTCGCCATGATACGAGGCAAAATTTGCGGAGTTATCACGATTTGCGTCCCACTTGGTGGATAATGAAGAGAATGGGCGCGAATGTTTTAAGAGGTTTGAAGCGGGATATCGTCGACATCTTATTTCTCATAAGCTGTGTTTGTATTGGATGTTGTAAATAGGGCTCGATTAGTGGGGTAGCGATAACGAGTTAGCCTTGACTAAAAAGAAGCGGTACGGCAAAATTATAATACCGGTGAGAGTAGTCATCAAAGCGGTGACAACAAGCGTGGAGGAATCAACGAGGCCGGATATGGTAACCACTTTGGTGGTAATCGAGGTCAAAAGCAATAAGAATGGACATTTCAAGAAAAGGAGATTCACTTGATGATGGAAAAAGGCGTCGAACCGAACACCGTTGTTAGGAAGGAGAAAGACCACTATCATATGCTTCAAATGCGGAGGAGAGGGACACATCGATCCGAAGCTGCGCCATCTTAAAATCAAAGCGTGTTATAATTGTGGAAGAGAAGGTCAACTTAGCTCGATTTTGTCATTCACTGAAGACAAATTCAACTAGGATGGAGGCACCAAAATTTGTCCCAGACAAACCAAAGCCGTAGTTTAAGAGGCGTTTTTTTCTCGTGACGAGGAACTGAATAAAATTATCACACGGGTAAGTTAATCATAAGCTCTTGCGAAGTCTATCTGAAGTGTTAGATACCGATTCTACCCACTCTTTTATTTCACTAGTTGTGTTCAGCGTTTAAATTTGACTCAGAAGAAGTTAAACTTTGACTTATTGGTTGAAACTTCGTTAGTAGGAGCCTTCGTTTCGCTCTTATTTTTAAATCTTGTTTGATTCAAATAAACATTTTCACGTTACTGTCGATCTTATCTTTTGAAAATATTTGCCTTTGATGTGATTTTAGGAATCGATTGGTTAACTACTCATCATGCTTTTTGAAGGTTGTTAGCTTTTATATTCATAACCAACTTGTTTATGCGAATTCAAGTAACCAAACTACTAAAGTCGATTATTGTCATATCAAGCCATAAGTAAAGAGCCCCGAACCTTTCGTTGTTGACTTCCTTGTGTGGAATGCCTGCAAAGCGGACTTTACGTAGGCGACATCGTGAATGAAGATGGTAAGTTTATAGGTATCATTGTGAGGTCTTTATCTAGGTTAAGGGATAGAAGTCACGAGTTGGTATCGATATGACGTCTTATCTAAGTCTTGGATGAAGTCTGATTTTTGAATGATATTTCTATTATTAATAAATTTCTGGCGTATTCTTGAAGACTTCTTAGCCTACTTAGGCGTGAAATCGAATTTCGTATTGACCCGATATAAAACCCATTTCTTAAACCCTCGAATATTTCTTGACTAAAATAAGCAGCATTTTTCGTGGTTTATGATGAAAGTCATAATAAAAGCATTGGACTAATGAAAATCATGGGTATCGTGGTATTAGTAAGTGTTATGATGAGTTATGTTGGTTAGTATGTGAAAACATGAAAGTTTCTTAAAAATCACTGAAGTTAAAAATCAGATTTTGGTGAAAAGCGTAACATGAAATTCAATTGACCAAATCTCCTATTATATTTTGAATTTTTGAGTGTGGTTAAGTCCTAGAGTTAGATCTATGAGTTACCTAACTAATCCAAGTGGAATCAATAAAAAGGTTTTGTAGATTTTAGTGTGTGGGTGATTTTAGCAAAAGTCAAAACTTTAAAATGTCAAAAAATTTGTTGCCACGTTTTTGTAAGGGTTATTTCGGCCACTTAATTAGTGAGATAAATTAAGGCCTTTTGGGACATAAAATTATATGGTATAAAGAACATCGTGTCCAAAAATGAGCTCATTCAGACTTAAAATGAGCAAGTTATGACCATTTCGATATTTAGGTTTTTTGATGAAAAATGCTATAAGCGGAGTTCTATAACTCAGATGACCATGAAATTTAAAGCTGGAGGCTCACATTAACATGTGTAAGGTCCTGCCAAGATTTGGGAATTTTGGAGTTAAACTTGAGGTAGCTAATTTCTTAAGGAATTAATTAGAAATTGATTTTTGAAAAATAGTAAATGAATTTTAAAAATTAGAGAAAATATATTTTCATTATGGGACTATATTATGCTAAATCCGAGAAAAGAAATATTTTTGGGATTGATTTGGTATTTTTCATGAAAATAGTTTAATTCTGAACATATGAGTTAAATATGTTATGTGAAATAACAAAAGTTGAAAAATAGGATTTTATGGCTAGAGAATCCTATATAGAGTATATGCATATTTTTTTTTTGATGAGGATTTGATCATTGGTGATGATATCTTATGAGTATGGCATTTTGAATGATTAAATGCATTATATGGTAAAGCGTAAACAATTGAAATAAATTATTTATAAATTTAAGAAGTGATTAAAATATTGTTATAATATTAATGATATTAGATTATAAGATTATTAAGTGATTGATAACATGGGGATATTCTTGAATCTGGATAAATTATATTATAAATGTTTAATATTTATCCTTTATCTCATTTGATTGATTCTTTATATCATTCATTGATCCTCATGCTTATATTATTGAAAGTCAAATACGTGGCTCACGTGCATAGATGGACTTGGTATGATTATGACGAGGATTATTGTTCGGTATAATCATGGTAGTAATTGAAAACACGATTATCTTTGGTACGTAGTGCATGGATAATTGTGGTCGTGATCTTAATGAATACACGATTATCTTTGTACGTAGTCGCATGGATAATTGTGGTGTCGTGATCTTAATGAATATACGATTATCTTTGGTAGTAGTGCATGGATAATTAGTGGTCGTGATCTTAATGAATATCCTTGGCACGTAGTGCGGGGATGATTCGATGATATGGATTAATTATTGAAATTTGAGTCTCGTGATGAAATATTAATTCATGGATGTGGTAAAAGTAAATCTTTGGTAGTAGTGCTTTGATAGACTTGGTATGATTATGACGAAGTTATTCGGTATAATCATGGTAGTATTGAATACGAATATCCTTGGCCGTGGTGCATGAATAATTACGTGGTGGTGATCTTATTAATGCGTTATATTCTGGCATTATTGGTTACTGACGAATATCTTTGGTCGTGCGAAGATGAATTGTTAATGAATATGGTAGGATGCGAAGATGATAATTTTTAACGATAAAATTGATGATATAATATTTAATATTTATAAATTTTATAAAACAAGTTATTATTATAGCTTTATAAAAAGAATAATATGAATTAATTTTTAAATTTCATATATATATATACTTTTTAAATAAATAAATTTTCTATAAATATTATTTTGAATATTATGGAATAAATTTGATATAATGTTATAGTTGTGGGTAATATTTATAAATTTTGCAAAGTAAACAAGTTGTTATAAAATATTCGTTTTTGGGGGAATATTCTTTTTTTAGGGAATATTATTAATGCAATGGCTCAATCATTGGTGGACCCCCTAAAGATGAATATAAATATTATTTTGAATCGGATTGAAAAAGCGATAAAAATATTTTATAAAAATTTAGCAAAGCGGAGAATTGTTCTAAAATATTAAAAGCTGTTGAACTACCAATCATTGGTGGAAAAATACGATGTCTGGCGTGGTTTTATAGTAGTAGCACGGTATTGATTATTGATCTTACGTGAGAAGTCACTTTCATTATGCGGTATTGATTATTCTTCGTGATAATCTTCTTTGCATCATTATCTCTTATATTATTGATTCTTATATTATTGATTGATTATTGTCACGATTATCATCGTATAATATGTTATAGTATTAAATCAATAATTGAGGCGACAAGTTATAAATGATTAATAATTGTTGAAAGATTAAATATGTGTTGATAAAAAAAAATGATTTGTGGTAAGTTTGATTATTTTATGGGGGCTCGTATGTAAATCATCTAAAGTCTCTTAAATCGATAGTAATTACCTTGATCAATAGTTTAATTACCCTTATGAATAGTAATTACATCTCTTCGTCGATAGTAATTACGTCGATAGTAATTATTGTGAATAGTATTTACCTTCGTCGATAGTAATTACCTTCGTCGATAGTAATTACCCTTGTGAATAGTATTTTACCGTCGATAGTATTTACCTACCGTTAATAGTAATTACCTTTTACGGACGTCGAACCACTTGTCGTTTCACATTCTGAGCGTCGAACCACTTGTCGTTTCACATTCTGGGCGTCGAACCACTTTTCTTTTCACATCATTAGTCGTCGAGCCACTTGCCTTTTTCACGGCGGTCTTAAGCTAGAAATCTTCTATAAATAGAGGCTGAGGGCTTCATTATTTTCACGAATTCATTGAGAGCTATAGAGAGAAAGTATAGAGAGAATAAAGAGAAAGAAGAAGAGTATTTTATTCTTTACTATTTCTGCTGCGATATTCAATCTCTACCAAATGTAAGGGGTGTTATTCTTTCTTATTCATGAAGAAGAAGCATTGTTATTCCATTGCTTATTATTACATTGGAATAACTTTTTGTATCGTGGTTTACCTATACTTGGTGACATTCTTCTATTTGATACATTTGGAACATCACATGCGTGTGTTTTACAGGACTGGTTAAAATCTTTATTATTATTTGTTGGAACATCACATGCGTGTGTTTTACTGGGACTGGTTAAAATCTTTATTATTACATTGGAACATCACATGCATGTGTTTTACTGGGACTGGTTAAAATCTTTTTATTATACATTGGAATATCTATATCATGTGTGTTTTATATCGGACTGGTTCCATCTTTATTATACATTGGAACATCACATGTGATGTGTTTCACACGACACAGTTAGATTATTTATTATTACATTGGAATAACACATGCATCATTGATCTATCGCATGCGTGGTGATTTCTTTTGTTATTCCATTCTTTATTATACCCGGTTGGTTAAAACTTTGACTTTATACTCCATGAAATTAGTGGAATATCCTTGATATTTGCGTTTCATCGATATCTTTTCATGAAAATATTCTTACGATCATTCTTGAATTTTACTCTACAAAAGCGATATCGTGTTGATAATTTGGGCGTTAATAATTCTGGATAAAATAATTCTTGAACTTGTTTTATTGAATTCTTATATCATTGTCATCATCTCATGTTTATATATTATTTGAAAGTAAATACATGGCTGTGTAGTGCATAGATGGACTTGGTATGATTATGACGAGAGACTGACCGATTGTAATCATGGTAGTAATGTTACAAATGATGTGAAAAAAATCCTCGATTGGTAGTAGTGCATTGATGGGCGAGTTGTTGGCATGATCATGACCATTAATGAATACCACAAATATTCTTGGGCGTAGTGCATGAATAATTGTGGTCGTGATCTTAAAGAATATCCTTGGTAGTAGTGCGGGGGTGATTCGATGATGTGGAATATTTATTAAAAGTGAGTCTAAATTTATAACTTGATGATGAAAAACCTTTTAAAACCTAAAAGATAGTAGACTTTATTTTCTACTTGACTCTTTTAATGGATTGCGTATTAAGCTATGAGTTAAAGCTGGTTGTCTATTGTATTTTATCGGTTTAACATTGTTGAAGACTATTGATAATTTATTACGCATTATCTTAGTCGTAATATTTCTTCTTTGGGCTAGTTGAGCTCACCCTTTCTTTCCTTTATTCTCTTGAGGAAATGAGAATATAAATTTTGGGGACGAGTCGGGAAGCAGTGATGGTCGAAGATAGCATTAGTAGTCCTCCTTTATTACGTGAAATAGTGTGATAATAATTATAATGAGGACTTTTTTTGAGTTTGTATAATATCTAGTAGAGCGATATTTGTATTTAAACTCACGTTTATGTCGTATATTGTACAGCAGTTATGTTAATAAGTTGTATTTAAATTACATACCATGTAAGTGGCGACCCAAGATGGGTGATGTATACCTAATTTTGGGGGCGTCGCGGTTGGTATCGAGCTTAGGGATATGATCACTGGCTAAGATGTGAGAATAGTACTAGGAGGGAGGCGGGGAATACCTTCGTTAGTATGACCTACCTAAGTTTATGTCTTTATTTTATTGGTTGGTCGGAAGATAGGGATAATTTGTTACATGTCGATTAACCTTTTGTTTTGTGGCGATGTCTGAAAATGACATCGAGAATGTTGAGAATAGCTTGATGGGTATGACGATCGTTGATTCACCACATATCGATAATCGAGGATAATGTGCATCGGGAAGGCGACAATCCTCATGCAAACAACAACAACCTTGACCAAATGATGAATGATCGAATGTTAGGAGGCTTTATACGATTTATCTGGCAATGATGAGGCGACTCTGTCCAAAAGCGTGGGGTGGAAACACGGAAAACTCGAGGCGGTCCGCATTAAACAATTCAAGGAGATGGGACCACCGGAGTTTAAGGGGAAGCAAAACCACTTTGGCGGAAGCATGGATAAATGATTACGAGATATTTGATGTCTTGGGATGCTCAGAAGCAAAAGGTTCCCTTCTTAGCCTTTATGTTGCGGCGGAGGCGGATTCTTGGTGGGAATCGGTAAAAGCGTACTCGACTTCTTTGTCTTGAAGATATCTTGGGAGAAGTTCGGGAGGTACATTCGGCGACAAATACTTTCACTGAAAGTATTAGCCACATGAAGGAGGTGGAGTTTATCAAGTTGGAACAAAACAATATGGCCAGAGTGTCATGATCGAGGCAAAATTTGCGGAGTTATCACGGTTTCGTCCCACTTGGTGGATAATGAAGAGAATGGCGCGAATGTTTTTAAGAGGTTTGAAAGCGGGAATCGTCGACATCTTATTTCTCATAAAGCGTGTTTGTATTGGATGTTGTAAATAGGGCTCGATTAGTGGAGCAGCGATAATGAGTCAACCTGACTAAAAAAGAAGCGGTAAGCAAAATTATAATACCGGTGAGAGTAGTCATCGAGCGGTGACAACAAGCGTGGAGGAATCAGCGGGCGGATATGGTAACCACCGGTGGTAATCGGGGCCAAAACAATAAGAATGGACATTTCAAAAGCGGAGATTCAATGATGATGAAAGGCGTCGGCACCGGCACCCGTTGTTAAGGAAGGAGAAAGACCACTATCGTATGCTTCAAATGCGGAGAGAGAGGACACATCGATCAAAGCTGCGTCATGTAGTCAAAGCGTGTTATAATTGTGGAAGAAGGTCACTTAGCTCGATTTTGTCGTTTCTAGAAGACAAATTTGACTAGGATGGAAGCACCAAAAGGCCGTCGAGGAAAATTCAAAGCCGGTAGTCTGAGGAGGCGTTTGTTGTGACCTCCCAAAAAGCGAGAATCGAATGAGGTCATCACGGGTAAGCTTATCATAAACTCTAATGAAGTCTATACTTTATTTGATCTGGGTTCTACCCATTCTTTTATTTCTCTACTTGCGCTCATCGATTAAATTTGACTCAGGAGAAATTAGACTTTGACTTATCTGTGGAAACTCAGTTGGGAGAAACCTTCATTACATCCCTTTGTTTATAAGTCTTGTTTGGTTCAAATCGGTACCCTCACATTTACTGTCGATCTTATTTCATTAAAAATACTTGCATTTGGCGTGATTACAAGGATTGATTGGTTAACTACTTATCATGCAAAAATTGATTGTTTTTCGTAAGGTTGTTAGCTTTCATATTCCTAATCAACCTATTATGCGAATTCAAGCGACCAAACCATTAAAATCAATCACGGTCATCTCAAGCCCATAAAGCTATTCGTTTATTGAAAAAGCGGATGTCAAGCTTTCTTAGCTCGTATCGCTGATTTAAACAAAAATCGTCGGTTTTAAGCGATATTTCTATTGTTAATAAATTTCTGGCGTATTCCCAGAAGAACTTCTGGCCTACCCCAGGCGTGAAATTGAATTTTGTATCGACCTTGAACCGGTACAAAACCTATTTCAAAGCCCATATCGAATAGCTCTATTGAACTTGAGGAGTTAAAGACCCAGCTGAGGAATTGTTAGACATTGGCTTTATTCGTCTAGTACTTCTCCTTGGGGTGCTCACATTACACCGTGAAGAAGAAAGATGGGAGTATCGACTTTGTATTGATTATCGGGAGTTGAATCATGTCACCATCAAAAATAGGTATCCATTGCCGCGTATTGATGACTGTTTGACCCGTTGCAAGGAGGCAAATTCTTTTCAAAGATTGATCTTCGTTAGGATATCACCGATTGAAGATTAGAGCCGTGACATTCAAAGGCGGCTTTCGGAAACTCGATGCGGGCATTATGAATTCTAGTCGTGTCCTTTGGATTGACTAATGCTCTCTTTGCCTTCATGGATATGATGAGCCAAAGTATTGAGGAATATTTAGATCACTTTGTGGTCGTCTTTATTGATGACATCCTTATTTATTCAAAAAAGTAGTGAAGATCATGAGCAACACTTGAAAGGTGACACTCCAAAAGCCGTGAATATAAGCTTTATGCGAGTTGAAGAAATGTGAGTTACGGCTTGAAGAAGTAGCATTCCTTGGGCGCGTGGTATCAAGTCGTGGAATATCATTGACCAAAAGATTGAAGCTATTGGTAGGAACAACCTAAATCGATGGCCAAAATCGTAGCTTTCTCGGTTTTATTTGGTTATTATCGGAGATTCGTGGAAGGATTTTCTCGAATCGCTACTCCATTATTTCGGTGACTCGGAAAAGATCTGAAAGTTGGTTGGGGCGAAGAATGTGAGAAGAGTTTTCAAGAACTCGAGAGGAGACTTATTTATTTTGTTACGTGATACCATCGGCTCGGAGGATTTGTCATCTCTGATGATGCTTGAGCAAAAGGTTGGGATGTGTTCTTATGCTGACATGGAAAAGTTATAGCTTTATGCCTCATGACAACTCGAAAGAATATGAGAGGAATTATCCTACTCATGATCTAGAGTTAGCATTTGTTATCTTTACACTTAAAATTTGGAGGCATTACTTGTATGGGGAGAAAGTGGAGATCTTTCACGGATCATAAAAGCCTCAAATATTTCTTCACTCAAAAGGAACTCGACATCACGACAACGGCGTTGGCTTGAGCTATTGAAAGATTATGATCGTACCATCGATACCCATCTGGAAAAGCGAGCGTGGTAGGTGGCGCATTGAGTAGAAAATCATATCTGAAATCTGAGTGCGATATTTGTCGTATAAAGAGCCCATTTTGTGTGACTTGCAAAGGATGGAGATAGAGTTAAAGACTCGAGGGGGCGCGTGTGATGATAAGCGAGTATCTGAGTAGAAGCGACTTTAATCGATAAAGTTAAAATTGCTTAAAGCTACGGACACGGAGGCGATCGTATGAGGAAGAAAGTGCAAGAAGGTGCTATATTAGGAAGCAAGAATCGATGAAGAAGGAATACTTGAGTCGACTCCGGACTTTGTGTTCTAACGACCACGATTTAAAGTATAATATCATGATGGGGCGCCTGACACACCATTTGCAATCCATCACAGGAGTACCAAAATGTATCGTGATATTAAGTCGTACATTTTGGTGGAAGCAATATGAAGAGAGAGATAGCGTTGTTTATCTCGAGGTGTCTAACTTGTCAGCGAGTTAAGCGGAGCATCAAGTACCAAAAGGTCCATTGCAACCACTTGAAATTCGAGAATGGAAGTGGGAGCACATTACCATGGATTTAGATTCTGGGGTCTTCTAAGGTTTCTCAAAGGCGTTGATGCGATTTGGGTCATTGTTGATAGATTGACCAAAGTCGCTCATTTCTTACAAATCTGAAACTTATACACTTGAGCGTCTTGCTCGTATGTACATAAGCGAGATTTGTAAGGCTGCATGGTATCTTGCGGTATCCATAGTTTACGATCGAGACCGAAGATTCACTTCACGATTTTGGGTTGGTTTGCAAAAAGCTATGAGCGCAGACTTACGATTTAGCTCGGCATATCATCCTCGGACGGACGAGACGATCGGAGAGGACTATTCAAACTCTTGAAGATCTATTAAGACTACTGTGTCCTTGATTTCAAGGGAGTTGGGACAAGTTCTTACCATTGGTGGAGTTTTCCTCTGACAATGACGGTTATCAAGCAAGTATTGGCATGGCTCCATTGAGCGTTGTATGGAAGAAAGTGTCGTTCTCGGTATCTTTGGGATGAGGTGGGTGAAAGCAACGTTGTTTGGGGCCGGAGTTGATGCGTATGACTACGGAAAAGATTCAAAGCGATCAAATGAGCGTATAAAAACCTCACAAAATCGACAAAAGAGTTATCTTGATCTTCATGAAAGGGCGTGGAATTCGATATAGGAGATCATGTGTTGTTTAAAGTTGCTCCATGGAAAGGAGTTACAAGATTTGGAAAGAGAGAAAACTTAATCCTCGATTCATCGGTCCATTTTAATCCTCGATCGAGTAGGAAGGGCGTGGCCTATAGACTGCTTTCTGCTTTGAATATGTCTCTCGTGTTCATAGCGTTTTTCACATATCATATTACGTAAATATGTGAAAGACCGAACCATATTATTGAGTTAGAGCCGGGACGAAATAGCGGAAGATTTGGCGTATGAAGAGGTTCTGTTCAAATTTTGGATAAGAAGGAACATATTCTACGCTCGAGGTTATACCTCGAAAGTCGAAAGTTTTGTGGAGGAACCACGATGTTGAGAAATGACTTGGGAGTTAGAATCGAAATGAAATCAAGGTATCCTTACCTCTTGACATACCAGTCGTACCCTAATTTTGGTGAAATTTCATAAGAAGGGAGGTTGTAAGACCCTGACTTTTATAAATAAAGATGAATTTTCTATAAATATTATTTTTGAATATTATGGAATAAATTTGATATAATGTTATAGTTGTGGGTAATATTTATAAATTTTGCAAAGTATGCTGAGTTGTTATAAAATATTACGTTTGGTGGGGAATATTCTTTGTTAGGGAATATTAAATGCAATGGCTCAATCATTGGTGGACCCCACAGCGAAATTATTGTCGGATTGAGAAAGCGACAAAATATTTTATAAAAAACGGCGGATATTTATTTTTAAAGCTGTTGAACTACTACGGTGGTAAAAGAAATGCGATGTCTGGCGTGGTTTGCGTAGTAGCGCACGGTATTGATTATTGATGATCTTCGTGTGAGAAGTTTATGCTCGATTATTACTCTGATATTCTTGCGTCATATCTCTATATTATTATTATTGATTGATTATTGTCACGGTATCATCATATAATATGTTATAGTATTAAATCAATAATTGAGGCGACAAGTTATAAATGATTAATAATTGTTGAAAGATTAAATATGTGTTGATAAAAAAAAAAATGATTTGTGGTAAGTTTGATTTATTTTATGGGGATGCTATATAAAAGTCATCTAAGAGTCTCTTCGTCGATAGTAATTACCTTAAATCGATAGTAATTACCCTTGTGAATAGTAATTACCTTCGTCGATAGTAATTACCCTTGTAGTAATAGTAATAGTAATTTACCAAATCGATAGTAATTACAACCGTCGATAGTAATTACCCTTGTGAATAGTATTTACCTTCGTCGATAGTATTTACCTTCGTTAATAGTAATTACCTTTACGAGACGTCGAACCACTTGTCGTTTCACATTCTGAGCGTCGAACCACTTGTCGTTTCACATTCTGAGCGTCGAACCACTTTTCTTTTCACATCATTAGTCGTCGACCACTTGCCTTTTCACACCTTTGGCGGCGGTCTTAAGCTAGAAATCTTCTATAAATAGAGGCTAGGGCTTCATTATTTTTCACGAATTCATTTGAGCTATAGAGAGAAAGTATAGAGAGAATAAGAGAAAGAAGAAGAGTATTTTTTATTCTTACTACTTCTTTGCGGTATTCAATCTCCTACCAAATGTAAGGGGTGTTATTCTTTCTTATTCATGAAGAAGAAGCATTGTTATTCCATTGCTTATTATTACATTGGAATAACTTTTGTATCGTGGTTTACCTATACTTGGTGACATTCTTCTATTATTACATTGGAACATCACATGCATGTGTGTTTTAGGACTGGTTAAAATCTTTATTATTACATTGGAACATCACATGCGTGTGTTTTACAGGACTGGTTAAAATCTTTATTATTACATTGGAACATCACATGCATGTGTGTTTTACAGGACTGGTTAAAATCTTTATTATTGATGTTGGAATATCTATCATGTGTTTTTACAGGATACAGTTCCATCTTTATTATTACATTGGAACATCACACATCGGTGTGAATTTCGGGACTGGTTAGTTATTTATTATTACATTGGAATAACTTTGCATCATGCGATCTATCGCATGCATGGTGATTTCTTTTGTTATTCCATTCTTTATTATACCCGGTTGGTTAAAACTTTGACTTCTATACTCCATGAAATTAGTGGAATATCCTTGATATTTGCGTTTCATCGATATCTTTCATGAAAATATTCTTACGATCATTCTTGAATTTTTACTCTAAAGCGATGTATCATGTTGATAATTTGGGCGTTAATAATTCTGGATAAAATAATTCTTGAACTTGTTTTATTGAATTCTTATATCATTGTCATCATCCTCATGTTTATATTATTTTGAAAGTCATACGTGGCACATAGTGCATAGATGGACTTGGTATGATTATGACGAGAGACTATTGGTGTAATCATGGTAGTAATGTTACAAATGATGTGGTAAAAATCCTCGATTGGTAGTAGTGCATTGATGGGCGATTGTTGGCATGATCATGACCATTAATGAATACACAAATATTCTTGGGCGTAGTGCGTGAATAATTGTGGTCGTGATCTTAAAGAATATCCTTGGTAGTAGTGCGGGGTGATTCGATGATGTGGAATATTTATTAAAAAGTGAGTCTCGGCTATATGATGATGAAAAACCTTTTAAAACCTAAAAGATAGTAGACTTTATTTTCTACTTGACTCTTTTAATGGATTGCATATTCATTGCTATGATTAAACTTGATGGTTGTCTATTGTATTTTATCGGTTTAACATTGTTGAAGACTATTGATAATTTATTACGCATTATCTTAGTCGTAATATTTCTTCTTGGGCTAGTTGAGCTCACCCTTTCTTTCTTTATTCTCTTGAGGAAATGAGAATATATTTGGGACGAGTCGGGAAGCAGTGATGGTCTGAAGATAGCATTAGTAGTCCTCACTATTACGTGAAATAGTGTGATAATAATTGTAATGAGGACTCCTTTTTGAGTTTGTATAATATCTAGTAAAGCGATATTTGTATTTAAACTTAAACTATTTATCGTATTGTACCATGTAGTGGCGACCAGTTATATTAGTAAGTTGTATTTAAATTACGTACCATGTAAGTGGCGACCCAAGATGGGTGATGTATACCTAATTTTATGAAGAGAACTTACATTATTCCATTCTTTATTATTACATTGGAATAACTTTTGTATCTGTGGCATACCTATACTTGGTGAAATCCTCTGTTATTTCATTCTTTATTATTACATTGGAATAACTTTATTATCGTGGCATACCTATCATAATCTGTATCGTGGTTTACCCTATACTTGGTGACATTCTTCTATTATTACATTTGGAACATCACATGCACATGTGTTTTACAGGACTGGTTAAAATCTTTATTATACATTGAAACATCACATGCATGTGTGTTTTTTTTTGGACTGGTTCCTTCTTTATCATTACATTGGAATATCTATCATGTGTTTTTACGGATTTGGTTCCATCTTTATTATTACATTGGAACATCTGTGGGGTGTGAATTTCACGACACAGTTCCGTTATTATTATTACATTGGAATAACTTTGTCATCATGCAATCTACGCATGCGTGGTGATTTCCTTTGTTATTCCATTCTTTATTATACCCGGTTGGTTAAAACTTTGACTTCTATACTCCATAAAATTAGTAGAATATTCTTGATATTTGCGTTTCATCCGATATCTTTTCATGGAAATATTCTTACGATCATTCTTGAATTTTACTCTGCAAAGCGATATCGTGTTGACAATTTGGGCGTTATTAGTTCTGAATAAATTAATTCGTGAACTTGTTTTAGTGAATTATTATGTCATTGTCATCATCCTCGTATTATATTATGTTATCTTTTGGCTTACGTGCATAGATGAACTTAGTATGATTATGACCGAGAGATCATTCGGTATAATCATGGCTTGATATAAATGATGTAACAAAAGTCCTCGATTGGCTTTGTAATGCGTTGATGGATAGTTTTGGTATGATTATGACCGGGGTGATTCTGGTATGATTTGATGAAAATCCTTGGCCGTGGTATAGGGATGATTAGATATTGTGGTTTATTCATTAAAGCGAGTCTTAGTGATAAAATTGATGAAAACCTTTTAAAACCTAAAAGATAGTAGACTTTATTTTCTACTTGACTCTTTTAATGGATTGCATATTCATTCTGATTAAGCTGGTTTGTCTATTGTGGCGCCCCAAAATAGGTATACTGACACCCATTACGAAGTCGCCAAATACATGGTACAAAGCGAACTACAACTTCAATAATACAAATGTAAGTGTGAAATACGACGATATATCTTAATGAGTTTAAATACAAATATTATCTTTAGACAATATCTATACTCAAATAAATCCTCATCACATTTATTGATACATTATTTTACAAAATGGTGAGGACTACTAAACAACTCTCTCTAGAACCTTCATTCCATACCCTATTTAGTACTACATTTACATTTCTCTCACGAGAAGAAAAATGGAACATCGAGGAAAAGGTGAGCTCAACTAGCCCGATAAAAGAATATTATGACTAAGATAATATACAACAAATTATCGTTAGTCTCCAGCGAGGAAAAAATCGATAGAATCTGATAGACAACAAGTTTTGGACCAATATTATGAAGGAAATAATAATTCATAGAAGAGTTCGTAGAGAATGAAATCTACTATAATCTATAGATTTAACGTCCATCATCAATATTTTATCCACAGTAACATCAATCGATATTCTTCTCGAACCAAATATTCATCTTTTACTACTGAGCCAAAGATATTCATCAATCGATCGTATTCATCTCAACACTGTTCATCTTTGCACTAAAGGCCAAAGATATTCATCATCGGTCATGTTCATTTAAACACTGTTCATCTTTCACTAAAGGCCAAAGATATTCATCGATCGGTCGTATTCATTTAAACACTGTTCATCTTTTACTCTGGGCGAAGATATTCACTAATATCATCATTTAAGGTGAGGATGATGAAAAATATTTTAAAGCGAATCCGGTGAAACAAAAAATGACAAGGATTAAGGATTAAGGATTAGTACTTTGTTTTATCCATGTCCAACAATACCTCAAAAATAATCATAGTGGTGTAAAATTCGAGAATGATCAAAACATGGATCTGATCAAAGCTAGTATCCAAAATAGATATTTTAGACGAAAAGAAGAAATTTTATTTTTTCGATGAATAGTATCATTATCGTGAATAGTCTTGAGTATCGTGAATAGTCTTATATCGTGAATAGTAACGTGAATAGTAACTCCAAAAGAAAAGAAATTCCAAAAAAACATTTTAAACCGTGAATAGTACTTCGTGAATAGTAACTCGTGAATAGTAACTCATGAATAGTAACTTCGTGAATAGTAACTCATGAATAGTAACCCCGAGCATGAAAAAGTTCCAAATTTGATAAAACTTGGATCGACATTTCGGTATAATGATATTGAAGAAATAATATCATGAAAAAAAAAAAATATCCTTACCTCGAAGAATCGGTCTGCCGGAAGGAAAGGTCGAAGTGATCTTTGAATGAAACTTATCTTGAGCAACAACTCTCAAAGTATCTAAATACTCACAAAATACGCTCAATAATATAGAGAGAGAGAGAAAACTTTGTTTACGGTGTGATTTTCAATTCTAAGCTTTCTATTCTATTTATAGGAAAATGTTAGCTTGGCAGAAAGCGAGACTTGACTGCTACACGATGGCTTTACACGCTACTATTGCCACCCACCACATTTGAAATAAAATTCAGCACATTTCTTCACCAACCACAAATGGGCCCCTCAATTCTAGAATTTTCCACCAAAATCAATTATAACCCTACTTTTCAAGAATCAAACACCTCTTAAAATTTATAACAAATCATTAGATTTCATTTTTAACGGTTCAAAATTTGTGGACATATACTCAACTTATATATATAACATATCCAAAAATTACAACGATCAGCGGTCGGATTAAATATTATAACTCACACAATAAAGCTATAATAACAGATTTGATCTTTTAATACCTCGATCAAACAAAATACAAATAAAACATCTCAACATTAATTCCTTCATTAATAACCACATAAATAAATCCATCATTTATATTCATATAAAATAAATATTTCCTTATCATATGAATCAATAATTAATTATTCACAAATAATATTACGAGAATCACATTTATGAATGACCAAGTTGTTCCGGGGAAGAGGGGCTTTCGATAAGGATCTCTCACTTCTTGGCGCATGATTAGGTGACCAAACCTCTCCTTAAAGCGAACTTTCTAGACATTGCCAATAATGTTATCTAATAATATTATTCAAATAATATGAATTATTGATCGATAATGGGAAATCTTTGTGCGATGACAATTATTGAACAACTTGATAATATAAAATATCAACGCAGACAATTATTGAATCAATAAAATAAAATATTGAGCGGTAACTCATGTGAAAATTATTGAGTAGTGCCTTCTTACGTAAGGATCGATAATTCAACAATCTTGTGCAATAATCTGGTAGTGTCTTCGCATGCGATGACCACAGCGTATTCTTGTATTTTAACCCTTAGGGTATTCAACGATCTTTACTTGATAACAACTACTGCTGAATTATTTATAACCACCCAAACTTTGTGTCGTTTTCCTCATCCAATCGCTTTCCGTTATGGGGCCCACACATGGCATTTGGCAGCCGTTATGCGAATATTCTGACGATACGAATATTCCACGACCAAACGAATATTCCAAACAAAAATGAATATTTTTAACCACTTGCTTATTTTGAAATATTTGCGTATTTAACCCTTAACTATCCACATTAATCAAATCAACCCTTACTATTTCAAAATAATAAATAAAGGAAATTCCTTTTATTTAAAAAAATTTTGAGGTCTTACATCTATTGTATTTTATCGGTTTAACATTGTTGAAAACTATTGATAATTTATTACGCATTATCTTAGTTATAATATTTCTTCTTGGGCTAGTTGAGCTCACTCTTTCTTTCCTTTGTTCTCTTGAAATGAGAATATAATTTGGGACGTCGGGGAAAAGAGTGATGGTCCGAAGATAGCATTAGTAGTCCTCACTTTATTACATTAAATAGTGTGACAATAAATGTAATAAGGACTCATGAGTATGGATATTGTCTAAATGACAATATTCCTATTAGAAACTCTCGATTTATGTATTGTCTTATGTTACTGCGACGGATGTATAATTAAGTTTGTATTTGAATTTATGTACCATGTAAAGTGGCGACCCAAAATGGTGTGGCATTACTTAATTTTAGAGGCGTCGCGGTGATTCTATAATATTATTTGTGAATAATTAATTATTGATTCATATGATGAGGAAAATATTGATTTTATGTGGATATAGATGGAGAAAATTTTTAATGTGACAATTGTTTAAAATTGAAATTTTATCTTTTTACGATAAAATAATTCATTTAAATATATTATTATATTTTAATAATATAATAATGGTGATATTTTTACAACGAATGTGGGATATATGAGTATCTGAGGAGGAAAGTATTTTTGTTGCAATAAATGTTTAAAACATGTTAAACATGTCGGTGGACCCCATTTATTGGTGAAATTTGATTATAGCTTTGTAAAATCGTCTGTTTGTGGATTTTTGGTCAATTTTTGTTTGGAATTCGGAAAAACTTTCTTACGCAAAGTTGTAGAGAATTGAATTTCCTATAAAAACACGCGAGATTGAATTTTACGATAAAAAGACTATTTATTATGAATTATTGAAATTTTGAAGCTCTGAAATAATTGATTTTTGGAAGTTTAAAATATTTAAAATAGGAAAAACGTTTTTTTACACTTGTGGGCCTCATGAAACATGTGCAAAAGTGCTGAAGCTAGAGGATTCAAAGTGGGCGTAAGAAAATTTATTTATATATTAATATTATATTAAATTTTCTGCTTTTTGGTGTTCTAGCAATTTCTATAAATAGGGTGCTTAGGTTAGAATTGAAAATCAAAAGCTGAAGTTTTCTCTCTATATTATCGGCGTATTCTTGTGAGTATTTTGAGTATACTTTGGGTATTGCTATACGGTGCAAGTTCAAGTCATGCTTTATATCCGGTGTTTCAATTTAGAAATCTTGATCTTCGAGGTAAGGGATATTATTTTTTTCAGTAATGATATTATTTCTTCAATATCATTATCTTTGAAATATTGATCTGAAGTTTTTATCAAATTTGGAACTTTTGGTATCGAGTTCTTATTCACGTATCTGACTTATTCACGTATACAACACTATTTTTCTGAATCACTGACTATTCATCATGAAAAATAAAAATTTTCCTTTTTCGTCAAAATATCTATACGGATACTAGCTTTGATTGTATCCATGTTTTGATCATTCTTGAATTTTACACCACTATGATTATTTTTTAAGGTATTGTTGGACATGGATAAACAAAAATCTGAATCCTTAATCCTTAATCCTTGTCATTTTGTTTCCTTTGGATTCGTTTCTTTAAAATATTTTTCATCATCCTCGATCTTAAAATGATGATATTATTGAATATCTTTGGCTTCTGTAGTGCAAAGATGAATGATTTTGATGAATATCTTTGGCAGTAGTGCAAAGATGAGCAGTGTTTAGATGAACATGACTAATGATGAATATCTTTGGCACTGTAGTGCAAAAGATGAATATTTGATTCGGATGTATATTGATTGATGTTCTGGGGATAAAAGATGAGCGGCGAACTTTTAAATTCATACATAGAAGATAGTAGTTTGCATTATCTACTTAACTCTTCTAATGAATTATTATTTCATTGCGAATATTGGTTTAAAACTTGTTGTCTATTGTATTCTATTAGTTTTTTTTCTGTTGAAGACTAATGATAATTTGTTGTATATTATCTTAGTCATAATATTCTTCTTTGGGCTAGTTGAGCTCACCCTTTTCTTTGTTGTTCCATTTTTCTTCTCGGGAGGCGAGAATGTAGCGAGTACTTAGTCGAGAAGGTATGGAAGGAAGGTTCAGAGAGAGAGTTGTTTAGTAGTCCTCACCATTTTGTAAAATAATGTATCAATAATTATGATGGGGATTTATTTGCGTGTGGATATTATCAGATGGCAATATCTCGTATTTAAACTCACAGTTTATATGTTGTAATAATAAAGTTGTAGTTATTTCTGTACCATGTATTGACAACTCAGAATGGGTGATGTATACCTATTTTGGGGGCGTCACACATGTCACGGATCTAAACAAAATTACGTCAGTTTTGAATGATATTTCTATTGTTAATGAATTTCCTGACGTATTCCCTGAAGAACTTCCTGGCCTACCCCCAGAACATGAAATTGAATTTTGTATCGACCTTGAACCCGGTACAAAACCCATTTCCAAAGCCCCATATAGATGGCTCCTATTGAACTTCAGGAGTTAAAGACCCAACTACAGGAATTGTTAGACATTGGCTTTATTCGTTCTAGTACTTCTCCTTGGGGTGCTCCTGTTCTATTCGTGAAGAAGAAAGATAGGAGTATGCGACTTTGTATTGATTATCGAGAGTTGAATCATGTCACCATCAAAAATAGGTACCCATTTCCACGTATTGATGACCTATTTGACCCGATTGCAAAGGCGCCAAATTCTTTTCAAAGATTGATCTTCATTAGGATATCACCAATTGAAGATTAGAGGCGATGACATTTCAAAGGCGGCTTTGAAGAACTCGATGACGAGCATTATGAATTCCTAGTCATGTCTTTTGGATTGACTAATGCTCCTGCTGCCTTCATAGATATGATGAACCGAGTATTCAAGGAATATTTGGATCACTTTGTGGTCGTTTTTATTGATGACATCCTTATTTATTCCAAAAGTTGTGAAGATCATGAGAAATACTTGAGGCTGATACTCCAAAAGCTTCGTGAATATAAGCTTTATGCCAAGTTGAAGAAATGTGAGTTCTGGCTTGAGGAAGTAGCATTCCTTGGGCACGTGGTATCAAGTCATGAAATATATGTTGACCTGGCAAAGATTGAAGCCATTCAAAGCTGGGAGCAACCTAAATCAATGACAGAAGTACGTAGCTTTCTCGGCTTAGCTGGTTATTATCAGAGATTCGTAGAAGGGTTTTCTCGAATCGCTACTCCCTTAACTCAGCTGACTCGGAAAGATACAAAATTCGGTTGGAACGAGAGTTGTGAGAAGAGTTTTCAAGAACTCAAAAGAAGACTCATTTCAGCACATGTTCTGACAATACCATCTGGCTCGGAGGGATTTGTCATCTACAGTGATGTTTCAGGCAAGGGGTTAGGATGTGTTCTCATGCAACATGGGAAAGTCATAGGCTATGCCTCTCGACAACTCAAAGAATATGAGCGGAATTATCCTACTCATGATCTAGAGTTGGCAGCTGTTGTCTTCGCACTTAAAATTTGGAGGCATTACTTGTATGGGGAGAAAATGGAGATCTTCACGGATCATAAAAGCCTCAAATATTTCTTCACTCAAAAGGAACTCAATATGCGACAGCGACGTTGGCTTGAACTGTTGAAAGATTATGATCATACCATCCAATAACATCTTGGAAAAGCAAACGTGGTAGCTGACGCATTGAGTAGAAGATCATATGTGGATACAAGTGTGATATTGTCAACGCAAAGGCCCATCTTGTATGACTTGCAAAGGATGAAGATAGAATTAAAGACTCTAGGGACCCATGTGATGATGGCGAATATACGAGTAGAACCAACTTTAATCGATAAAGTTAAAGCTGCTCAAGCTATAGACCTGGAGCTGATGCGTATGAGGAAGAAAGTATAAGAAGGTGCTATGCTGGAAGCAAGAATCGATGAAGAAGGAATACTTCGAGTCAACTCCAGAATTTATGTTCTAACGACCACGATTTAAAATATAAAATCATGATGGAGGCACACAACACACCGTTTGCAATCCATCATGGGAGTACCAAAATGTATCGTGATCTTCGTCATACATTTTGGTGGAGCAATATGAAGAGAGAATTAGCGTTGTTTATCTCAAGGTGTCTAACTTGTCAGCGAGTCAAAGCGAGCATCAAGTACCAAAAGGTCCATTGCAACCACTTGAAATTCAGAATGGAAGTGGGAGCACATTACTATGGATTTCAATTATTGGTCTTCCCAAGGTTTCTCAAGGCATAGATGCTGATTTGGGTCATTGTTGATAGATTGACCAAGTTTGTTCATTTATTACCAGTACGAGAAACTTATACACTTGAACATCTTGCTCGTATGTACATAAACAAGATTGTAAGACTGCATGGTATGCTAGTATCCATAGTTTTTGATCGAGACCCAAGATTCACTTCACAATTTTGGGTAAGTTTGCAAAAAACTATGGGCACAGATTTACGATTTAGTTCGGCTTATCATCCTCAGACGGATGGACAATCAGAGAGGACTATTCAAACTCTTGAAGATTTATTAAGTCTCTGTGTCCTTGACTTCAAGGGAAGTTGGGACAAGTTCTTACCATTGGTGGAGTTTTCTACAACAACAGCGGTTATTAAGCAAGTATTGGCATGGCTCCATTCGAGGCGTTGTATGGAAGAAAGTGTCGTTCTCAATCTTTGGGATGAGGTAGGTGAAGCAACGTTGTTGGGACCGGAGTTGATACGTATGACTACGGAAAAGATTCAAACGATCCGACAACGTATAAAAACCTCAAGAGGCCAATAAAAGAGTTATCTTTGATCTTCATCCGAAAGGGCGTGGAATTGATATTGGAGATCATATGTTGTTACGTGTTGCTCTATGGAAAGGAGTTACGAGATTTGGAAAGAGAGAAAAGCTTAATCCTCGATTCATTGGCCCATTTTAATCCTCGATCGAGTAGGGATCGCCTTTATAGACTCATTTCTGCCAAGTATATCTCGTGTTCATAACGTTTTTCATATATCCATGTTACGTAAATATGTGAAAGACCCGAACCACATTATTGAGTTAGAACCGGACGAAATAGCGGAAGATTTAACGTATGAAGAGGTTCCTGTTCAAATCTTGGATAAGAAGGAACATATTCTACGCTCCAAGGTTATACCTCAAGTCAAAGTGTTATGGAGGAACCACGATGTTGAGGAAATGACCTGGGAGTTTGAATCTGAAATGAAATCAAGGTATCCTTACCTCTTCGACATACCAGGTACGTACCCTAATTTTGAGGGCGAAATTTCATAAGAAGGGGAGATTGTAAGACCCCAACTTTTATGAATAAAAATGAATTTTCTATAATTATCATTTTTAAATATTATGGAATGAATTTGATATAATGTTATAGTTGTGGGTAATATTTAGAAATTTTGCAAAGCACATAAGTTGTTTATAATATTCGATTGGTCGGGTAATATTAAATGACGCAAGACAATTATTGGTGGACCACACAATGAAATTATTAGTCGATCGAGAAAACGATAAAAATATTTTTATAAAAATAACGGCGGAAGTTTTACCGTTAATCTGTTGAAACACCCAAAGGTGTTAAAGAAATGCGAGGAATCTGGCGTGGTTGCATAGTAAATATTACCAGTATTGATTATTGATGCTTACGTGAGAAGTCACTCGGTTTGATTTAATTATTATGCGATATTTTATATGTTATTAAATCAATAATTGAGATGATTGAAGTTATTAATATTATTATTTGCATTATTAACGATGTCTAGAAGTTACGCTTGATGAGAGGTTTAGTCACCTAATTAACGCGCCCGATGGGAGAAATCCTTATTGGAAAGCCCCTTTTTCTTGGGAACGACTTTGGTCGATTAATAGTGTGAATAATAATAATGATGATGAAGTTTTATTTTATTAGTATTATTAACGTAATAAAATGTAATTTTTTTTATATAAAATAGAATACTTTTATAAAGTTATACATTTTATTAGACAATAATTAGAATATATTATATTTTATTAGGCATAGTATTTGCATAAGTACTGCATAGTGTTTACATAGTAAAATCTTTTTAAAAGTTATTCGTTTTATTAGATTATAAATAGAATATATTATATTTTATTTAAAAGATTTTGCTTTAAATATGGACCGTCCGATTAAAGTAAATCAATATGGACCGTTCATGGATTGGTTTCTTATTCATTCCATTCTTCTATAAATAGAAGCTCATTCCTTCATTATTTCTTACGAATTCTTTGAAACTCTAGAGAGAGAAACTATAGAGAGAAAGAAGAAAAGTATTCTGCTACTTCACTACTCCGATATCAAGTTTCTTTTACTGTAGTGGGTATTATTTCTTTTGTATTAGGAAGAGAACTTCTATTATTCCATCTTTATTATTACGTTGGAATAACTCTGTGATCTGTGAGCTACCTATACTTGGTGAAATTCTTACGTATTTCATTCTTTATTATTCTATTGGAATATCACATGTTCATGCGTTTACGCCTTGGGACACGGTTAAAATCTTTATTATTACATTGGAATATCCTGTTTGTGCTTTACGCCAACACTGGTTCGTCTCTTTATTATTCTGTTGGAACATCATGTTGGTGTGAATTTCACCTGACCTGGTTCCGTCATTTAGTGTTCATTGGAATAACTTTGTCATGCGAAGTACCACATGCATGGTGATTTCATTGTTATTCCATTCTTTATTATTCTGTTGAATATCTGTCGGTCGTATATACGCTTTGACTGGTTCCGTTATTTATTATTCGATGGAATAACTTTGCAATACATCTGAAATCACCGCATACATGGTGATTTCTTTTGTTATTCCATTCTTTATTATACTTAGTTGATTAAAGTTTTGACTTCTACACTCCATGAAATTAGTGGAATATTCTTGATACATGCGCTTCATCCAGTATCTTTTCATGGAAATATTCTTCTGAGCATTCTTGAATTTTACTTTACAAAGAAGTATCATGTTGACAATTTGGACGTTATTAGTTCCTGAATAAATTAATTCTTGAACTTGTTTTATTGAATTCTTATATCATTGTCATCATCCTCATGTTTATATTATTTTTGAAAGTCATCTGTGGCCTGTAGTGCATAGATGGAGTTGGTATGATTATGACCAGGGATTATTAGTTGTAATCATGACCGTAATGTTACAAATGATGTGGTAAAAGTCCTCATTGGCTGAAGTGCATTGATGGACAGTTGTTGGCATGATCATGAACATTGATGAATACACAAATATCCTTAGCCCGTAGTGCATGGATAATTTATGGTCGTGACCCTAATGAATATCCTTGGGTAGAAAGCGGGGATGATGTGGATTATTTATTGTCTGAGTCTCGGCGATAAAAGTGATGAAAAACCTTTTTAAATCATAAAAGATAGTAGATTTTATTCTCTACTTGACTCTTTTAATGGATTGCATGTTCATTGCATGATTAAACTTGATGTCTATTGTATTTTATCGGTTTAACCTTTGTTGAGGACTAATGATAATTTATTTTGCATTATCTTAGTCATAATATTTCTTCTTTGGGCTAGTTGAGCTCACCCTTTCTTTCCTTTGTTCTCTTCAGAAATGAGAACGTAAGCGGGACTAATCCAGCAGGCGGAGTGACGGTCCAGATAATAGCATTAGTAGTCGTCACTATTCTGTTAAATAGTATGATAATAAATGTAATGAGGACTAAATTGAGTGTGGATATTGTATAAATGACAATATTTGTATTAAAACTCACAGCATGTATTTTGTCGTATTTTACACGACTGTTGTATAATCAAGTTGTATTTGAATTTAGTACCATGTATTTGACGACTTAAGATGAGTGATGTATACCTATTTTGGGGGCGTCACATGTGAACTTAACTGTCTTCACCCCACATGATCAGATGTTGGTTTTTTAAGCTACCTTAGTTTCAAGTTATCAATTTAAGAATTTACCAGAGGAAGATACTTACTGAAATATACATGCATCAACTTATATTCCTAAATATTTTAGTGGAGAATATTGACTGGTTAAAACTCGCTAATGGTTAAGTCTAAAAAGTAGAAGAAGAAGTAGAAGAAAAGAGGAAAAGAAAATGAGCAAAAGAATTAATGAAAAATAGGACAGAGAAAATGGAGAGAAGATTCATAGGAAAGAAACAGAGGAATTAGATAAAAAGGAGCATGAGGTGGAGGATTTGAGGGACGAAATGTATGTGAAAACATCTTCAAAGGTCTCAAAGACCTCTATCAATGTTCTTCTATTCATCCCGTTAACCGATCTAGATCTCCAATTATGTTTCTATTTAAAGCACTAATTTTGTAAATAAAATATTAAAAATATATTAATTCTATAAATATTTTTTGGATGCACTTTTGTTATAATTTTTTCTAAAAATGTACTAGAAAATGTAAATAACTCATACTCCCTCCGTTCCTTATAGGAAATGATCATAAATTATTAAATATAATATCAATTATTTATATTGTTCTTGTAATAGAAAAAAAGAGTTATTTATTGGGCAAAAAAATAATGAGAGAACCAAAGTTATATTTAATATTTGGGGTAATATTAGAAACTAAACAATTAATTCTTACTTAAAAATCTCAAACGACTTATATTAAGTAACAAAAATATTTCTCTAAAATGATTTATATTAAGGAACGGATGGAGTACTTTCTTGCTCTTTTACCCGGTGGCACAAGTATATACGGGATAAAATATATTTTTTTAAAAATAAATGAGAAAATATAAAATATAATAACAAAATAGTATTATAATTAAATTTATAGGGACAAAAGAAAAAAATTAGTGTGATATGGTTGCATCATTGACGCCAACGGCTCGAAGGGTCGTTTTATAAGGTAGACATTTTTTTTCTTTTATGATACTTATTGCTAAAAAAATTTAGCAGAATTATAATTGCAAAATATATCAATATCATTTGATAGGATTACAACGTTAATCCACTATATTATATATTTCGTTAGAAAAGTTGTTACTGATATTTATTCACCTAGGCTATATTGCGCGCCAGTAAGGAGAAATTCTTATTGGAAAGCCCCCTCTTTCCTGGGAACTGCATGGTTGTCAATATTGTGATTCTGTAATATTATTTGTGAATAATAAATTATTGATTCATATGATGAGGAAAATATTAATTTTATGTGGATATAGATGGAATTTTTTTTTATGTGACAATTGTTGAAAATTGAAATTTTATCTTTTTCTGATAAAATAATTCATTTAAATATATTATTATATTTTAATAATATAATAATGGTGATATTTTTACAAACGAATGTGGGATATATGAGTATACGAGGAGGAAGAGTATTTTGTTGCAATAAATATTTAAAACATGTTAAACATGTAAATTGGACCCCATTTATTGATTGAAATTTGATTATAGCACTTTTAAAATCGCCCGTTTGTGGATTTGGTCAATTTACATTTGGAATTCGGAAAAACTTTCTTCTGCAAAGTTGTAGAGAATTGAATTTCCTATAAAAACTCGAGATTCAAATTTTCTGATAAAAGGGCTATTTATTATGAATTATTGAAGTTTCAAGCTTCAAATAATTGATTTTTCAAGTTTAAAATATTTAAAAAAATAGGAAAAACGTTTTTTACACTTGTGGGCCTCATGAAACATGTGCAAAGTGCTGAAGCTAGAGGATTCAAAGTGGACGTAAGAAAATTTATTTATATATTAATATTATATTAAATTTTCGCTTTGGTGTTCTAAGCAATTTCTATAAATAGGTCTTGGGTTAGAATTGAAAATCACACCGAAATTGAAGTTTTCTCTTTATATTATCGGCGTATTCTTGTGAGTATTTTGAGTATACTTTGGGTATTGCTATATATCGGTGCAAGTTCAAGTCATAACCTATATCAGGTGTTTAGGATAGAAAGATCGATCTTTCGAGGTAAGGGATATTATTTTTTTCGTAATGATATTATTTCTTCAATATCATTATCTTTGAAATATTGATCTGAAGTTTTTATCAAATTTGGAACTTTTGGTATCGAGTTACTATTCACGATATCAAGACTTTATTCACGATATCTGAGTATTATTTCTGAATACTGGCACTATTCATCAAAAATGAAAATTTTCCTTTTCGTCCAAAATATCTATTCTGAATACTAGCTTTGATTGTATCCATGTTTTGATCATTCTTGAATTTTACACCACTATGATTATTTTTAAGGTATTGTTGAACATGGATAAAACAAAGTACGAATCCTTAATCCTTAATCCTTGTCATTTTGTTTCACTGGATTCGTTTCTTTAAAAATATTTTTCATCATCCTAAGTCTTAAATTAATGATATTATTGAATATCTTTGGCCTTTAGTGAAAAGATGAATGATTTTTGATGAATATCTTTGGCCCGTAGTGCAAAGATGAACAGGTGTTTAGATGAACATGATTAAATCGATGAATATCTTTGGCTCATGGTAAAGATGAATATTTGATTCAGATGTATATTGATTGATGTTACGGGGATAAAAGATGAGGCAACGAACTTTTAAATTCAAATATAGAAGATAGTAGTTTGCATTCTCTACTTAACTCTTCTAATGAATTATTATTTCGATCATGCGAATATTGGTTTAAAACTTGTTGTCTATTGTATTCTATTAGCTTTTTTTTTTCTGTTGAAGACTAATGATAATTTGTTGTATATTATCTTAGTCATAATATTCTTTTATTGGGCTAGTTGAGCTCACCCTTTTCCTTATTGTTCCATTTTTCTTCTCGGAGGCGAGAATGTAGCGAAGTCTTAGTAGGGGAGGTATGGAAGGAAGGTTCTAGAGAGAGTTGTTTAGTAGTCCTCACCATTTTGTAAAATAATGTATCAATAATTATGATGGGAATTTATTTGCGTGTGGATATTGTCAGATGGCAATATCGTATTTAAACTCATGATTTATATGTTGTAATAATAAAGTTGTAGTTATTTCTGTACCATGTATTGACAACTCATAATGGGTGATGTATACCTATTTTGGGGGCGTCACAAAAGCCCCCTCTTTCCTGGGAACGACCTGGCCGATTAATAGTGTGAATTATAATAGTGATGATGAAGTTTTGTTTTATTAGTATTATTAATGTAATAAAACGTAAAAAAGCTTTTATATAAAATGTAATACTTTTATAAAGTTATTCATTTTATTAGAATATAAAAGAATATATTATATTCTATCATTGTGCATAGTATTTTGTATAGTAAAATCTTTTTATATAAAAATGTAATACTTTTATAAAGTTATTCGTTTTATTAGACTATAAATAGAATATATTATATTTTATTATACATAGTGTCAAGATATAGTATTTTGCATAGTAAAATCTTTTTATATAAAAATGTAATACTTTTATAAAGTTTTTCGTTTTATTAGATTATAAATAGAATATATTATATTTTATTTAAAAGATTTTGTTTTATTAGAATATTTTATAGTAAACCAATCTGAACCGTTCGTTTAAAAGTAAATCAATCTGGACCGTTCAAGAATTAGTTACTATTCAGTCCATTCTCCTATAAATAGATGCTCATTCCTTCATTATTTCTTACGAATTCACTTAAATAGAATACTTTTATAAAGTTATTCGTTTTATTAGATTATAAATAGAATATATTATATTATATTATGCATAGTGTTTTTCATAGTAAAATCTTTTTATATAAAATATAATACTTTTATAAAGTTATTCGTTTTATTAGATTATAAATATAATATATTATATTATATTACGATAGTGTTTTTCATAGTAAAATCTTTTTATATAAAACATAATACTTTTATAAAGTTATTCGTTTTATTAGACTATAAATAGAATATATTATATTTTATTATGCATAGTGTTTGCATAGTAAAATCTTTTATATAAAATAGAATACTTTTATAAAGTTATTCATTTTATTAGATTATAAATAGAATATATTATATTTTATTATGCATAGTGTTTGTATAAAGGTTCAGATAGTGTTTGCAGATAGTAAAATCTTTTATATAAAACAAAATACTTTTATAAAGTTATTCGTTTTATTAGATTATAAATAGAATATGTTATATTTTATTTAAAAGATTTTGTTTTATTAGAATATTTTATAGTAAACCAATCTGGACCGTCCATTTAAAAGTAAATCAATCTGGACCGTTTAGGAATTAGTTACTATTCAGTCCATTCTTCTATAAATAAAAGCTCATTCCTTCATTATTTCTTACGAATTCACTGAAACTCTAGACAGAGAAACTATAGAGAGAAAGAAGAAAAGTATTCTGCTACTTTACTACTTCTATATCCAGTTTCTTCTAAGGTAAGGGGTATTATTTCTTTCTTTCGTCTTCATGAAGAGAACTTCTATTATTCTATTTTTTTTATTCTGTTGGAATAACCTGTATACGCGGTCTACCCTATACTTGGTGAAATTCTTTTGTTATTACATTCTTTATCATTATGTTGGAATAACCTGTCTATGCGAAGTACCGCATGCTTGGTGATTTCTTCTGTTATTCCATTCTTTATTATTTTGTTGGAACATCACATGCATGCGTTACATGACTGGTTCCGTTATTTATTATTCATTGGAACATCCCGTATATACGTTTAAGCAGGACTGGTTCCGTTGTTTATTATTTTGTTGAATAACACATGCATGCGATCTATCGCATGCATGGTGATTTCATTGTTATTCCATTCTTTATTATTATGTTAGAATATCCTGTTAGTAAATTTCGCCTTTGACTTTCGCCTGTTATTTATTATTCATTGGAATAAAGCGCATATCTTGATCTATCGCAGAAGCTAGTGATTTCTTTTGTTATTCCATTCTTTATTATATTCAATTGGTTAAAATTTTGACTTCTATACTCCATGAAATTAGTGGAATATCCTTGATATTTGCGCTTCATCTAGTATCTTTTTATGAAAATATTCTTCTGAGCATTCTTGAATTTTTCTCTACAAAGAAGTATCATGTTGACAATTTGGACGTTATTAGTTCCTGAATAAATTAATTCTTGAACTTGTTTTATTGAATTCTTATATCATTGTCATCATCCTCATGTTTATATTTTTTTTTTGAAAGTCATCTGTGGCCTGTAGTGCATAGATGGACTTGGTATGATTATGAACAGGAATTATTCGGTGTAATCATGACCATAATGTTACAAATGATGTGGTAAAAGTCCTCGTTGACCTGTATTGCATTGATGAACAGTTGTTGGCATGATCATGACCATTGATGAATACACGAATATCCTTGGCCCGTAGTGCATGGATAATATGTGGTTGTGATACTAATGAATATCCTTGGTCGTCAGAAGCAGGATGATGTGGATTATTTATTGTCGAGTCCTAGCGATAAAAGTGATGAAAACCTTTTAAATCATAAAAGATAGTAGATTTTATTTCTACTTGACTCTTTTAATGGATTGCTTGTTCACTGCAGATTAAACTTGATGTTTGTTATATTGTATCGGTTTAACACCGTTGAAGGCTAACGATAATTTATTCGTATTATCTTAGTCATAATATTTCTTCAAGTTAGTTGAGCTCACACTCTTACTTTCATTGTTCTCTTGAGGAAATGAGAGCGTAGCGAGGGACTAGTCGAGGCGGCGGGTGACGGTCGAGATAATAGCATTAGTAGTCGTCCTTTATACATTAAATAGTATGATAATAAATGTAATGAGGACTCAATTGAGTGTGGATATTGTATAGATGACAATATTTGTATTAAAACTCACAACATATGTTTTGTCGTATTTTACACGACTGTTGTATAATTATGTTGTATTTGAATTTTGTACCATGTATTTGGCGACTCAAGATAGGTGATGTATACCTATTTTGGGGGCGTCACAGTATGAACCAAATGCCCAGTACGGAAATAGAGTACAAGAATAATGAAACAAAACAACTAACTCTGTAAGGCCCCAAATTTTATGAAATGAAAGTATTAAATTTTCTTATAATTATTATTTTATTTAGTAAATGGTTAAATTGATAAAAGGTTAAAGTTAAGGGTGATATATGAAAATTATTATTATTATTATTATTATTATTATTATTATTATTATTATTATTATTATTATTATCATCATCATCATCTTTTTGAATCTATATATGCGATCTATATATATGGATTCCATTTTTGATTTTATATATGTGAATTCTAAAATAATACTAAATATGTGATCATGCTACCTTGATATGAATAAATTTAACATTGTAATCAAATTCTAATACTCTGGTCCCATTCTTACAAGGACGGAGCCAGGTTGGGGCTGGAGGGGATCATGCCCCCCCAAGATTTGAGTTTTTTGTAAGTCCTATTTGGTATTCTATTGCTTTCGGCCAGACCCAATAGTTGTTATAGTCTCTAATCCAAAATTAATCCCCAAAATACAAATCCAAAATCTGAAATCCAACTCTCTACTCCGTTGCTTGATTGACGACTGTCGACTGAGGTTTATCCCCAAAATTCAAATCGAATCAAACTCTCTGTTCCGCTGCTCGATTGGCGACTGCTCCGGCGTCAGGCATGGTCAGTCCTGCAAAGTTAAACGACCGGTCCTTTGTGACGCCCCCAAAAGAGGTATACATCACCCATCTTGAGTCGCCAAATACAAGGTACAAAATTCAAATACAACTTAATAATACAGCTGTCGTGTAAAATGCGACAAAACGTAAACTGAGAGTTTAATAAGAATATTGTCATCTAGACAATATCCACACTCAAAAGAGTCCTCTTTACATTTATTTTCACACTATTTAATGTAATAGTGAGGACTACTAATACTATCATCCGGGACCGTCACTCCGTTTCCCCGACTAGTCCATTGCCACGTTCTCATTTCAAGAGAGAAACGGTGAAAGAAAGGTGAGCTCAATTATCCCAGTAAGAAATATTATGACTAAGATAATGCAGAATAAATTATCATTAGCCTTCAACAATGTTAAACTGTTAAAGTATAACAAACATCAAGTTTAACTGCAGCGGAACAAGAAATCTATTAAAAGAGTCAAGTAGAGAATAAAATCTACTATCTTTTATGATTTAAAAAGTTTTTCATTACTTTTATCACCGAGACTCAGCTTAATAAATAATCCACATCATCCCTGCACTACGGCCAATGATATTAATTAGTATCACAACCATAAATTATCCATGCACTACGGCCAAGGATATTCGTGTATTCATCAATGGTCATGATCATGTCAACAACTATCCATCAATGCACTACAGGCCAATGAGGACTTTTTCCATATCATTTGTAACATTACTGGCCATGATTATCGAATAATCCTCGGTCATAATCATACCAAGTCCATCTATGCATCACATGTGCCAGATGACTTTCAACATAATATAAACATGAGGATGATGACAGTGATATAAGAATTCAATAAAACAAGTTCAAGAATTAATTTATCCAGGAACTAATAACATCTAAATTGTCACAAAACTCAAGAATGCTCAGAAGAATATTTCCATAAAAAGATACTGGATGAAGCACAAATATCAAGGATATTCCACTAATTTCATGGAGTATAGAAGACAAAACATTAACCGACAGAGTATAATAAAGAATGGGATAATAAAAGAAATCATCAGGCATGCGATAGACCGCATGCATAAAGTTATTCCAATGTAATAATAAATAACGGAACGAAGTCACAAGTAAACGCACAAACAAGATATTCCACCGAATAATAAATAATGGAACTGTGTCATGCGTAAACACACACGCATGAGGATGTTCCAATGTAATAATAAATAACGGAACCGTGTCATGCATAATGCACCGGCAGGATGTTCCAAATGAATAATAAAATGGAATAATGAAGAATTTCACCATGTATGCGGTAGATTGCATAGGCAAAGTTATTCAACATAATGATAAAGAATGGAATAATGAAGAATTTCACCAAGTATAGGGGGTAGCTCACAGATATCTGAGTTATTCAATGAATAATAAAGAATGGAATAATGTAAGTTCTCTTCATGAATAAGAAAGAAATAATACCCCTTACCTTAGTAGAAAATTGGATACCGCAATATTGTAGTAATAAAAAGATTCTTCTTTCTCTCTTATTCTCTCTATTCTTTCTTGCTCTATAGCTTTAGTGAATTCATGAAAAATAATGAAAGAATGAGCTTCTATTTATAAGCTTGGTAGAGTAAGGGTAAAATAGTCTTTTCGCCATAATTTATAACATCATCGCTTACATCATCGATCAAATGACATCATTGCTTACATCATCCTTCCGATGACATCATTGTTTACCTCATCGTTCCGATGACATCATCACTTACATCATCAGAATTCAAATTCAAATTGTTCTCTTCCACCTCATTTTACTTTTATACCATGAATTTAATGTTACCATTCAAATTATAAAAAAAAATATACAATCATATAATCACATCATACTACTATAATATAATATTATAATAATATATTTAAATGAATTATTGATTTGATAATTTGAAATACTGTGTAATGACAATTATTGAATCAAAAATATCAACGTAGCAATTATTGAATCAATAAAATATTAAACAGTAATTACTGTAACAATTATTGAGTAGTGTCTTCTTACGTAAGAATCAATAATTCAAAAAAATACAGTGTAATATCGTGTGCTACTGTGCAATAACGCGTGTTACTATATTTTAACCACTAGGTATTCCAACAGTGTTAACGGTAACACTTCCGCCGTTATTTTCATAAAAATATTTTTGTCGTTTTCTAACTCCGACAATAATTTCGTTGTGGGGTCCACCAATGATTGTGTCGTCGTACGAATATTCCCCAACAAAAAGAATATTTCCCGACCAAACGAATATTTTATAACAACTTGCGTACTTTGCAAAATTTATAAATATTACCCACAACTATAACATTATATCAAATTCATTCCATAATATTTAAAAATAATATTTATAGAAAAATCATCTTTATTAAAAAGTTGGGGTCTTACATCCGTCCTCGGCCATCTTGCTCTATATGTATATACCCAATTCGGATAACTCAATCTACTATTGTTTTCTTCTAATTTTTGTGGGATTTTATATGGATGTTTTGTAGAATTGATTGATCTTTAATTCTTTATGGTATTTGATGATTCTGATTCTCTCTCTTGGGTTTTTGATTATTAGTTCCTTTGATTGGAGGGTATTTTGTGATTTTGGTTGTTAGGCTCCTTCGGACCTCCAGACTTCCCTGCAAAACCGCAAAGTTCGATTTTGATTTTGTGATTTTGATTGTTTTTTTTTCAATGGTCAAGACAGCTAGTATAATAGTATAATAGTATTGACTAATCAGACTGGTTGTTGCTTAGTATAATAGTATTGACTAATGACTATTGTGAAGATAATTTCAGGAGTAAATATTTTCTCATTTAGTATAATAGATGGATTTCGCGATTTAAAAGAACGTCGAGTGCAATTCTGGCTCAAATCTTTTCTTTTAGAACATAATTATCACGACTTTCTGTCTAATCTGTACTCCATTTATTACATAAAAAATTAATAATCTTATTTATCAAATTTCATAGATGTATTATTATTTTATGTTTATTAGTATTAAAATAATAACTTATTAATTTAATAACTAATGACATGATGAAAATGAAATTTACACAATGGACTAGCTAGTGACGATAAAATTAGAACATTAACTAACTAACTGCGTGGTTGAATTTATTAGCGTAAATTTCGATGAGGAAGTTTTATATACGTCTGAATCCGTGGTTGAAACATTTGCCTTTAAAGAAAAACAAACAAGCCCACAATCATGCACATGTCATGAGCATGCATGGTTTACATAAAATGAGACTATGAGAGTTTAGTTTATTTTAACTATATTAACCGAGAGCAGATCCTCTGTCCCCAAATTCCCTGTCCTTTTGTGACCCTCCACTTAAATTTTGACACATAGTGTGACGTCCCCAAAATAGGTATACATCACTCATCTTGAGTCGCCAAATACATAGTACAAAATTCAAATACAACTTAATTATACAACAGTCGTGTAAAATACGACAAAACATATTCTGTGAGTTTTAATACAAATATTATCATCTAAACAATGTAAGACCCCAACTTATTATTAATGAAATTTAATTTTCTCTATTTATTATTTTGAAATAGTAAGGGTTGATTTGATTAATGTGGATAGTTATGGGTAAAATACGTAAATATTTCAAAATAAGCAAGTGGTTATAAAATATTCATTGTTGTCGGGGAATATTCGTTTGGTAGTAGAATATTCTTGCTGTCGGTGTGAGACCCCAGATTTTATCAATAAAGATTTAAATTTTGTCAAAATAATTTTTTAATATTATGGTGTGAATTTGAGATAATATTATAGTTGTGGGTAGTATTTATAAATTTTGCAAAGTATGCAAGTGGTTATATTATATTCGATTGGTGGGGAATATTAGGTTTAGCAGGAATATTCGCATACAATGGCTCAATCATTGGTGGACCCCACAACAGAATTATTGTCGGATTGAGAAAACGACAAAAATATTTTATTGAAATAACGGCGGAAGTTTTACCGTGGTTACTTTTGAACTACTCGGTAGTAAAAGTACTAATACGTGTGGTTGCATAAGTAGCACAACGGTATTGATTATTGATGCTTATGTGAGAAGTCACTCGGTTTGATTCCATTATTGTCGATTAATAATATGAATTATTATAGCGATAATGACGTTTTGTTTTATTCAGTATTATTAACGTAATAAAGCGAAACATCTTTTATATAAAATAGAATACTTTATTAAAGTTATTCTATAAATAGAATATATTATATTTTATTATGCATAGTGTTGTATAGTGTTTTGCATAGTATTGCATAGTGTTTGCATAGTAAAATGTTTTTATATAAATAGAATATATTATATTTTATTTAAAAGATTTTTCTTTAAGTATGGACCGTCGATTAAAGTAAATCAATCGGACCGTTCATGGATTAGTTACTATGCATTCCATTTTCCTATAAATATAAGCTCATTCCTTCATTATTTTCTTACTTAATTCATTGAAACTCTAGAGAGAGAAATTATGTAGAAAGTTTATATAGAGAAAGTTATAGAAAGAAGAAGAGTATTCTCGCTACTTCACTACTTCTATATTCGGTTCTTTTACGGTAAGGGGTGTTATTCTTTCTTCTTGAAGAGAACTTACATTATTCCATTCACTATTATTACATTGGAATAACTTTGTAAAAGTGGCATACCCTATACATAACTTGTGACATGCAGATACCCTATACTTGGTGAAATCCTTATGTTATTCCATTGCTTATTATTACATTGGAATAACTTTTGTATCTGTGATTTACCCTATACTTGGTGACATTCTTTTATTATTCTCGTTGGAACATCACATGCGTGTGTTTTACACCGGACTGGTTCCGCTTTTTATTATTACGTTGGAACATCCTCGCTCGTGTGTTTTACAGGACCTGGTTAAAATCTTTATCATCATTCGTTGGAATATCCTATCGTGTGTTTTACACCGGATCCGGTTCCATCTTTATTATTCATTGGAACATCCCGCTCGGTGTGAATTTCAATTTCGACCGGTTCCGTTATTATTATTCGTTGGAATAACTCATCTGCAAGTGAAGTACCGCATGCATGGTGATTTCTTTTGTTATTCCATTCTTTATTATACCCAGTTGGTTAAATCTTTGACTTCTATACTCCATGAAATTAGTAGAATATCCTTGATATTTGTGTTTCATCCAAAGATCTTTTCATGGAAATATTCTTCCGATCATTCTTGAATTTTACTCTACTTAAACAAAGATCATGTTGACAATTTGGACGTTAATAATTCATGGATTAAATAATTCTTGAACTTGTTTTATTGAATTCTTATGTCATTGTCATCATCCTCATGTTATATCATGTTATCTTTGGCTTACGTGCATAGATGAACTTAGTATGATTATGACGAGGATCATTCGGTATAATCATGACTTGATATAAATGATGTGACAAAAGTCCTCGATATTCTGTAATGCGTTGATGGATAGTTTTTGGTATGATTATGACCGGTGATGATTGGTATAGTCATGACCATTGATAATTTGATGAAAATCCTCGACCGGTAGTGCAGTGGATGATTAGATGTGGTGGTTTATTTATTAAGCTAAGTCTCAAATGATAAAAATTGATGAAAACCTTTTAAAACCTAAAAGATAGTAGACTTTATTCTCTACTTGACTCTTTTAATGGGTTGCTTATTATTCGCAGCTTAAACCTGGTTGTCTATTGTATTTTATCGGTTTAACATCATTGAAGGCTAATGATAATTTATTACGCATTATCTTAGTCATAATATTTCTTATGGGCTAGTTGAGCTCACCCTTTCTTTCACCGTTCTCTTGTGAAATGAGAACATAGCCGGGACGAGTCGGGAACGTAAGTAATGGTCCAGAGGATAGCATTAGTAGTCCTCACTATTACGTGAAATAGTGTGATAATAGTTGTAATGAGGACTCCTTTTTGAGTTTGTATAATATCTAGTAGACAATATTTGTATTCAAACTCACAGTTTATGTCGTATTATACTACGACGATTAGGTTAGTAAGTTGTATTTGAATTTATGTACCATGTAAGTGGCGACCCAAGATGGGTGGCGTATACCTAATTTTGGGGCATCACGGTTGGTATCGAGCCATAAGTAAAGAGCCCCGAGCCTCTCACCATTTGGTGACTTCCTGTTTATGGGGGATGCAGAAGCCGACTCTCCGTAGGGACGCCTTGGTTTGCTGATATGGCCCGATAAGTACCATTGTGAGGTCTTTGTGGTTGAAGCACCATGAGGGTCACGAACAGGTAGTATCGAGCTTAGGATATGATCCCGCTAAGATGAGAGAATAGTACTAGGAGGGAGGCGGGAATTCCTTCGCTAGTATGACCTACCTAAGTTTATTTGGTATTTGATTGGTCGATCGAGTATAGTGATAATATGTTGCATGTTAATTAACCCTTGTTTTTTGACATTGTTTGTATTTAGATGTTGTGAATAGGGCTCGGTTATTGGAGCGCGATAATGAGTCAGCTCAACCAAAAGGTAACGACCAACAACACGATAATAATCATATCCGGCCAGAACGACCATCGGAACAATGATGACCATCGTGGGAGAAATTATCATGCCAAGAATGGTAACCACTTCGGTGGTAATCATGGCCAAGATAATAGAAGTGGAAATTTCAAAAGAAGGTCATTTAGCTCGATTTTGTCGTGCACCAAAGTCAAGTCCAATTTGGGGACGGTGGCACCAAAGCGGACACTGGATAAAAACAAAGTCGGTGGTTTCATGAAGAGCGTTTTTTCATGACTTCTTAAAAAGCAAGTGACTCGAACGAAGTTACGCGGGTTAGTTAATTATAAATTCTTGCTAAGTCTATACCTTATAAGATACCGTTCTACCCATTATTTTATCTCGCTTTCATTGCGCTCAACATTTAAATTTGACTCGAGAAGTTAGACTTTAACTTATTGGTTGAAACTTCGTTGGGAGAAACCTTCGTTACCTCCATTGTTTATTAATCTTGTTGTTTCAAATAAACACTTTCACGTTACTCTCGTCGATATTATCTCTTTAAAAATATTTGCCTTTGATGGTATTTTAGGAATCAATTGGTTAACTACTCATCATTCTTTTCGTAAGGTTCATAGCTTTTATATTCATAACCAAACTACTAAAGTCAATTATTGTCATATCAAGCCATAAGTAAAAGCCCCGAACCTTTCGTTGTTGACTTCCTTGTGTGGAATGCACCGAAGCGGGACTTTTCAGAGGCGACATCGTGAATGAAGATGGCAAGTTTATAGGTATCATTGTGAGGTGCTATCTAGGTTAAGGGATAGAAGTCACAGTTGGTATCAATGTGACGTCTTATCCAAGTCTTGGATGAGACACAGTTTTGAATGATATTTCTATTATTAATAAATTTCCTGGCGTATTCTTGAAAACTTCTTAGCCTACTTAGAGCGTGAAATCGATTTTGTATTGACCCCCAAGACAAAAACCCATTTCTTAAACCCTCAAATATTTCTTCAACTAAATGAACAGTTTACGTGGTTTATGATGAAAGTCATAATAAAAGCATTGGACTAATGAAAATCATGGGTATTCGTGGTATTAGTAAGTTTTATGATGAGTTATGTGGTTATTATGTGAAAACATGAAAGTTTCTTAGAAATCACAAAGGGTTGAAAAATCAGATTTTGGTGAAAAACGTAACATGAAATTCAATAGACCATATCTCCTATTATATTTTGAATTTTGAATGTGGTCAAGACCTAGAGTTAGATCTATGAGTTACCTAACTAATTCAAGTGGAATTACTGAAAAGGTGTTGTAGATTTTTGTGTGGACTGATTTTAGCAAAGGAGTGCAAAGCTGCAAAAACCAAAAAAAAAGTTGCTTTGCCATGATTTTAGAGGGCAGTTTCGGCCACTTAAATTATGAGAAAAATTCTGGGTTTTTGGGACATGAAGGTATATGGTATAAAGTACCTCCTGTCCAAAAATGAGCTCATTCTCGACTTAAAATGAGCAAGTTATGACTATTTCAATATTTAGTTTTTTAAACGAAAACGCTATAAGCTGGAGTTCTATAACTCCGATGACCATGAAATTTAAACTAGAAGCTCACGTTAACATGTGTAAGGTCCTGCCAAGATTTGGGAATTTTGGAGTTAAACTTGAGGTAGCTAATTTCTTAAGGAATTAAGTGGAAATTGATTTTTGAAAAATAGTAAATGAATTTTAAAATTCTAGAAAAATATATTTTCATTATGGGATTATATTATGCTAAATCCCAGAAAAGAAATATTTTGGGACTGATTTGGTATTTTTATGAAAATAGTTTAGTTATGAACATATGAGTTAAATATGTTATGTGAAGTAACAAAGTTGAAAATAGGATTTTATGGCTAGAGAATCCTATATAGAGTATATGCATATTTTTTGAGAGATTTGATAATTGGTGATGATATCTTATGAGTATGGCATTTTTGAATGATTAAATGCATTATATGGTAAAAGCGTAAAGCAATTAAGATAAATTGTTTATAAATTTAAGAAGTGATTAAAATATTATTATAATATTAATGATATTAGATTATGAGATTATTAAGTGATTGATAACATGGGGATATTCTTGAATCTGGATAAATTATATTATAAATGTTTAATATTTATTCTTTATCTCATTTGATTGATTCTTTATATCATTTTCCTCATGCTTATATTATGTTGAAAGTCATCGTGGTGGCTGTAGTGCATAGATGGACTTGGTATGATTATGACCGAGGATTGTTGGTATAATCATAACCCTAATTGAAAACACAATTATCTTTGGTAGTAGTGCATGGATAATTTGTGGTCGTGATATTAATGAATACACAATTATCTTTGGTAGTAGTGCATGGATAATTTGTGGTCGTGATACTTAATGAATACACAATTATCTTTGGTAGTAGTGCATGGATAATTTGTGGTCGTGATACTAATGAATACACAATTATCTTTGGTAGTAGTAGCATGGATAATTTGTGGTGCGTGATACTAATGAATGGATTATCTTTGGTCGTAGTGCATGGATAATTTGTGGTCGTATATTAATGAATACACAATTATCTTCGGTAGTAGTGCATGGATAATTTGTGGTCGTGATACTAATGAATACACGATTATCTTTGGTAGTAGTGCATGGATAATTTGTGGTCGTGATACTAATGAATACACAATTATTTTTGGCCAGTAGTGCATGGATAATTTGTGGTCGTGATACTTAATGAATACACAATTATCTTTGGCCGTAGTGCATGGATAATTTGTGGTCGTGATACTAATGAATACACAATTATCTTTGGCCGTAGTGCATGGATAATTTGTGGTCGTGATACTAATGAATACACGATTATCTTTGGCCGAAGTGCATGGATAATTCGTGGTCGTGATACTAATGAATATCCTTGGCCTGTAGTGCAGGGATGATTCGATGATATGGATTAATTATTGAGCTGAGTCTCAGCAATGAAATATTAATTCATGGATGTGGTAAAAGTCATCTTCGTCAGTAGTGCATTGATAGACTTGGTATGATTATGAATTACGGATTATTCGGTATAATCATGATATAAAGTAATTGAAAACACGAATATCCTTAGCCAATGAGTGTATGGATAATTCATGGTTGTGATACTATTAAGTGAGTCTCGATATTATTGGTTTTCTGAGTTATATATCCTTGGCCCGTAGTGCAAAGATGAATTGTTAATGAATATCTTTGGTAGAATTGCAAAGATGAACTTAATATTTTCAACGATAAAGGTATTCAAGGTATCCTCACCTCTTTATCATACCGTCGCACGCACCTAATTTCGAGGGCAAAATTCCATAAGGAGGGAGATTGTGAGACCCCAGATTTTATCAATAAAGATTTAAATTTTGTCAAAATAATTTTTAATATTATGGTGTGAATTTGAGATAATATTATAGTTGTGGGTAGTATTTATAAATTTTGCAAAGTATGCAAGTGGTTATATTATATTCGATTGGTGGGGAATATTCGGTTTAGCGAGGGAATATTCGCACAATGGCTCAATCATTGGTGGACCCCACAATGTAATTATTGTCGGATTGAGAAAACGACAAAAATATTTTATTGAAATAACGGCGGAAGTTTTACCGTAGTTCTTGTTGAACTACTTGGTAGTAAAAAGTACGATGTCGTGTGGTTGCATAGTAGCAATACGGTATTGATTATTGATGCTTATGTGAGAAGTCACTCGGTTTGATTCCATTATTATCGATTAATAATATGAATTATTATAGCGATAATGACGTTTTGTTTTATTCAGTATTATTAACGTAATAAAAGCGAAACATCTTTTATATAAAATAGAATACTTTATTAAAGTTATTCTATAAATAGAATATATTATATTTTATTATGCATAGTGTTGCATAGTGTTTTGCATGTTGTAGTATAGATTGCGTAGTGTTTGCATAGTAAAATGTTTTTATATAAATAGAATATATTATATTTTATTTAAAAGATTTTTCTTTAAATATGGACCGTCGATTAAAAAGTAAATCAATCTGGACCGTTCATGGATTAGTTACTTATGCATTCCATTTTCCTATAAATAAGCTCATTCCTTCATTATTTTCTTACTAATTCATTGAAACTCTAGAGAGAGAAATTATAGAGAGAAGCTATATAGAGAAAGTTATAGAAAGAAGAAGAGTATTCGCTACTTCACTACTTCTATATTAGGTTTCTTTTACGGTAAGGGTGTTATTCTTTCTTCTTGAAGAGAACTTACATTATTCCATTCACTATTATTCCATTGGAATAACTTCGTAAAAAGTGGCATACCCTATACATAACCTCGTATACGTGGCATACCCTATACTTGGTGAAATCTTATGTTATTCCATTGCTTATTATTACATTGGAATAACTTCAGATACGCTGTGATTTACCCTATACTTGGTGACATTCTTTTATTATTACATTGGAACATCACGTTGCACGTGTGTTTTACAAGGACTGGTTCCGCTTTTTATTATTCTGTTGGAACATCCTGCGTCGTGTGTTTTACACCGGACTGGTTCCGCTTCTTTATCATTCATTGGAATATCCTATCTCATGTGTTTTACACCGGATCCGGTTCCATCTTTATTATTACATTGGAACATCCCGCGGTGTGAATTTCACCCGACCTTGTTCCGTTATTATTATTCGTTGAATAACTTATACATCTAAATACCGCATTATGGTGATTTCTTTTGTTATTCCATTCTTTATTATACCCAGTTGGTTAAATCTTTGACTTCTATACTCCATGAAATTAGTAGAATATCCTTGATATTTGTGTTTCATCCAAGATCTTTTCATGGAAATATTCTTACGATCATTCTTGAATTTTACTCTACACTTAAAGCGAAGATCATGTTGACAATTTGGACGTTAATAATTCATGGATTAAATAATTCTTGAACTTGTTTTATTGAATTACTATGTCATTGTCATCATCCTTATGTTATATCATGTTATCTTTGGCTTACGTGCATAGATGAACTTAGTATGATTATGACCAGGATCATTCGGTATAATCATGACTTGATATAAATGATGTGACAAAAGTCCTCGATGGCCTGTAATAATGTCGATGATGGATAGTTTTTGGTATGATTATGACCGGGGTGATTCGGTATAGTCATGACCATTGATAATTTGATGAAAATCCTTGACCGTGGTAATGGGGATGATTAGATGTGGTGGTTTATTTATTAAGTCGAGTCTCAAATGATAAAAATTGATGAAAACCTTTTAAAACCTAAAAGATAGTAGACTTTATTCTCTACTTGACTCTTTTAATGGGTTGCTTATTCCGCTGCAGATTAAAGCTGGTTGTCTATTGTATTTTATCGGTTTAATAATTGTTGAAGGCTAATGATAATTTATTACGCATTATCTTAGTCATAATATTTCTTCTTCGGGCTAGTTGAGCTCACCCTTTCTTTCACCGTTTTCTTCGTGAAATGAGAACATAGTTGGGACGAGTGGGGAACGAAGTAATGGTCCAGAGGATAGCATTAGTAGTCCTCACTATTACGTGAAATAGTGTGATAATAGTTGTAATGAGGACTCCTTTTGAGTTTGTATAATATCTAGTAGACAATATTTGTATTCAAACTCACGACTTTTATGTCGTATTATACCTACAGCTTAGTTAAGTAAGTTGTATTTGAATTTATGTACCATGTAAGTGGCGACCCAAGATGGGTGACGTATACCTAATTTTGGGGGCGTCACAATGGAGAATATTAAATGACTGACAGTGCTTTTTGTGGGCCCCATAACGGAAAGCGATTGGATGAAAAAAACGACAAATATAAGTTGTTTAAAATAACGGCGTAAGTTATTCACAAGTATTAATACCGTTAAAATACTCTGTGGTTAAAACACAAGAAGACACCAGTGTATTGCACCAATTATTGATTCTTACGAAGAAGGCACTACTCAATAATGGTTATAGTAAATATTGCTCAAAAGATTTTATTGATTTAATAATTGTTCGCGTTGATATTTTATATTGTTGTTATTTCAATAATTGTCATTACATAAGATTTTTCATTATCGAAGCTAATAATTAATATTATCTCAATAATATTATTAGATAACATTATTGGCAATGTCTAGAAAGTTCATGCTAAGGAGAGGTTTGGTCACCTAATTGGCGCTACGAAGAAGGAGAAATTCTTATTCGAAAGCCCCCTCTTCCTGAACCGCGCTGGTTGTCAATATTGTGATTTGCGATTCGTAATATTATTTGTGAATAATTAATTATTGATTCATATGATGAGGAAAATATTAATTTTATGTGGATATAGATGGAGACAATTTTAATGTGACAATTGTTGAAAATTGAAATTTTATCTTTTTCTGATAAAATAATTCATTTAAATATATTATTATATTTTAATAATATAATAATGGTGATATTTTTACAACGAATGTGGGATATATGAGTATACGAGGAGGAAGAGTATTTTTGTTGCAATAAATGTTTAAAACATGTTAAACATGCTCGGTGGACCCCATTTATTGATCGAAATTTGATTATATTTGTAAAATCGCCTTCGCTTATGGATTTCGGTCAATTTCGTTTGGAATTGGAAAAACTTTCTTCGCAAAGTTGTAGAGAATTGAATTTCCTATAAAAACACGCGAGATTCGAATTTTCTGATAAAAGGGCTATTTATTATGAATTATTGAAGTTTCAAAGCTCCGAAATAATTGATTTTTGGAAGTTTAAAATATTTAAAATAGGAAAAACGTTTTTTTTACACTTTGGGCCTCATCATGAAACATGTGCAAAGTGCTGAAGCTAGAGGATTCAAAGTGGGTAAGAAAATTTATTTATATATTAATATTATATTAAATTTTCGCTTTGGTGTTCTAAGCAATTTCTATAAATAGGTGCTTAGGTTAGAATTGAAAATCACACCGTAAACCGAAGTTTCTCTCTCTATATTATCGAGCGTATTCTTGTGAGTATTTTGAGTATACTTTGAGTATTGCTATACGATGCAAGTTCAAGTCATAGCCTATATCCGGTGTTTCATTTAGAAATCTTGATCTTTCGAGGTAAGGGATATTATTTTTTTTCAGAATGATATTATTTCTTCAATATCATTATCTTTGAAATATTGATCTCAAGTTTTTATCAAATTTGGAACTTTTGGTGTTGAGTTACTATTCACGATATATGACTATTTAGATTATTCACGATACTATTCTTATTCACGAATCTGAACTATTCATCGAAAAATGAAAATTTTCCTTTTCGTCTAAAATATCTATTGTGGATACTAGCTTTGATTGTATCCATGTTTTGATCATTCTTGAATTTTATACCACTATGATTATTTTTGAGGTATTTTTGGACATGGATAAAACAAAGTACGAATCCTTAATCCTTAATCCTTGTCATTTTGTTTCACTGGATTCGTTTCTTTAAAAATATTTTCATCATCCTCAGTCTTAAATGATGATATTATTGAATATCTTTGGCTCAGTAGTGCAAAAAGATGAATGATTTTGATGAATATCTTTTGGCCCGTAGTGCAAAAGATGAACAGTGTTTAGATGAACATGATCAATCGATGAATATCTTTGGCTCGTAGTGCAAAGATGAATATTTGATTCGGATGTATATTGATTGATGTTACAGGATAAAAGATAGACGATGAACTTTTAAATTCATACATAGAAGATAGTAGTTTGCATTTCTACTTAACTCTTCTAATGAATTATTATTTCACAAATAATATTGATTTAAAAACTTGTTGTCTATTGTATTCTATTAGATTTTTTCCCTGTTGAAGACTAATGATAATTTGTTGTATATTATCTTAGTCATAATATTCTTTATCGGGCTAGTTGAGCTCACCCTTTTCCTTATTGTTCCATTTTTCTTCTCGGGAGGCGAGAATATAGCGAGTACTTAGTCTGGGGGTATGGAATGAAGGTTCTAGAGAGAGTTGTTTAGTAGTCCTCACCATTTTTGTAAAATAATGTATCAATAAATGTGATGAGGATTTATTTGAGTATAGATATTGTCTAGAAGATAATATTTGTATTCAAACTCACAGCTTTTCTTGTTGTAATAATAAAGTTGTAGTTGTTTTACACCATGTATCGACAACTCGGAATGGGTGATGTATACCTATTTTTGGGGCGTCACGGTTGGTATCGAGCTTTAGGATATGATCTCCAAGGAGATCGGGGAATAGAACTAGGAGGGAGAGACGAGTAATCCTTCGCTAGTGTGTCCTACCTACCTAAGCTTATTTGTTAGTTGGTCAAGATATAGGGATATTATGTGATATATTGATTTCTTAATTAACCCTTGTTTTATGACGGTATTTGAGAATGTCGATCGAGAATATTAACAATGGAAATGAGACCGTGGAGACGCTCAGACTCACCAACGAGGAGAACGTGGCAACAGTGGCAATGTTCCTCCCGTGAACAACACCACCGAGCGAGATGATGAACGAGGGATGTTTAGAAGCTTTTTTGTAGTTCATGCAAAATCGCACGAGGAGACTCGTGTTCAAAATACAGGAGGAAATGATAGCAATTCACGGGTGGTCACAGCCAAAGCAGTTCAAAGAGTTGGGACCACCAGAATTTAAGGGAAAGCCAGATCCGATCATGGCGGAAACATGGGTCAAGAAAATTACCAAGATATTCGATGTCTTGGGATGCACGGAGGAACAGAGGTTCCATTCGCCACCTTTATGTTCCGTGGCGAGGCAGTACTCATTGGTGGGAGTCTCTGTGAAGCGCACTCCATCCAAACCAAACCAAGATCAAAGATGTCTTGGGAGACGTTTCAGAACTATTTAATGACAAATACTTTCACGAAAGTGTTCGTCATATGAAGGAAGTGGAGTTTATTAGTGGATCGAAAAAAACAACACGACGGTGTCTCAAAGACGAGGCAAAGTTTGCAGAGTTATCGAGGTTTGCACCTCATTTGGTGGAGAATGAGGAACGATGACGCGGATGTTTCTTAGAGGTTTGAAAACTTAAGATACGTCAAGTATCTCATTTCTCATAAATTTTCTCTCTATTCAGATGTTGTAAATAGGGATCAATTATTATAGCGAGATAACGAGTACGGTCAAATGAGGAACCACAACCAGGATCATACCGAAGATGGTAGTCAACAAAACAACGATAACCAGCGGAGAAAGAAAAAGACGGACAAAAATGGTAACCACTCTGGTGGTAATCATGGCCATGAAAATAGAAGAAGCGAGTCAGGAGGAGATTTTAAAAAGAGGAGATTTAACAACGACCATGTGAAGACGCAGTGCGGCTAAGAAGAATCGGGTTCTAAGGGAGGAGAACGACCACCGGTCATATATGCTATAAATGCGGAAAAGAGGACATATCGGTCAAACCGCCACAACAGATTCAAGGTATGCTATAATTATGGAAAGGAAGGACATATCGCTTCGAGATTGTACGGTAGAAGAAAACCTAGTTAAATGGGGACGGTGACTCAAAAGACTATCCGAGTAAAAGTCAAAGTCAGCGGTTCCTCGGAAGAGCGTTTGTTGTGGATCGGTCAAAATGCGAGGAACCCAAACGAGGTGATCACGGGTAAGCTATTTATAAATTCTTACGAAGTTTATACCTTACTTGATAATCTGGGTGCTACCCATTCATTTATCTCTCCTACTTGTGCTTCAACGTTTAAATTTGACTCAGGAAAAATTAGACTTTGACCTATCTGTGGAAACTCCGTTAGGAGAAACTTTCATCACATCCACTTTGTTTATAAATCTTGTTTGATTCAAGTTGGAACCATCACCTTACCGTTGACCTTATCTCTTTAAAGATACTTGCTTTTGATGTGATTTTAGGGATTGATTGGTTAACTACTCATCATGCCAAAATTGATTGTTTTCGTAAGGTTGTTAGTTTTCATATTCCTAACCAACCTTTGTTATGCGTAATTCAAGCAACTAAACCATTAAAATCAATCACCGTCATATCTAATCATAAAGCTATTCGCTTATTGAAAAACGGATGTCAAGCTTTCTTAGCCCATGTTATGGATTTGAATAAAGACACGTCAAATTTAAATAATATTCTGTTGTTATTGACTTTCCGACGATTTCTAAAGAACTTCCCTGGCCTACCCCTTTAACGTGAAGTTGAATTCTTTATTAATCTTGAACTGGTACAAAGCCCATTTCTAAAACCCCATATCGAATGGCTCCTATTGAACTTCAGAGTTAAAGGTCCAACTACAGGAATTGTTGGACATCGGTTTCATTCGCCCTAAGTACATCTCCTTGGGGTGCTCTGTTTTTATTCAGTAAAGAAGAAAGACGGGAGTATGCGACTTTGTATTGACTATCTGGAATTGAACCATGTCACCATCAAGAATAGGTATCCTCTACCTCAGATTGATGACTTGTTTGACCGATTGTGAGGCACAATTCTTTTCAAAAATCGATCTTCATTCGGATATCATCATTGAAGATTAGAGGCGAGGATATTCCAAAGACCGCCTTTAGAACTCGAGGGCATTATGAATTTTTAGTCATGTCTTCGGACCGACTAATGCTCTAATGGCTTTCATGGATATGATGAACCGAGTATTCAAGGAATATTTGGATCGATTCGTTGTTGTTTTTATTGATGACATCCTCATATATTCCAAAAGTCGTGAAGATCATGAGCACCATTTGAAGTCGGTACTCCAAAGGCTTCGTGAAAACAAACTATATGCCAAATTGAAGAAATGCGAGTTCGGCTCGAGGAAGTAGCATTCCTTGGGCATGTGGTGTCGAAACATGGAGTATCCAAGTGGACCCGGCGAAGATTGAAGCAATACAAAGTTGGGAGCAACCAAGTCGGTGACCAAGTACGTAGCTTTTTGGGCTTAATTTGGTTATTATCGGAGATTCGTGGAAGGATTTTTTCTAATTGCTACTCCATTAACTCAAATTGACTTGGAAAGATATAAAATTCATTTGGGAGCGAAGAATGCGAGAAGAGTTTCCAAGAGCTTAAGAGGAGACTTATTTCAAGACTGTTCTAACAATACCATCTGGTTCGGATGGATTTGTTATCTCAAACGATGCTTGCAGCAAAGGGTTAGGATGTGTTCTCATGCAACGTGGGAAAGTCATAGCCTATGCCTCGCGACAACTTAAAAAGAGTATGAGAGGAATTATCCTACTCATGATCTAGAGTTTGCAGCAATGTTTTCGCCGCTAAAGATATGGAGGCACTATCTATATGGGGAGAAAGTGGAGATATATTCGCACCATAAAAGCCTTAAATATTTCTTCACTCAAAAAGAACTCAACACGCGGCAATGACGTTGGCTCGAGCTATTGAAAGACTACGACCACACTATTCAATACCATCCCGAAAAAGCGAACGTGGTAGTGACGCGTTGAGTAGAAGATCATATGCGGAACGAGTGCGATGATGTCAAGTATACGATATAGAGCCAAATTTAATAGAAAAAGTTAAGGTTGCTCAAGCCACCGAACCCGGAAATCGATGCGTATGAAGAAGAAAGTACAAGAAGGAGCTATTCGGAAGGCGAGAATTGATGAAGAAGGAATACTTGAGTCCACTCTAGACTTTGTGTTTCCTACGAGTCCGATTTGAAGTACAAGATTATGATGGAGGCACACAATACACCATTTGCAATCCATCTCGAAGTACTAAAATGTATCGTGATCTTGACATACATTTTGGTGGAACAATATGAAGAGAGAGATTGCAAAGTTTATCTCGATGTGTTTAACTTGCAAACGTGTAAAGCGAGCATCTAGTACCTAAGGGTCCGTTGCAACCACTGAGATTCCAAAATGGAAGTGGGAACACATTACCATGGATTTTGTTACGGGTCTTCCTACGGTTTCTCAAGGCATCAATGTTATTTGGGTTATTGTTGATAGATTAACCAAGTCTCGCTCATTTCTTGCCGATCACGGAGACTTATTCCTTGAACGCCTTGCTAGTATGACGACGTGAATGAGATTGTGAGGTTGCATGGCATGCCCGTATCCATAGTTTTGGATCGTGACCCAAGATTCACTTCAAGATTTTGGGTGAGCTTGCAAAAAGCTATGGGCACGGATTTGCGATTTAGTTTAGCATACCATCCCCAAACGGACGGACAATCGAGAGGACTATTCAAACTCTTCAAGATCTATTAAGACTCGTGTCCTAGACTTCAAGGGCGGTTGGGATAAGTATTTACCATTGGTGGAATTCTCCTACAACAACAGCTTATCGTGCAAGTATAGGTGTGGCTCCATTGAAGCATTATATGGACTAAAATGTCATTCTCCAATATGTTGGGATGAGGTGGGTGAAGCAACATTGTTGGGACCCGAGTTAGTACGTATGACTACCGAAAAGATCTAAATGATTCGACAACGTATACAAACGGCACAAGATCGACAAAAGAGTTATGCGGATCTTCATCGAAAGGACGTGGAATTTAGTATGGGGATCATGATATTGTTGCGAGTTGCTCCATGGAAGGAGTTACAAGATTTGGGAAGAGAGGAAAACTCAATCCACGATTTATTGGTCCATTTCAAATTCTTGACCGAAGTAAGAAATGTAGCCTATAGACTTCGTTACATTCTCCAAGTATGTCTCGTGTTCATAATGTGTTTCACATATCTCGTATTTCGTAAATATGTGAAAGACCCGAACCACGTTATAGAGTTAGAACCGGACGAGATAAGCCAAGACTTAACGTATGAGGAGGGTACTGTCAAGATCTTGGATAGGAAGGAGCATGTCCTACGCCAGAAAGGGTACCACAAGTTAAAGTTTTGTGGAGGAATCATCTTATAGAGGAAATGACTTGGGAATTGAAAACGGAAATGAAAGCGAGGTATCCTCACCTTTCAAAAACACCAGTACGCACGTCAAATTTCGAGGACGAAATTTCATAAGGAGGGAGGTTGTAAGACCCCAACTTATTATTAATGAAATTTAATTTTTTCTATTTATTATTTTGAAATAGTAAGGGTTGATTTGATTAATGTGGATAGTTATGGGTAAAATACGCAAATATTTCAAAATAAGCAAGTGGTTATAAAATATTCATTGTTGCTTCGGGAATATTCGTTTGGTCGTAGAATATTCTTCATCATTCGGGGAATATTCGCATTTACGGCCAGCAAATCTTTTGTGGGCCCCATAACCAAAAAGCGATTGGATGAAGAAAACGACAAATATAAGTTGTTTAAAAATAATCTGGCGTTAGTTGTTACCATTAATACCGTTAAAATACTTCGGTGGTTAAAACACGAAGAAGACACGGTATTGCACCAATTATTGATTCTTACGTAAGAAGGCACTACTCAATAATGGTTATAGTAATTATCGCTCAAAGATTTTATTGATTTAATAATTGCTGCGTTGATATTTTATATTATCGTTGTTGTTTCAATAATTGTCATTACACAAAGATTTTTCATTATCGAAGCAATAATTCATATTATCCGAATAATATTATTAGATAACATTATTGGCAATGTCTAGAAAGTTCTCGTCTAAGGAGAGGTTTGGTCACCTAATCAAGGCTACCAAGAAGGAGAAATTCTTATTGGAAAGCCCACTTTCCTGAACCGCCGGGTTGTCACAATATTGTGATTCTCAGAATATTATTTGTGAATAATTAATTATTGATTCATATGATGAGGAAAATATTGATTTTATGTGGATATAGATGGAGAAAATTTTAATGTGACAATTGTTGAAAATTGAAATTTTATCTTTTCTCGATAAAATAATTCATTTAAATATATTATTATATTTTAATAATATAATAATGGTGATATTTTTACAACGAATGTGGGATATATGAGTATACGAGGAGGAAGAATATTTTTGTTGCAATAAATGTTTAAAACATGTTAAACATGTCTGTGGACCCCATTTATTGACTAAAATTTGATTATAAATTGTAAAATCGTCTGCTTGTGGATTTTTGGCCAAAATTTTGTTTGGAATTTGGAAAACTTTCTTCGCAAAGTTGTAGAGAATTGAATTTCCTATAAAAACATGCGAGATTCGAATTTTCCGATAAAAGGGCTATTTATTATGAATTATTGAAGTTTCAAGTTCAAATAATTGATTTTGGAAGTTTAAAATATTTAAAAAAGGAAAACGCTTTTTTTACACTTGTGGGCCTCTATGAAACATGTGCAAAGTCTTTGAAGCTAGAGGATTCAAAGTGGGCATAAGAAAATTTATTTATATATTAATATTATATTAAATTTTTTTGCTTTGGTGTTCTAAGCAATTTCTATAAATAGGTGCTTAGGTTAGAATTGAAAATCACACCGTAAATCAAGTTTTCTCTCTATATTATCGAGCGTATTCTTGTGAGTATTTTGAGTATACTTTGAGTATTCCTATACTCTGATTGCAAGTTCAAGTCATAACCTATATCCTGTTTCAAATTAGAAGACCGATCTTTCGAGGTAAGGTATATTATTTTTTTCAGAATGATATTAGTTCTTCAATATCATTATCTTGAAATATTGATGAAGTTTTTATCAAATTTGGAACTTTTGGTGTCTGAGTTCTTATTCACGATACTACAAGACTATTCACGATATGAAGATTATTCACTTAATAAGGCACTATTCATCGAAAAATGAAAATTTTCCTTTTCGCCTAAAATATCTATTGTGGATACTAGCTTTGATTGTATCCATGTTTTGATCATTCTTGAATTTACATCACTATGATTATTTTTGAGGTTTTTTGGACATGGATAAAACAAAGTACGAATCCTTAATCCTTAATCCTTGTCATTTTGTTTCACCGGATTCGCTTTTTTTAAAAATATTTTTCATCATCCTCGACCTTAAATGATGATATTATTGAATATCTTTGGCCTGTAGTGCAAAGATGAATGATTTTTGATGAATATCTTTGGCCCCAGTAGTGCAAAGATGAGCGGATGTTTAGATGAACATGACTAATCGATGAATATCTTTCGGCCCGTAGTAAAAGATGAATATTTGATTCCAGATGTATATTGATTGATGTTACAGGATAAAAGATAGACGATGAACTTTTAAATTCATACATAGAAGATAGTAGTTTGCATTCTCTACTTAACTCTTCTAATGAATTATTATTTCGCTGCGAATATTGATTTAAAACTTGTTGTCTATTGTATTCTATTAGATTTTTTTCCGTTGAAGACTAATGATAATTTGTTGTATATTATCTTAGTCATAATATTCTTTATCGGGCTAGTTGAGCTCACCCTTTCCTTTTTGTTCCATTTTTCTTCTCAAGAGCGAGAATATAGCGAGTGCATTCGAAAGGGTATGGAATGAAGGTTCTAGAGAGAGTTGTTTAGTAGTCCTCACCATTTTTATAAAATAATGTATCAATAAATGTGATGAGGATTTATTTGAGTATAGATATTATCTGTAAGATAATATTTGTATTCAAACTCACAGCTTTTACTTGTTGTAATAATAAAGTTGTAGTTGTTTTTTGCATCATATATTGACAACTCGTAATGGGTGATGTATACCTATTTTGGGGGCTACAAACAATATCCACACTCAATCGAGTCCTCATTACATTTATTATCACACTATTTAATGTAATAGTGAGGACTACTAATGCTATTATCCGGACCGTCACCTCCGCTCCCCGACTAGTCTCTACTACGCTCTCATTTCCTCAAGAGAACAATAAAAGTAAAAGGGTGAGCTCAACTAGCCCAAAGAAGAAATATTATGACTAAGATAATACGTAATAAATTATCGTTAACCTTCAACAAATGTTAAACCGATACAATATAACAAACATCAAGTTTAATCATAAATGAACAAGCAATCCATTAAAAGAGTCAAGTAGAGAATAAAATCTACTATCTTTTATGATTTAAAAGGTTTTTCATCACTTTTATCATTTGGACTCAAATTTTAATAAATAATCCACATCATCCCCGCACTACTACCAAGGATATTCATTAGTATCACAACCACAAATTATCCATGCACTACTGCCAAGGATATTTCGTATTCATCAATGGTCATGATCATGCCAACAATCGTCCATCAATGCACTACGGGCCAATGAGGACTTTTACCACATCATTTTGTAACATTACTACCATGATTATACCGATTAATCCTCGGTCATAATCATACCAAGTCCATCTATGCACCATGTGCCATGTATGACTAATTTCAACATAATATAAACACGAGGATGATGACAATGATATAAGAATTCAATAAAATAAGTTCAAGAATTAATTTATTTAGAACTAATAACGCCCAAATTATCAACATGATACTTTTTGTAGAGTAAAATTCAAGAATGCTCGTAAGAATATTTTCCATGAAAAGATATCGATGAAGCTTAAATATCAAGGATATTCCACTAATTTCATGGAGTATAGAAGTCAAAACTTTAACCAACTAAGTATAATAAAGAATGGAATAACAAAAGAAATCACCGTGCATGCGATAATCGCATGTAAAATGTTTATTCCAATAGAATAATAAATAATAATGGAATTGTGTCATGCAGAACGCACGCATAAGATATTCCAATGTAATAATAAATAATTTAAACCAAGTCGTGCAAAATTGCATGCATGCGATGATGTTCCAATATAATAATAAATAACAGAACCATGTCATGCGTAAATGCATGCATGTGAAGATGTTCCAATAATAATAATAAAGAATGGAATAATGTAAGAATTTCACCATGTATGCGGTGATCGCATGTGAGAAAAAGTTATTCCAACATAATGATAAAGAATGGAATAATGTAAGAATTTCACCAAGTATAGGGTACTTCTCAGATACAAAAGTTATTCCAACAATTAAAAAATGGAATAATGTAAGTTCTCTTTATAAATACAAAAGAAATAATACCCCTTACCTTAGAAACAAACCGGATATAGGAGTAAAGTGAAGTAGCGAGAATACTTTTTCTTCTTTCTCTCTATAGTTTTTCTCTCTCAGAGTTTCAAAGAATTAAGTAAGAAATAATGAAGGAATGAGCTTCTATTTATAGGAGAATGGATCTGAATAGTAATTAATTCTGAACTATCCAGATTGATTTACTTTTTAAACTAGATTTATTCAGATTGGTTTACTATAAAATATTCTAATAAAACAAAATCTTTTAAATAAAATATAATATATTCTATTTATAATCTAATAAAATGAATAACTTTATAAAAGTATTCATTTTATATAAAAAGATTTTACTATGCAAACACTATGCAGTACTATGTAAACACTATGCATAATAAAATATAATATATTCTATTTATAGTCTAATAAAATGAATAACTTTATAAAAGTATTCCATTTTATATAAAAAGATTTTACTATGCAAAACACTACGCATACATAATGTAATATAATATCTTATTTATATTCTAATAAAACTAATAACTTTATAAAAGTATTCATTTTATATAAAAATTTTTTTCGCTTTTATTACATTAATAATACTAATAAAATAAAACTTCATCATCATTATTATAATTCACACTATTAATCCACTGTGTCGCTCCTGTGAAAGAGGGGGCTTTCAATAAGGATTTCTCCCTATCGCACGCAATTAGTGACCAAACCTCTCCTCGCGTAACTTCTAGACATATCGTTAATATTGCAAATAATAATATTAATAACTTCGTTCGTCTCAATTATTGATTTAATAATATATAAAATATCGACAATAATTGAATCAATTAACGTGAGATACTATGCAACAACCATCAAGCAATAATTTAACAAAATCGAGTGACTTCTCACGTAAGCATCAATAATCAATACCGCGTGCTACTATGCAACCACGCCAGATTCCTCGTATTTTTTAACACCGTGTTTCAACAAGCTAAACGATAAAACTTCCGCCGTTATTTTCATAAAATATTTTTGTCATTTTTCAATCCGATAATAATTCCGTTATGGGGTCCACTAATGATTGTGTCGTCGCATTTAATATTCCCCGTTAAAACGAATATTCCCCACCAATCGAATATTATATAACAAATCATGTATTTTGCAAAATTTATAACTATTACCCACAACTATAACATTATATCAAATTCATTCCATAATATTCAAAAATGATAATTATAGAAAATTCATCTTTATTCATAAAAGTGGGGTCTTACAATCTCCCTTCTTATGAAATTTTCGCCCTCGAAAATTAGGGTACGTACTCGTATGTCAAGAGGTAAGGATACCTTGATTTCATTTCAGATTCTAACTCCCGTGTCATTTCCTCAACATCGTGGTTCCTCCATAACACTTTGATTTGAGGTATAACCTCGAGCGTAGAATATGTTCCTTCTTATCCAAGATTTGAACAGAACCTCTCTTCATACGTTAAATCTTCTATTTTCCGTTCTAACTCAATAATGTGGTTCGGTCTTTCACATATTTACGCATGGATATATCTGAAACTCACAGCAGTAAATAAAATTCGAGGATTAAAATGGGCCAATGAATCGAGGATCGAGCTTTCATCTCTTTCCAAATCTCGTAACTCCTTTCCATGGAGCAACACGTAACAACACATGATCTCCAATATCGAATTCCACGCCCTTTCGATGAAGATCAAGATAACTCTTTTTTCGATCTTCAGGAGGTTTTTATACGTTGTCGGATCGTTTGAATCTTTTACGTAGTCATATGTACCAACTCCGGTCCCAACAACGTTGCTTCACCCACCTCATCCCAGCATACTGGAGAACGACACTTTTTCCATACAACGCCTCGAATGGAGCCATGCCAATACTTGTTTGATAACTGTTGTTATAAGAAAACTCCACCAATGATAAGAACTTATCCCAACTTCCCTTGAAGTCAAGGACACAGAGTCTTAATAAATCTTCAAGAGTTTGAATAGTCCTCTCCGATTGTCCGTCCGTCTCGAGGATGATATGCCTTAACTAAATCGTAAACCGCGTTTATAGCTTTTTGTAAACTAACCCAAAATCGTGAAGTGAATCTTGGGTCTCGATCGTAAACTATGGATATCGGCATACCATGCAATCTTACAATCTCGCTTATGTACATACGAGCAAGACGCTCAAGTGTATAAGTTTCTCGTATTGGTAAGAAATGAGCAGACTTGGTCAATCTATCAACAATGACCCAAATTGCATCTATGCCCTGAGAAACCCTAGGAAGACCAGTAACGAAATCCATGGTAATGTGCTCCCACTTCCATTCTGGAATTTCAAGTGGTTGCAATGTACCTTTTGGTACTTGATGCTCTGCCTTGACTCGATGACAAGTTAAACACCTTGAGATTAACAACGTTATCTCTTTCTTCATATTGCCCCACCAAAATGTATATCGAAGATCATGATACATTTTGGTACTCCCAGGATGGATTGCAAATAGTGTATTGTGTGCCTCCATCATGATTTTATACTTTAACTTAGGATCGTTAGAACACAAAGTCCGGAGTCGACTCAAGTATTCCTTCTTCATCGATTCTTGCTTCCTAAGATAAGCACCTTCTTGTACTTTCTTCCTCATACGCATCGCCTCCGTGTCCAGAGCTCGAGCAACTTTAACTTTATCGATTAAAGTCTGGTTCTACTCAGATATTCGCCATCATCACGTGGGTCCCTGAGTCTTTATCTCTATCTCCATCCTTTGTAAGTCATACAAAATGGGCCTCTACGTTGACAATATCGCATTCGCATTCAAGATATGATTTTCTACTCAATGCGCCGCCTACCACGCTTGCTTTTCCAGGATGGTATTGGATGGTACGATCATAATCTTTCAACAGCTTCAAGCCAACGTCATTGTCGTGATGTTGATTTTCTTTTGAGTGAAGAAATATTTGAGGCTTTTTATGATCCGTAAAGATCTCCACTTTCTCCCCATACAAGTAATGCCTCCAAATTTTAAGTGCGAAGAAGACAACAAACCGCCAACTCTAGATCATGAGTAGGATAATTCCTCTCATATTCTTTGAGTTTTCGAGAGGCATAGGTATGACTTTTCCATGTTGCATGAGAACACATCCTAACCCCTTTGCTCAAGCATCATCATAGATGACAAATCCTTCCGAGCCGATGGTATTGTCGTAACAGTGTTGAAATGAGTCTCTCTCGAGTTCTTGAAAACTCTTCTCACATTTCTCGCTCCAACCGAATTTTGTATCTTTTCGAGTCACCGAGTTAAGGGAGTAGAAATTCGAGAAAACCCTTCTCACGAATCTCCGATAATAACCACCTAAGCCGAGAAAGCTACGTGATTTCGATCATCGATTTAGGTTGCTCCCACTTTGAATAGCTTCAATCTTTCTTTGGTCAACAGATATTCCATGACTTGATACCACGTGCCCAAGGAATGCTACTTCTCAAGCCGTAACTCGCATTTTTTAACTTGGCATAAAGCTTATATTCACGAAGCTTTTGAAGTATCGCCCTCAAGTGTTGCTTTCATGATCTTCACGGCTTTTGAATAAATAAGGATGTCATCAATAAAGACGACCACAAAGTGATCCAAATATTCCTGAATACTTTGTTCATCATATCCATGAAGGCGGCAGAGGAGCATTAGTCAATCCAAAAGACATGACTAGAATTCATAATGCCCGCATCGAAGTTTCGAAAGTCCTCTTTGAATGTCATCTGCTCTAATCTTCAATCGGTGATATCCGGAATGAAGATCAATCTTTGAAAAAATTTGGAGCCTTCAGAATCGGGTCAAATAAGTCATCAATACGCGAGGCAATGGATATCTATTTTGATAGTGACATGGTTCAACTCCCGATAATCAATACAAAGTCGCATACTCCCATCTTTTTTTTCATCGTAATGTAACAGAGCACCCCAAGGAGACGTACCAGACTAATGAAACCGATGTCTAACAATTCCTCGCAGTTGAAGTCTTTAACTCCTCAAGTTTAATAGAGCCATTAGATATGGGGCTTTGGAAATAGGTTTTGTATCGGTTCAAGGTCGATACAAAATTCAATTTCACGCTCGGGGTAGGCGTGAAGTTATTCAGTGGAATACGTCAGAAATTTATTAACAATAGAAATATCATTCAAAATCGACGTATTTTTGTTTAGATCCGTGATATGAGCTAAGAAAGCTTCGACATCCGCTTTTTCAATAAAAAGAATAGCTTTATGGCTTGAGATGACAAAGTGATTTATTTTAATGGTTTGGTTACTTGAATTCAGATAATAGGTTGGTTAGAATATGAAAGCTAACAACCTTATTTAAAATAATCAATTTTGAATGATGAGTAGTTAACCAATCAATCCCTAGAATTACGTCAAATGCAAGTATTTTCAATGAAATAAGGTCGACAAGTAATGTGAGGGTATCGATTTGAACCAAACAAGACTTATAAACAATGGATGTAATGAAGGTTTCTCCCAATGAAGTTTCAACAGATAAGTCAAAGTCTAATTTCTCCGGAGTCAAATTTAAACGTTGAGTGCAAGTAAGAGAAATAAAAGAATGGGTAGAACCGGTATCAAATAAGGTATAAACTTCGCTAGAGTTTATGATAAGCTTACCCGTGATGACTCATTTGCGTTCCTTCGCTTTCCGGGAGGTCACGACAAACGCCTCCTCTTGCACCATCGGGCTTTGACTTTTTCGGGACGCCTCTTTTGTGCCTCCATCCTAGCCGAACTTATCTTCTGGTGAATGACAAAATCGCTAGTGACCTTCTTCCATAATTATAACATTCTTTGACAAGCATCGCGCAGCTTTGACCGATGTGTCCCTCCCTCCAGATTTGAAGCATACGATAGTGGTCGTTCTCCTTCCTTAACAACGAAGTCGGTTGTGCCGACGTCTTTCCATCATTGTTGAATCTCTCTTCTTGAAATGTCCATTCTTATTGTTTTGGCCATGATTACCAATCAAGTGGTTACCATTTTCGCATGTTGATTCCTCCACGCTTATTGTCACCGCTTCGATGATCGCTATCACTAGTATTATCATTTCATTTTACCGCTTTTTGGTTGGGTTGACTCATTATCGCGCTTCCAATAATCGAGCCCTATTAACAACATCTGAATACAAACACGCTTTATGAGAGATAAGATATCGACGATCTCTAAGTTTCAAACCTCTTAGAAACATTCACGTCATTCTTTCCTCATTATCAACTAAATGGGACGCAAACCGGGACAACTCGGTAAACTTGGCTTCGTACTGCGACACGATCATGTTGTTTTGCTCCAGCTTGATGAACTCTACCACTTTCATGTGACGAATACTTTCGGGAAAGTACTTGTCATTGAACAATTCTTCGAACTTCTCCCAAGTCATCTTTCAAGGCAGCAGATTCGAGTACGCTTTTATGATTCCCACCAAGAATCGCGCCTCAGACGCTAAACACGAAGGTGGCAAAGGAACCTTTTGCTCCTCGTGAGCATCCCAAGACATCAAATATCATGCAAATCCGCTTTATCCACGCCTCCGCTTTAAGTGGTTTTCGCTCTCCAAAAACTCCGGTGGTCCTAGTTCCTCGAATCGCTTAGCGGTGACCGTCCGAGAGAGTTGCCGTTGTTTCCACTTGAATTTTGACAGAGCCGCTCTTGCCCGATGTCGCATGAATTGCATAAAGCTCTAAATATTCCATCGCTCATCATCCGTCAAGGTTGTTGTTGTTTCATTCGAGAATTGTCGCCCTCGATTTAACATTATATCGATTATCGATCCGTGGAGACTCAACGGCCTCTCGTGCTCCATTACTAATCTCAACATTCTCGGATGCCATTTTCAAATACTACCACAAAACAAAGGTTAATTGACATGCAATATATTATCCCTATACTTCGATCGACCAATTAAATGCCAAATAAACTTAGGTAGGTCATACTAGCGAAGGAATTTCCATCTCTCCCTCCTAGTTCTTGTCTCACATCTCACCTGTGGATCATATCCCTAAGCTTTTATATTAATCATGACGCCCCCAAAATAGGTATACATCACCCATCTCTTGAAGTCGCCAAATACATAGTACAAAATTCAAATACAACTTAATTATACAACAAATCGTGTAAAATACGACAAAACATATGTCATGAGTTTTAATACAAATATCATCTTCTGTATAATATCCACACTCAAATAAGTCCTCATTATATTTATTGTCACACTATTTAATGTAATAGTGAGGACTACTAATAAACCATCTAAGACCATCACCCGCTCCCCGACTAGTCCCTTACCACGCTCTCATTTCTCAAGAGAATAAATGAAAGAAAAAGGGTGAGCTCAACTAGCCCAAAGAAGAAATATTACGACTAAGATAATATGTAATAAATTATCGTTAGTTTTCAACAATGTTAAACCGATACAATATAACAAACATCAAGTTTAATCTGCAATGAACAAGCAATCCATTAAAAGAGTCAAGTAGAGAATAAAATCTACTATCTTTTATGATTTAAAAGGTTTTTCATCACTTTTATATCGACTCAAATTTTAATAAATGGGACTCACTGCCAAGGATATTAATAAATAATCCACATCATTATCCCGCACTACGGCCAAGGATATTCATTAGTATCACAATCACAAATTATCCATCAATGCACTACGCCAACCAATGAGGACTTTTACCACATCATTTGTAACATTGCGATTATGATTATACCGATTAATCCCTGGTCATAATCATAACAAGTCCATCTATGTACTATAGGCCACAGATGACTTTCAACACAATATAAACATAAGGATGATGACAATGATATAAGAATTCAAGAATTAATTTATCCAGGAACTAATAACGTCCAAATTGTCAACATGAAACTTCTTTGTAGAGTAAAATTCAAGAATGCTCGTAAGGATATTTCCATGAAAAGATATTTGGATGAAGCGCAAATATCAAAGATATTCCACTAATTTCATGGAGTATGTAAGTCAAAACTTTAATCAACCTGAGTATAATAAAGAATGGAATAACAAAAGAAATCACTGTGTACGATGATGTATCGCATAAAGATAGGTTATTCCAATGTAATAATAAATAATGGATTCAGTCACGCAGTAAACGCATGCACAAGATATTCCAACATAATTCTAATAAAATAAAATCTTTTAAATAAAATATAATATATTCTATTTATAATCTAATAAAACGAATAACTTTATAAAAGTATTTTTTTTTTATATAAAAGATTTTACTATACAAACACTACGCACGCACTATGCAAAACACTACGCATAATAAAATATAATATATTCTATTTATAGTCTAATAAAACTAATAACTTTATAAAAGTATTCTATTTTATATTAAAAGATTTTTTACTATGCAAAAAATACTACGTAATGTAATATAATATATTCTATTTATAATCTAATAAAACTAATAAATTTATAAAAGTATTCTATTTTATATAAAAGATATTCTGCTTTTATTACATTAATAATACTAATAAAACAAAACTTCATCATCATTATTATAATTCACACTATTAATCGATTGTGTGGTTCCTGTGGAAAGAGGGGCTTTCCAATAAGGATTTCTCCTATCAAGCACAATTAGGTGACCAAACCTCTCCTCGCGTAACTTTGCACATCGTTAATATTGCAAATAATAATATTAATAACTTCGTCGTCTCAATTATTGATTTAATAATATATAAAATATCGATAATAATTGAATCAATTAACGTGAGATACTATGCAACAATTACTAAAGCAATAATTGAACAAAATCGAGTGACTTTCACGTAAGTATCAATAATCAATACCGTGTGATACTACGCAACCACGCAGTATTCTCGCATTTTTTAACATTTGGGTGTTTCAACAGTTAACGATAAAACTTCCGCCGTTATTTTCATAAAATATTTTATCGTTTTCTCAATCCGACAATAATTCCGTTGTGGGGTCCACCAATGATTGTGCCGTCGTACGAATATTCCCTGTTAAAACGAATATTCCCCGACCAATCGAATATTATATAACAACTTGCGTACTTTGCAAAATTTATAACTATTACCCACAATTATAATATTATATTAAATTCATTCCATTATATTCAAAAATGATAATTATTAAAAAATCATTTTTATTCATAAAAGTTGGGGTCTTACACATAATCTCTTACTTAACATTAATTAATTCTAAAATTAAATAAAAGGACATGTGTCAAAATTTAAATAGAGGGACACAAGGAAAACAGAGAATTTGGGGACAGAAGATCTAATCTCATATTTTAAAAGCATCTATGGAAGGTACCATTTTGGATATAAGTCGGTTAATACCTTCCTAAAACATTATATCTAAAGTGGAATTCATGAAATATTTGTAGCATTCCATAATCTTTAATGTTTTCAATACTCTTATCTATTTTTTAAAAAAAGAATATCATTAATAAAAATAAAAATAGAAAAATGTCTAAATATGGATTAATACCTGAACTTTTTATTTTTTTTCATTTTAGGGATTGTCTTTTCAATTAGGGGATTAAACTTTTAATTTTTTTTCACCTTGAAGATTGCCTTCTCAATTTTTTTCATTAGGATTAAACTTTATTTTTTTATGATTACATCTAATTGATAGTGTCACGTCAGAAAATTGATGACATGACGACACGTGACTAAAAATATATTTATATGTAATATTGAGTCTCATTTTAATATTTATTTAAATAATTTTTTATACTAATTAAAAAGGATAAATATAGAACCATTATTAATTTTAAATAAATTATTATTATTATTATTTTAATATAAAACCGTTATTAATTTTTAAAGTAAATTTAATGATAATTTTACCTTTTGTAAATTATTAATTTTTAAATTTAATTTTTGGTAAATTTATTTTTTTAAGTAAATTTTTATGACAATTTTAAAGTAAAATTAATAATGGTCTTATATTTATCTTTTTTGGTACAAAAAATTAATTGAATAAATATTAAAATGAGACTCAATATTACATATACGTATTTTTTAGTCACATGTCACTGTCATGTCATCAAATTTCTAATGTGACACTATCAATTTAGACGTAATCAGAAAAAATTAATCCCTTAATTAAAAATATTGAGAAGACAATTCCCAAAATAAAAATATTAAAAGTTCAGGGTATTAATCCATATTTAGACCTAAAGAATTGTAAGAAAGTTTATTTATATTAATGAAAGTATGAAATAAAATGTTGTCTCAAATATTCCAACACAATCTATTATCATGCAAATATTAATAAATTAAATACTCATAATATTTAGAGATTATATTTATAATAATATTTGTAAATGTTGTTGATGATGCTCTGGTGTCCAACAAATCACACTTGACTCCGACCAACAAGACATTGAACATGGGGTTTTTCCGTCCTAAAACGTCTCGATGTAACTGTTAGTATCGGGAAGAATCAAGAAAGACAGAGTTTAACCTTTCATCAGTATCTTTCCAGTCTTTTTATACTTACCAGTTAAAATTATATCCCATCATTTGTGCAGGAGCTGGGTCCCATCTTTGTGCAGGAGCTGCCCACTAAGCCTTTGTGATCATGGGGCTCAATGCCTATGGTATTGGGTTCAAGTTTTTGGGCTTAAAGGGTTAGGGGTCTAGATGCCTTGTTGCTAACCTTAGGTCACACTTCCGGATTGGCTTCCGAAATGAACCCAATGTATTAAGCCTTCCAACCAAAATGAGCCACTAAGGTTGGGCCATGCCTCGGGCTTTCGGGCAGCGCTAAGGCTGGGCCTTAGCCTCGGGCCCTTAAAGTCATTATCAATAGAAAATGGAACTTTATTATGAAAGAAAATCAATATTTTCTTTTATTTATTATGTCATGACTAAATTTCTATCATGTATCAAGATAAAATCAAAATAAGAAATTAATAATTTTAAAATTAGTCTTGTTTTATAAAATATAGAAATATATCATTTAAATGATGGAGAAACCGAGAAAGTATTCTGCAGGTCCCACACAAATCTGGTCACAAAAAGTTACCAATTGCCCGCCACGTATATAATATCCGAGCTTACTGTCAGTTTGATTTGAAACTTCCAGTCCATCTAACTAACAGCCTAACATCACTACAAAGCTGTAAATTCTAATTTACGTCTAATTTTTGCTTTTATTTTCCAGCCTATTAAAACTGAGGTGAGGACGACGATCAGATTCATCACTATTCATCCTCGCAATCCCCCAATTGATTTGATTTGAGGTACTTCTTTCTCTCTCCTCTCCTCTCCGCATAACTCTCTCTATTCTCTATTGTATATCATGACTATATATATATATATATATATATATATATATATATATTATACATATATAGTCGTTCTGCTCCAACTATGAATCGTTTACTTTTCTATAGCTCACATTACGGATGCTTATTCATTTTATGATTTCTAATTAAATTCTGGTCCTTTTGATTTGTTTGTGTGTAGTGAATTTTGAAGTTTGTGTTGAATTCAAAGTATCCAAGTTTATGTTGTAAACTGGTGAGTAATTATTAAACCTCATGTTGCTATTTGGCCTTTTAAATACTCTCCGTTCTAGAACTAGATCCAAAAGTAGAGATACATTTCTAAAATGACTATTTTCAAAAATGAAAAACAAACAATTTAATTTTTTTCATGTGATTTTATAGTCTAATAATAGAAATGGAATAAACTAAAAAATAAAATGTATCTCTGATTTTGAAATAGGGGGATTATATGTTTATGTCACATAGCCTGATATAATTAGTTACAAAAATTGGACTTCAAGGAATACATTTCCTTAATCTGAAATTAGGTTGCAAGTTGGTAACTTGAGGTAATTGATTGTGTTGCACTTTGGTTATTTCAGTATCTAAATGGTACGTGTCTTATTACATTCACAGTTGGATACTGGATGATTCGGGTGTTCATCAATCAACTGTCTATATATTTTGATCTGTGGTTCACCTAAATTGCCTATTTTGGTGTTTTTATTAATTTGTATGGGCCATGAAAGGTGCATGGAATTTTTTTGATGAAAAGTACAAATGAAAAACAAATCATGCTTTGTGAGTCTATTATTTGGTTCACTATTCTTTGGTTATTTTAATTGGGCTCTTATCTGAATGCAGGGAAATCATAGGTTTTACACTCATGGATACTAGAATGGAATGCATGATGCTGCAACTCTTGCTTGTATATTGTGCTTTCTTGAGCTTTGTGGACAATGGAAGTGCTGGTTTAACAAGTACTTTTATTCGTTCAGAGTGGCCATCTGTTGACATTCCTCTTGACAACGAAGCTTTTGCAGTTCCAAAGGGTCATAATGCACCACAACAAGTAAGTCTTCACGTTCCAAAGAGTCACGAAGAGTAAGCTAGTCAATTAAATTTATGGACCCTCACTAGGAATTAATTTACAAATGTGAATATAGAGTAATATGATTCTTTAGTTGAAGAGTGTAATTTTAGTTTCCATTGCCAACCCCATTTTCCTTGTCGCTGATCAATATCTAAGTTAGCAAGGAAGCATTAACAGGAAACGAGTACGAAATCATACAAATTCATGGAAACATCTTTTTAAAAAAATGTAGGATACATAATGCTAAGGGAAAAGTCAAATATTTTAATATATTTGTTAATTATTTATATAAAAAAAGTATTCATCTTAATCCAAAAAGGACAAAAATAGAACTATTTATCATCACTAATTTTGTCCACAACTCTTCCGTATATCCAAGTTGACACCCAATTTGTGGAAAAAGGTAGTAAAATATTGATGCTGTCTCGATGTTTGATTAGATCCCAATTTATGAACACACCATGTTTCCAAGTTATCTTTTATAAAAAAAATGTCAAACTGACCATTTGTAAAATTTAATATAATAAATATATATATATATATATGCATACATAATATATACACACACTTAGTTTATTATGGTCATAGTCTCTCAGCATTTATCTAAAGGAATAATACGATTTATTGATTTAAAAAATGGTCAATTGACCATAAAAATAAAACTCAATGGAAGACATTTATCCTAGGATGGAAGTAATACTATGTTTTGTTTGACTGCATAAAAAATTCTTCTGTAGGTACACATCACTCAAGGTGACTATGATGGGAAAGCTGTTATCATCTCATGGGTGACACCTGATGAACCAGGGGTCAGCCAAGTAAGATATGGCACATCAGAGAAGAAGTATGATTTTACTGCAGAGGGGAAGTTTACAAACTACACCTTTCACAGCTAGTCCGGATATATTCATCAGTGCCTTGTTGATGGCCTCGAGGTAATTTCTAACTGACTCATTACATTATTTGTTACCAAATGCCAAGAATGAAGAGTAGGATGACGTTAACTTACAAAAGTAGTAGTTATTCATTCCATACATACACAATACCTTATGGTCTATGCAGTATGTGGTATATAGGCCTTCTTTTGCTTGATGGTTAATCATAACATGACAGCTGTTATCAGGAGGAGACTTTACTATGTTGGTATTGTTTTCTCATAAATGTTACTCCATAATCAAATGATACACTTTGTAAGAGTGAAATGATGCTATATTTGTTTAGATATTTTGATTCTCCTTGCGTAAACTTCGGCTATCTGATTTTGGCTTTGGATTTATAGCTTGAATTGCAGGGACTAGGTGTGGAAACTGATATGATTTTAGAAGTTGTAGTTTTGTTTCTTATATATTGGTGGGTAGAAAGCAATAACAGCACCAGTAGAATCTTCTCTTGTTAACCGCAGACTAGCTGTAGCAGTTGAACGTTTTACAAAGAGAATGGTTGACTAGGACTTCGGATTTTAACTTCAGTAATTGGATTTTGGCTTGGATATATAATTTACACTTTGTAATGATTAGTTGTGGAAACTACTCTGATGACAGAAACAGGTTAAATGTTTTTTTAATCACTATACTTTAACTCAACTTACAAATGCCTAACTATATATTTTTTCCTTCCAGTCAACTAGCTAAACTTTAATTTACTTGTGTTTCAAAATCCATTAAATCGCTTTAAACGGTTTGCTACATCAGATTCCACATAAGAGAGAGAAAGCTGACATGGAGTTCTCATGTATGATTTAGCCACTTATGAGTGGAAATGAAAGAAAACTAAGGGAAAAATAAAAAAAATTAAAAATTAAAAAAAAACCAGAAAGTTAGCAAAAAACATGAAAAAAATAATTTACTTATTTTTCTAATCAATAGAAAATGATTTTTTAGTTAATTAATAACAAATATAATTGATTAGGAAATTATAAAAATTTAAAATATGCTAAAATTAAAAAAAATTAAATTCTTATTGACTTTATATACAAATATATTTATAAATTCTTATTGACTTTATATACATGCATTCTTACTAGGAAAATTAATGAATTATGTGTAGTAAAAATAATTTTTTAATTAGATTTTAACATTTAAATTAGCTTGATTAAGGGAGAAAAAGTCCATGGATAAATGAAACTTTTTTTTATATTAAATAATTAAAATTTTTTTGAAACTTTAAAAATCTATTAAAAGTAGAAATATGCTTAAAAAACTAAAAGTTAAAATAAATTAGATCATTCTAAAATCTAAACAAATTAAACAATTAAAATTGAAGAATTGGAGTTGCATGTTTAAAATTTCTTATTGACTTCATGTGTATTTCTTCCAATTCCGAACCTGTTCCTGATCATCTGAGTAATAATAATTTAATCCATACAAATAATAATCTAATAAACTAGTAGAGAAACAAATGGATGACACAATAGCCTCTCGATCGACAGTAAATATGCCTCCTTTTTTTCGCCAAACAACTCTTCAAGAAACTGGGTTTGAAAACCCAAAACATTCGATGTCAAATCCCAAACCATCGTTGCAACCACCCGATGTAAAACCCAAATCAGTGACGATCTAGGTTTGAAAATCCAAATCAATCAGACAATTAGACATAAATATATTCATATCTTGAACTAGATTTTGCTAGAATCTGAAAAAAAGATAATAAAGAAAAGGAAGAAGAAGATGTTTCAATTGATTCAAATTTTAAGCTTTATAGATGCTTTTATGGAAAAATATTGGAACTCTTATTATAACCCATCATCTTCACAATTATCTATTTTATTTTTTGGCAATTGAAGGTTTAGATGAAGAAATCTAGAGGAAGAAGATGAAGAAAAAACATTCAAAATCTACTCTTTTTGATTTTAGATCTATTATTTATTATAATGATAGTAGTCGGGTCAGTCGGATATTCATGAGTTTGGGTGGGTAAGTTTGTTTTTATGGGTGGGTTATAGATGACATGTAAAAAGTTATTAAAAGAACATTCCAGCTAAGATTTTGTGTGTACGTGACATTTCCATGTCAAACTTCCGTTAAAAAATTTAACGACTTGGACGTTAATTCAAATTTATGTAATAAAATAAAAGTCGAGTTAGATGACTAACAAAAAATATATATATAGTTAGACGTTTGTAAGTTGACTTAAAGTATAGTGAGGTAAAAAGTATTTAACCCTAACAGAAATCGTTGATTAGTTTCTCCATATTGATGGCTATTGAGCTCAAATTCTTGTCAATGACACTGTTTTCTAAACAATAAAATCACTCTCACGATGATATGAGATACTGAAGTTTTTCACAAGGTAGATGTTTTGTCTTAGAAATTAGCATTGTACTATTATGGTATTGCCTAATGTAATAGAATTATTTTACATTATCTTTGTTACATCTCTTTCATGAATGTGTTGGATATAACTCTTTTCAGTATGACACCAAGTACTATTAGGAAATTGGAAATGGTGATTCTGCTCGGCAGTTTTGGTTTCAAACACCTCCAAAGATTGATCCACATGCTCCTTACAAATTTGGATTCATAGGTGAGTAGAGTCCTTTCCGTCTCTTTTCAGAAAGCGTAATAATTTTATTTTCTTTTTGAAGTACTTATAATGTGAATTTTCATGATGTAATGCAAAATAACATCTTAGCTCCAGCCAAGTGCTTGTTGATGCATAACATTACCAGATTGGAAGGTGCAATGGAAAATATATTATTTGACATAATCATGAAAATTTTAATAGATCTTAAACAATTTATTTCTCAAAATTAATAAGCCTATAGGATGAGATTACGGAAACATGTGAAGTAGAAAAAGAGCTGGTCAGTTTATAATTTTTGCACTTTCAGTTTATAATTTTAGATGCCATCATCTCATCATTGTTGTGAGGGAATCAAAAAAAATTTCAGAGGATTTAGAGAAGAAAGAGAACTATAAAAAAATTAAAAAAAATGAAATTTTGATTTTGATCAGTAAAAATATTTGTACAAATGATGAAATTCAAACAAAGAATTACTTTTAAATTAATTTCATGATTTGATTGTTGGAACTTTCAAATTTTAATTTTTAAATTTTAAATTTTAAATTTCAAAATTTAATATTTAAGGAATCAAGTAAGAAAAATTAAGGGATAGAGATAAGGAAACGGTTGCGAATGCTCTAAGAGAATGATTTCTCTTTAAAAAAATTCATACCTAAACAACATTCAAATTGTCACTTTCCACACCTGACTATGTACAACCATATTGAAACTTCTGTGGCCAGGTACTAAGAAAGCTTCGTGTTGTATAAAAGATGAAATAACAACTCAATATCCTTGTACATTACTTGGAGATCAATTTTTTGGGATACAAATTGTTAGGTCCATTTAAATCAAAACCTGCCCAAAGTCGTGCAAAACATCTTCCCAATCATACCATGAATCAAATCAGATCATCTTATAATAACAAGCTCTTTTCAAAGAGCCCTTTCCCTGTTTATTGTTGGAACCCTTTACTGCCAAAAAAAGCTTCTCAACATTCATAAACTTGTTAACTTATCTTTGATACCTCCTAACCAGCCTGTTCTTGATGCTATTGTATCTCTTTTGAAGGGTGCAGTTGTGAGAGTTATGAGCATGTAGCTCAGGGATTTGTTTGTTTTCAAGGGACGTTTATTTTGGTTCTTCAATCTGAATGTGGTGTTATTGTAACTATTTGTTTCTGGTTCTTCAACTTGCTGAGGGATTTGTTTGCTTGTGCTACTTGTTTCTTTGGGCTAGGACTAGGGTGTGATGAACCTCTTGATAGAACTTGAAGGAAAAAGAATGATTTTTCTTTTTTTTATGCTCCTTGAAGGATGTAATGAGGAGAAACATAGGAATGTTGGTTTGGCAAGGATAAGATAACACACGGACACAGCAGCTGTATGCAAAGTGATATGGCTGGAGCTTTATGGCGGAGAAAATAGCTACAGTACACATAATTGACTAATTTACTTGATAATACTATTCCACTGGCAATAACAACTTAATTGCTTATTCTGAAGATTAAATGGAAATAAAATTAGCTAATTTGGATGCACTTTCATAATTCAAATTAACTATTTGTTAGTTGAATCTGTAAATAAAATATTATTTCTTATAATTCAGGTGATCTGGGCCAAACATATAATTCTCTTTCTACTGTTGAGCATTATATGAAGAGTGGAGGTCAAGCTATTTTATTTGTTGGAGATCTAACGTATGCTGATAGATATAAATATCATGATGTTGGTGTACGTTGGGATTCATGGGGCCGTTTTGTAGAACGAAGTGCCGCATATCAGCCATGGATATGGTCTGCCGGGAATCATGAAATAGAGTACATGCCATATATGGTAAAATGTTGATATATTCTTATTTTTATGTTTATTACTGTGATTACAAGTATTACCATCATCACCATTATTATTATAAGAATTAGTAGTAGAGTTAGCGATAATAGTACTAGTGATTGAAATCATGGTAGTACAAGTCTAATACCATGACATGCAGAACTAAGGAACTACTCAATAATTTTAATTTATGTCAAATTTAATAGATATACATGGTCAATTATGGAGTATATGAAGTTCGATTGAACTACATGGTCAATTATGTCCAAGATTTCGGACCATCTTATTATTTCAACCAATTAAATTGTTCCTGATCCTTCGTTGACCATCTGTTTAATGTTCTAGGGGGAAGTTATTCCTTTCAAGTCGTATCTTCATAGATACCCTACACCTTATGTAGCCTCCAACAGCAGTAATCCTCTTTGGTATGCCATTAGACATGCATCTGCTCATATAATTGTGCTATCCAGCTATTCTCCATTTGGTAACTCTTCACTCTTATTTTTATTATTATTTCTTGTCACTTTGAAATTTGGTTTATTATTACCTTAATTTTTTTTAACTGTATTGCTAGCTGCAGCTATGCCTACTAATCAAGGTCAAATATATATTGTGCTGCATTTTTTTTAACTCTATTTGTGTGCCCTTTTCCCCTTTCTATCGTGTAGTATCCTGTATACCTAAGTTGGTATCATTATATAAATGAAATGTGCAGTCACAACATGACTGTATGTTACCCAATGACACTAGTCAGGGTCATAATATGGTGAATTCTTCTTCCGTGGGTTCACAGTGCTTTAGAAGTAAAGGACTGAAGGCTTTTCTGAAGCACTTGGGCCTCTTGATTAATGAAATAGGAACTTAGAAGAGTGGTGCAGCCTCAAGCTGACTCATTCTACACCTAGACATTAATTTTAAGAAGGTGAAGGCATCAATTTTAAAAAGGATAAACGACATTTGGCTAGCCTTTAGAAAATTCTAGGAAAGGTCAACACGTTGATTTTGAAACTTAAAACAATATAGGGAGAAAAATTTAATCATCACACCACAGCAGACATAGTAATTCAAGTATTTGTGTGCTTATGTTTGTGCCCCGCATCCATGGATATATTTCCTGTCTAAGTAGCGAAAATTTGAGAGATGCAATATATAGTAATCCATATTAGTATGTTACTAAAACTAGCTTCCTGCAAATTTTTCGGCAAAAGCTTTGAACATAAGAGAAGATCATAGTCTTAATAATCCATCAGTCCTTGTACATTCTTGAATGTTGACCTCATTATAATGGACCTTGGTTTTTCTTTACACATGCAAGCATGAATTTCACTTGTTGAAAGCTGATGTAATGATTTGCATTGTTGGGCCCAAATCTATCAACTTAAACTTCTAGAGAAAATTGTAATTTGACATTGAGTAGGTGTGGTGATTGTTGCATCATTACATAGTTATTATGTCTTCCTTAAGGCTGATTACAGTGTTTTTGTTCTCATTGTTTATTCCTTCGACTTCAAATTTTCTTAGTTTTTGGACTTCTATTGATGCTTATGAGTTGGAAATACAAGCACACTGGAACCTCTTGGTGATTATTTAACCTGTCCAAATTTTCATTTTTGGAACATAGGCTTGCTTTTCTTTTGTTAGTTGTGTTGTTTTCCTTTGGAGTCGTGTCTGTATACCTGAGAGCATTACGACTTGAATTTTTGGCAGTAAAATATACACCTCAATATAAGTGGCTCGACGAAGAACTTCAAAGAGTGGACAGAGAAAACGCCTTGGCTTATTGTTCTTATGCATGTTCCAATTTACAACAGTAACGAAGCGCACTTCATGGAGGGTGAAAGCATGCGAGCTGTTTATGAGGGTTGGTTTGTTCAATACAAAGTTGATATAATTTTTGCTGGCCATGTCCATGCATATGAAAGATCGGTATTTCAATTTATTTGTAGTAGTCTGCAGCAGGATGACGCTAGTAGCTCTTTATATGCTGGTTTATCCTAATTTTATTTTGTAATGTACTTTTGCTTTCTAACTTATGCTTTATAGGCAAAATACAGAAAAGCGAAGGGGAGTTTTGAATAGTACTAGTCTGCTAAAAGATATTTGATATTACTTTGTGTCCTGTTTGTGATCATGCTCAACATGTGATTATTATTACTCAAGCATGCTTGTGGGGTTCATAATTATCCTGTATGATTATCTTCTGTAACTCTAATTGATGAGTAGATTTGATTTTGACATTTAATTCCGACCCTTTTAAATAGCTCTTTCTTCTAACTGCCATGTTTCGTTTATTTGACCAAACTACAAGAGCAATGTATGAATTCTCTCCTCTCCCCTTAAAAATTCCATCAATGGGAGGAGTGGTGTTCAATTCTTTTTGTACTGGCGATAGACTGTGTAACTAATAATAGTTGCAATGAACTTTCTAAACTTAAAAGTTACCATTGCAAACCACCTAAAGATGTGCCCAACTGAATTTAAGTCAAAATTTGAAGCATGTTAATTGTGGTATCCTATTTAACCTAATTGAGATTGATGTACCATGATTAATGATGCATTAAATTACATAATGATACTGCATCCATTATAATTTATAATTCTTCTCCTCACTTTTCAATTGAGAGTTTCTTTTGCACTTTCAGTATCGCATCTCGAACATACACTACAATGTATCAAGTGGTAGCCCTTATCCTGTACCGGACAAATCAGCTCCTGTTTATATCACTGTTGGAGATGGAGGCAATCAGGAAGGTCTTGCTTCAAGGTGAGTTTAGCCACTTAACACTCCCCAGTTGTGACAACCTGATGTCTGATGATGAATAAGTCTCTCCAATTTGTTCTCTACACGATTTTCTCTTCTTTTTTCTTTTCTTGGATAGAACCTTTTAAAAAGAATATTGATCATTTTGGTTTTTGCATTGATGATTAATGATTGATCTGTAGGTTTAAAGATCCCCAACCAGATTATTCTGCATTTCGAGAATCCAGTTATGGGCATTCTACTTTAGAGATTAAGAACAGGACGCATGCGTTGTACCACTGGAATCGCAATGATGAAGGAAAGAAAATGGAAACTGACTCGTTCATGGTTCACAATCAATACTGGTGAGCACAAATTGTAATCTTGGTATATTTATTTTTTTAGTTTGCAAAGTGTTTTGGTGCCTGGCTTGTCTTAGTCGTGTCTTGAGTATAGGCACCTTATAGTTGATGTTCTTTTATGGCTCACCAAGATTGTATGACTGGAGCTTCTTTTCAAGATTCTTTGTAAAAAAAAGAAGAAAAACACGCAATCTCTTCATCCCGCGTATAGGCACCCTTATAGTTGATTTTCCATTCTTTTTTCTTGTCTTTTCTTTTCTGGATATAGTCGGTCTCGCTTGGGATAGACTCCAGGTAAATGTCCAAGTGTTTAATAAATAGTTGGGAGAAAAGTTAATAGTGATGTAGAATAGAGTGGTTTCTCACCCTAGCTGTGTCAGTTCAAAACCTGGTTTATTGATTATTATGAATTCAACTGACTGACTCATGATTAAGTTGATATTTAGTCCTTCAATTTTTATGCCAATGAGATTTGTTATCATGTAGGGGAAGGAAGCAATGGACGGAGGAGGAGAAAACTGAGGAAGAATTATCTTCACAAAGTGACAGAGAGGATGGCACTTAGTTACAGATTGTGAAGGCGCCTCTGATGAACATACTTGAGTAGAGGGAAAAGTAGCTGCCATCAGCAATTGTCATTTTTGGATGTTCCTTACTTTGCTTGTTCTTTTCCTTCATTTTTTAGTAGTGTTCCCTGTAGAATCAAAGCATATTTATCATCATTAAATGTTTCTTCCTTTAGACATAGCAGGATGCAACAGAAGAATTCAATGTGAACAGTAAATATAACAAATGTTTAGTTCAAATGGGTCCGAAATGATGGGGAGAGATCCTACCAAGACTTTGACAGTAGTATTCCTTCAAGATAAAAAAATAATAAAGGCACTAGTTTTTATTTTCCATAAATATTAGTCATTGAAAACATGCTGAAAGTAGATGAACGCGTCAGTTTAGATTTATGAATTGCGTTCACAAATCGTCCAAACAATTTTTATCATAAATAAACTGTAAAAATGAAAGTAGATGAACACATCAGTTCATGAAATGCTCATTACTTCCAAGCCTGTTCTTATCATCATTAACCAAACAAATAATCATTCAACAAATTTAAAGCTCATGAAACAAAAAATATAAATGGCAAGCATTGGATGTGCAAACCATTTTTCATCTGGTATTTAATGACGACTGAAAATATGAACCTTTAAAGCAAAAAACACAAGCTTGGCATCTCAATAGCAAAACTCTTACCAGAGGGATAAAGAATATATAAAACATGACATACATATGAATACATTCACAAACTGAAAACAATTGTATTCCAATTCTTTCAAGCCTATTATGCTATTATTTTCTCTGAATCTACATTCCGTTACTTTAAGAAACCCCTCCGCATTACTGAAACAATTATATACACCAAGTATCGATTGAGAATTATTGATCAATTCTGCACTGCTGAATGCCAGCACTACTCAGTAAATAAGATCTCTGAAGGCCGGAAGCGTGATAAGCGAGCTGAGAACAGGTAACAGCTAGAAAACAAAGACAGTTAGGAATCGCGGTAGATTGGTTGTGGTATCCATTTGAGATTCAAGTTCAGTTTTCCTGATTTAGCCCCATCAAGTTGAAAGCTGTCTTTGTATTCCCTTCCAATATCACCCTTGTGAGTGTCAAGATGCATCTCCCCATGTAATCCTGAAGGAAAAAGCAAGGTTAAAATGCAAAAAATTGTGCTTTAGGCAACACAATATTCAAGAGTTTTCCAGTGCATTCTTAAGCTCCAACACAATATTCAAGCTAGTTTTCCAGTCAAGTACACTCTTGAATTGTGAGATTAAATGTGGAGTTCATTAGCAATTCTTCACTACACAATACACACCAACAAAAAATACAGCCTATGAGTTCCCAAGATGCTAGGAATTAGGATTGGTGGAGATAATGAACTATTTAAGTAAATACAGTGGGATTGTGGACATGTGGTTAGAACTTGGAAGAAATAATCAGAAATTAGGATTGGTGGGAATTATTTTCTGGAATTAAGACTTGGGAAGCTGCATAACCTTTTATCTGCGAAAAACCCAGCACACATCCCTGCTTTTCCACAGTGGGATTCCCCCCCCCCCCCCCCCCACCCCCAACCCCAATACATAGAGTGGAAGAAACAAAAATACAGAAGCTCATTTAATTACCACACTAGTAAGCCTTGTTCTGTTCATAGAAATAGAAAACTAAATTTCAGTATCAACTGCATATTCAAATTATGAAATTAGAGGTAATGTAACGACCCAGTTCACATCGGAGTCCAGAATAAAGCTCAATACGAAATATCTCCCCTTTCTAATAAAAGTAGAGCAATCCAACCTTAAACCCAAATCATAAAGTCCCAATCACCAACTCTAAAACAAACTCTTATCACAAATTTTTAATTTGAATTTAGAATCATAAGTTTCAACCAACAATGTTCTATTCTTGGGTAGCCTCTCTCTCCCCTTAAAAGTTCACTTGTTCATCACAGCGCCCCTAAGGATATCACTAGGGGAATGCACTAGTAACGTCTTTATATCAAAACAACAAATAAATTTGAGGAAGACAATATTTCCAAGTCTTTTCTATTGTTCAGTGCACTGTAAAGGCTATCATTACGTGCGACCAGAACACTCCAAATCAGGAACTCAGAAGGTGTTTTGGGTGACAATGGGGACAATTTAATCCCATTTAAACGTTTTTGGTATTCCAAGTTATAGGAGACAGATAGGTGATTGATGGTTGAATTGATAATTACTCCCTCAATTCCAAAATATATTATCAATACTTGACATTCTCAAATTTATAATTGAAATGATTCATTTAAGTTTTGAAAATAATAAATCTCATAATAGTAAAGAGTAGTACTTTTAGATAGTTTATAATGTTAATAATTGTATGGACAAAAATTAAATAGATTCATATCAATTTTGAACTTCAAAATATTTTAAACTGAGTACTAAAAAATAAATATTGATCTTATATTTTGAGATGGAGGGAGTATTACAAAAGGGCAAATCCTACTAACAGTTTAATAGTCATAAGAGAACAACAAGAGGAGAAGAATAAGAGGATAAAGAAGACTCAACCATACATCCAGATGTTGCTCTTATCCAAGATTGTAGGAGATTTCTTCATATGCCTTGGAATGTGAAAGTCAACCGTGTTGGAAGGAATGGAAATAGGTGTGCTGATTTTTTGGCAAATTTAGGACATTCAGTTTCTTATGATGTTTTATGTTTTACAGAACCACCATGTAATCTCCTTGGTTTAGTTTACTATGATCGTAATGACTTTATTTTAAATAGTTAACTGACCGGTTAGGCCTCCATTGCACCAAATATTAAAAAAAAGGAAAATAAAATATAAAAGAAGAAAAAGGACGGAATAATAGGTTTCAAGTAGAGCTACCACATTCAGGTAAGATTTCGAAATCTCGACACTCCAAACGGAGGAGCTACTTGTCAAGATAAGACTATTACTCATCCATTATGGATGAAGAGACATCTTTTGAGTTACTTGAATTTTGGACAAGCAAATCAAATGAAAAAGATAAGGTTATTTCTACCTTCCCAAATGTGTCATGGTCCCAGACTTCAAGAATTAGCATATCGTGCAATCCATCCTCAACAACGAAATCAAAAGTTTGATTCCAAACCGGATTCAAATTGTCATTCGCAACCTAAGAACATATACCAAAAAAAAAACTTTAGAGATCAAGTACTTATTAATTATTCCATGAAAACTTACGCCACATAGAAGATAAAGAACAGAATATGACCATTCAAGGGACAAAGAAAACTCCCACCAAGGGATCACAAGTACATTGTGTATGTAAAAATTCCAAAACATGGAAGAAGTAAGTAGTACCCTGGTCTTATTTTTCACTTCTGTTTTCTTCATCGCGACCACCACATAGGGGTCACTGGTCAGCCTTCCCCATTACATCTGTCGGTGCCAAGTCTTCAGCAGATATAACAGTAACAGACAGTACTCCTCTCGTAATTACTTCCCTTCTTTTATGTTTGCCATCACTTCCATTTTCAGCAGTGTCCATTCCTTCCTCACCGCTGTTAATAACTCTTTCTAAGGAGGTCATTGAAAAGTCGGGAGCAAAAGGGTTGGTGAACCCATTCTTAACGCCAAAAGGACAATACAATAGTTCCAAGTGCACCTAAAGCCATGAAATAATAAATCGATAATCTTTAATAAAAAGAAGTAGCAGATGATATACGCGTGAAATGGGATTCATCTCAAAATTCACTATCTATACATGTCCAGCATAACAGTCACAATTACATGAAATTATGGAAGCAGAATTATGCAAAAGGGTAATACAATAGCTCCAAGTGCACCTAAAGGCATGCAATAACAAATCAAAAATATATTTAAGACAGACATGTAACAGATGATATATAACATGTATACATAAATAATAGTATTCATCTCAATTCTATGTAACACCCCACACTTCCAAATAGGGACGTGGAGGATACTTTGATATGTCTATAAGGTCCCAAGCTACTACCAATAATACCTTCACACTATGTTTGGCAACTCAATTCCAAGCTTTGGAAATCAAATTGAAAGCACATTTTCAATTCTCTAAAATTGAAATTTAGTTCAAATTTGAGGCTCAATTCCAATTCCAAACCTTGGAATTGAGTCGCCAAACGTAGCTTCAAGCATGACCTTTTGGTGAGCCTATGGTGGGCTAAATCTTCTTACATGATTTGATTTGGACTCGGGATTGACCTGGCTGTTACGCTAACTACATGTCCAATAAAAAAAGTCACAAATACATGAAAGGAGAAGTTGACTTTCTCATCTACTGTTCCGACACAGAAGAAAGATCAAGCCTAGTCTACCATTTTAACAAGTTGCACTTGGTGCAAGCGCAAGGGTCATGAAGCTGTTAGTTATCCGTTATAATGTATGAGGCCACTGCAGGCAATTAATTCTATGATGGGTACCTGATTAATGCATGACAACATTTGTAGCCGAAAATACTTGCAGGAGGAACTAGACAGCAATCACTGATGACAACATAAGGGTGCTTCAGCCAAGGAATTGTTAAATACATATTTCAACATGGATTGCTATACTTTCTAGAAAAGACGGTTGCTTTAAGAAGAGAAAATAATCATAACAAAATCTAAACAAGATTGCGCACAACTCTTGTAGAACTCTTGTATACTTTTAAGAAGAAAGAGACGTATTATCATCTAACCATGGGTGGATGATGCTAATTTTTTATTCCCTTTTTTAAGCAAAAAATGAATATACACATTCATTAAGGCAACAAACGATGAGGCTCTGAAACATGATGTATAGTTTTTAGCTATCAATTCTCATAAAGGGAAAAGTCCACTTGTAGATCAAATACTTTTCACCCCAAATATTGGAATTACACCCATGCAGAGCCCACTTTTCTCACCAAATTCACACCATCGAACACAAAGGGGCTGCTTCCAACAGATTCCTTTTTGCCCTAATCCCTACTGAAGGAGCCAAGCTGAACAATCCTGCATTGTGTATGTGACTTGGTAGCAAGAACTCAGGAAGTCCCACAACTCCTGAACATCAGGACAATATATAAATTTAAGAATTAAATAACCAAAATCTTTATTAGCTCTTTATGTTGTCCCTTGTTAAAATTTCCACCCATAAAAAAAACTCCAGCTTTGGAGCTCTATTCTGCTAAATACGCTTCCATTTCTCTATCTCCTTGTCATTCTGCACTTGAGAAAGAAAAATCAACGCATACACTTTTTCAATCACGCCGGTATCTCTCTTTCTAATTTTCAGCAAGTCTTCACAATTCTAAGCACTTGCACTAGAGAATGCTAAAGATGCAATTTCAACCTATTCAACTTGGGAAAGAAAGGAAAGGTATAGAGAGAGAAAAAGAATTTATAATACAACGCGGATTAGATGTATATACTAATAAAGGGAGAAAGAGTGAGAGAGTGAGAGTGTGTGTGAGAGAGAGAGAATATTAACTACAAAGAAGATAAGATACTAACATTCTCACAATCAGGCAAAAATGTATGATCATAGAAAACAAGAAGGCGGTTAGAGTTTTCACCTGGCCCCTGTTTTTGTTATCTCTTTGGATGTCCAAATCCTTTACCAACTTCAACCATACATCCTTCACTTTACCAGGTTCGAGTTCATTCAGCCGTATTTGAGCACATCCAATGAGTTCAGCTGCCTGAACCCCTTCATCATCAAATTTTTTTACCACCAAGTGTTGTGTGGATGCATCTTCAACTATGAACTCAAAATGTTCATTTCAGACTGGATTCAGCTGGTTATTCTGAAGAAGACGATGCATATTTTTTTTGTTGGACCAACTAAACAGAAGACTGTAATCGAGAAGGAGGAGAAATAACTTACAATTGTTTTGCTTGTTTTCGTTCTAGCACGTATTGGGCGTACGTATAGAACAGCAAAAGGATCAGATTTGCCAATGATATCTTTATTTGTCAATTCCTTTGCTTGCACAAGTTTCACCTCCAATCTTCCACAAGGCTTGGTTTCGAGGTCACTAAACAACAAAAACATCAACATTCAGTAAGAAAACAAATAATACTTGAACAATATTGTCAATGTTTTCAGTAAAATGCTTATGCCGATGCTGCACAACAAAGGCCAGCCATCAGCTTCAAAGATCAATTGAGAGATCATGAATTCTTACTCTAGGCAGATTGTTCAACTCAGCTAAGAAAATTTTCCAATAAACATACTAATTCATTAACGGGAATACAAATGACCGAAAAAGGACTTGGGTCAAATAACATGAAAAGAAATTGTGCAGAAAGATAAAAGGAATGATTAAAGAGAAGAATGAAAATCCAATGGAATGGAGGGAAGAAAGAGAATGGCATTAGCTGAGCTAAGCAGTGGACAAGGTATGTCTCGGATTTACAAATGAATAAGTACAAAAAATAAGAAGAGATACAAATCAAATCTAAGGCCTATGAAGTACCATTAATCAGAAATTTTTTCTGATTTTGAGACAAATCCAACTTCTACATGCTTTCCTGCTACAATTCTGTCTCATGGAGACTCTGAAACCTAATCTTCCCCTCCCCAAGCACGGGAATTATGCAACTTCCAAGTATGGATATGATATAATATCCATATCACTTTTCACAGTAATAAAAACTATTTTACAAATGTACTAAAAGTTCTCTGCCAATGAGTGGGGCTCTATTTACTTCTCTATATACACACAAGGCATTCTCTTCAAAGCAAGAAGTTGAAGATTGTGTGCCTAATGCATTTTGCTTCTTAAAACAGGTACATAATTCACAATTGCGCATTTTGCACACCTATCCATTGCTGCGCGGAGATTTTTGTAAGCACAACAAACAATTTTGCGAGTTGAAGCCATACCTATAATCACCGGGCAAAATGGGAATAACTATCCGAACAGGCCATGTAATTGAATCTTCAATAGCATCTCGTATGGTCCCCCTGCGTAAATGAATGTCTCCATGTTAGATTATACAACATTGATATAGACAAGAATTCATATCTACAATATTTTGTGTGCGCGTGTATCATGCAATAGACACAGGTCTGCACAACAGTGCACAATCAGTAGGAAATATTCAAAGAAAAATGAGGCAAAACAACACAGTCTGCACAACAGTCTAAAACCCACCCCTCGGCAAAAGTCTTTTGAGTCCTAAGCATTCTCGCTTCTTACGAACGATTGTCGACCTAAGGATACCAATAGAGGGAACCTTCTCTTCTAAAATGATAACCCACCCGCAATAGAGGCTTTAAATATTCTTAGACATTATCCAAGCGAAAAAATAACTCAAAAGACCTCAACAAATTTAAAATGTGCAATATATGTCAATTATTTAATAACCTAGACTATCAAAGTTTTCTAATAATAGCAACAACAAAGAAATCTAATTAAATCTCTAATAAATTACAAAGATTCCTAGACATGATCCAAATTAAAAGTTCTTTGCAACGTGTCAGGTATCACCTCAGTCCCACATCGAAATTTGTGGGATGCTTTGATATTTATATAAGGACTCAATCTACCATTACTAATACCTTTAGTCATGACCTTTTGGGTGAGCTTGTGGTGGCTAAGATGACCTAAGAAGATATTATGGAAATAATGGACTGTGCCCTTGGTACGTTATGATTTGATTCGGACTCGAAATTTGCCCGAGATATTACATGGAACGTGAAGAATTTGGTATGGGAACTAATTTGAATTGTGGTTAGACAAGGTCAGGCATAGATTACAAGCAGAATCACCACTCCGAGTTCAAGATGGTTTCAACGTATTTGGATAATCCGCAAAATGCAGCCAATAAAGCTGGAATGAATTTGAAAAATATTCAGAATATAATCAATCAGGCTGTGACACCAAAATCGAAGTAGCCCAGTATATTGGACAGAAGTAACTGGAAAAAACTTTTGAGAGTATAGGTGAAATGTAGATCGAGTCCAAGAGGAAAGCATAAACCTCAATTGACCAAAGTTGGATAAACTATAATCATATTCAAAACAGAATAAAACAGGCTCTAATACCAAAACTAGTGCAGTGAAGTAAAATAGAAAATAGTTGGATGGAAGGCAATCAGAGGTCATGGATGAAATGTGGGAGGTGCGCCCCTCCTTGGATAGATCTAGCATGATCTAATCTTCAAAATACAGCAATTGAAGCGGGAATAAATTAGATAAATAAATTTTAAAAGAAATAAACAGAATCAATTTCATTTTGCCTAGAAAGATTAAAGTAAAACATTTTTGTAGACCATAGAATAAATGTAGACCTAGGAACGTTACATTGGCTGATGACTACATTTGACGATGACTTGCAAGACTAAAACACTTCTTTGACCATTTGAATTACCATAATTACTTCCAAAAATATATATTCAGATCATATTCTAGAATTTGATGACATTTTCAGAACATGTATTATTAATTTAAGAAGACTTCTTCACGTTAGTTCCTCTTACTTTAGTAGGCTTGAACTGATCTCTAGTTCACCTCTTCTGGCTCACAGATTTGACGTCGTTTATGGGATGACTAGTAGCAATTGCAGAAATTAGATTCTACTGTGTCCAGGACCTTATATTTATCAGTTAAGAATTAAGTCAACTTTTCTTTATCGCATTACAAATTTTAAAGGCATTTGAAATTTAATTAAATTAAAGCAAAGGCAGTAATGTCGTACATTCTAGAGTTCACTGTTAACTAAAGTCAAGTCAGTTACAGTACTTCCATTTCCATAGGTTTAACATCATGGTCAACTCTTCTACAACTTCCATACACATCTATATGAATAAGTCTAAGACAATTATTATGAGTAAATGTCTATAATGGAAAATGTATAGACGATGATGCATAGTAATGAAGAGAATAAAAGAACTCAAATTAAATTGGAATGAATGAATCAACCATTTCAGGCAACTGCAGAGAAAAACCGAGCTAATTACCAGTTGGAGAATCATAGAGATACTCATATGCAAGTGCTCTCAGGTAGATAGATCATCTCCGGTCCATGTTGCTGCGTACCTTTGGCAACCAATAAATCCAGCTCGAGTGAGAACAAATGAACGCTTACTTTCATTAACTAATTTCATGCCTTCATACGTTGATCTTGCCATCAGCATGCCATAAACCTATATAAATAATTAGAACTAATAAGAAGTTTAAATGATTTGTGCAGTATTACTACAACCAAAATGAAATTTGTCTTGTTATCTGCATTACTACCGTAACATATGATATATACCTACTTTTAGTGAATAATACATAAAACAAGGGGAGCAATACAGGGGTGACTAATAATATATTGTGACAGTGTGCGTGATTCTAACATCCTCCAAGTTTGGTATTTACACTATGAAAATTACTCTCAGACATTGTCTTCTTTACCGTCTGAAAGAAACGTCTGAGACAAAGAACAAGTGGGCATGTGGAAGAATGAGTTTGAGAGGAACTTGTTTAATTTCTTTTATATATAACATAGGAAAACTTGCGCAATTATGCATGTGAAGAGCATATATTTTACAAGAGACATTTACCAGCATATCTCCAGGAACGTGCTTGATGCAGCAAGTGCATCACCAACTCGAACATGAAGGACTCCACCATCTAGAGTATGCTTCTTAAGATTAGACAACCCAAGATATTCTCTTGCTCTATTGAACAACTGAAGTATATGGAAAAGTCATTCCATGTATTAGTTAAGTGGTTAACACCCGTGAGGCAACTTAATAAGTGGTCGAGCTCAACCACATCACCTTTGTGAATTTGAAGAGTTACAAAGTAAAGTTTAATGAAAAACGTAACTTCAGTAAAGAAGGAGAATGTTTGATTCCTCGTTTAAGTCCTGATATCCGATATATATTTACAGTGGAGCAGTAAGCCCATTGATGTTCAATCTTTTCCACAAAACATTTGCACCTTGCGTAGAAAAAAGTATGAGAGTGGAAGTGTTCTCCAACTACTTTGGTTAAAGGTTTGGAAATAGAATCTTAGATTCACGGTTTATGCAGTAATAAAAGATGGAGGATGTCAACCTTACAACACAATAAGTTTTTGTGGCATAAGTCTCAACATTTTGTAGGTTGAGTTCGTCCTTGATGTTTATATGCACAAAATATAGAAAAGTTGAGTATATATAAGCAAAGTAATTCGCAATAATTAATATATGACCTCTTAAAATTTTGTACCATCCAAAACTTTCTATCTCTATGTTGAAGAAGAAAGAAATATATCCAAAAGAAAAGCCAATCTAGATAGGTACAACTGTTAATAAAGTAATTTCTTTGGAGAAACTGTTAGAACAAATAATATTAAGTAGAGAAGTACGGGTTAAATTTACTACAATTTCATCAATCTCCCGACCTTCATTTCAGTTCTAGCTGAAATGAAGGCCATAGATCAAGCATCAGATGAGCTACTGTACTTCCACCCTGAGAATTTCATCCATTTCTTCCTTTAGTTGCTCAACTACATTTTCATTTAGTTCACAAGATGGATAGAAATATATTAATAGATAAGGTCACATGGTAGCAAAAATATCTTCTTACCAAGCAAAGATTTGCAATGGGACCATTTGTAACAATAGCTGGTAAGCTAGCAGTACAAGCAGTGTATACAAAATGCATACAGGAAATAAAAGACACACATGCCAGCCAACATGCATAAACCCAACACTATACAACAGAGTTTCCTTAGTCCCTAAACATGTACTTACATTAAGCTCCTGAAGCAAATTCACCCAAAAAAAGTCATGATAGAGATGGGATACAAGCCAAAAATAAAAAATGACAGATAAAGCATTAAAATTGGTTATGCACCAAAGGTCTCTCCTTATCTTCAAAACATTCTGTTCCGCTCCTTCCAAATCATCCACCAAATGCACTGAGGAACAAGGTCGCTGTCTCCTTCTCCGTTCCTTCCTTAATTTCACATCTTGCCAAGCCTCAACCCTCCCAATGCTCTTCCATGGAAATGTCCTCTCCCCATTCCCTCAAAGGACACAAAAGTTATGATTTAACTATGAACCATCCACAAAGGACTCAATAGCATGATCTATCTCAAAAAGAAACGGTGATTCTTTCTTTGTAGTGATTAAGCCTTCATCTAGCAATTATGTGTGGAATATTAAGAAAATTGGTATAATTGGCATATAATAAGCTATGAACAACAAAAACAGTATAACTAAAATGCATAACACTAGGAAAGAACTTTGTGCAAAGTATAATACTCTACAAGTTACTCCCACCGTCCCCAAAAGGATGACTAAAGGAACAAATTTTTATGTCCCAAAAGGATGAGATTAAGTACATAAAGTGAAAATTAAATATGTTATTTAGTAAGATCCATTAGTATAAAAAAATAAAAATATTCATCACTTTATATACTCTTGGGGCCACTAAGGATAAATTTGAAATTTTTTTACTCTCTTTCCTCTACTTTTACTTTTCTTAATATGTGAGCAAATTATAATTTTCTCATCCTTTTGGGAGAGGAGGAAGTAATAGAATATGGCAAGCGAGTTGCACATTAATTTATATTTAAAAAAATCGTTGAAACATTGATCTCTTTAATAAAAATATGTAATCACGTACAGATTTACAATGGACAAAAAAACCAGTCTCCTCCAAGAAAGTCTCTCCAATTGAACAGTAATCAATGCAGTTGAGTAAATTTTCAATGTCTCTACTACTCCCATTGCTGAGGTTATCACAAACATCCTGAATTAAAGACATGCAAGTCCAACAAGGTATTGTAATGCCCCTTCTCTATTTCCTCTTCCTGCACCTGATGAAGGAGAAGAGTTTCAATTATAAAATCTTCCCAATCAATATCTACTTGTAGTTTTCTTTTTCTCTTTCCATTTTTTACACATCTTGAAAGGCAACAATTATTCACGTCACTTGATACATCATTTGACGGTCTCATAATGTTTTCAATGCGTATTTTAGCTGCCTCAATTCTTTCTCTCCTCCTTTGATATGCCAAGCAACCACTAACAAAAGATGAAGGCATTGCATCCATTCCTACATCTTTCTCCAATATTTTCTTAAGAAAAAGTTTTTTGCACAGTTCTGACTTGCCTTTCCACCAGTCTGTACAATCAAGAAAGTTATCATGTCCCCTCATCCTTCTATTCTCCTTTCCACTTCCTAGTGTGGACTGAAAATCAGAAAGCTCCTCCAAGAACTTCGAATAAATCAGTGACAAACATTCAGGTGAAATCTGAAGCTTCTCTAGATCAACAGAACTACAATTATGAGACCGTTCCACCTCAAAATACTTAGAATCATTTTCATCCCCATAAGGCCGGTAACAATTAGTCAAATAATCAGCTCCTTCCTTCAGACACTCACCAACAAAATCATTTATATCAAATCTAACATTTGCTAAACTTCTCTCTTTTCCACCCTTTGATAACGACTTCATCTCCATGTATTGAATCACAAATGGAGCATTCTTAACAATATTCTTAACTGTAACATCCTTTCCCCATGGCAATGCTCTTGCAACATCCACAAGCCTCTCTAACAATTCCTTATACCTCAACCGACATGTGACAACCGCCACATTCAGTTCCTTTGCCACGTCCTCAATTTTAACATCAATTTGATTCAATTGTCCTACAAATACCAAAACTGCTACCACCACCTGAACCGGCCTCCTCCCCGTTGTCACAAACCACTTCACCAAGCACTGTACTAAAAACACCCCTTGCTTCAACATCCTCTCTATTTTATCCCTCTCAACACCATTAAAACCCGAGCAATTCTTAATTGAATGTTCATATAAATTAACAATATCAAACTCGGGCAATTTTAAGTCAAGAAAATCAACAACCCTCGTAACCATTCGACCTAATTCATGAATGTCACAACTAACTAAGGCTGCCACCTCTGTCATTGGCAAGGTCTTGGTATCTTTCCTCATAACAACATAAGCACACGCGCCAACAAATATTCTAAACCAATCACCACTGCCGTATTCTCCTTCTGTAATTCTTTCAACCATATTTTTAACCTCATTAGACCTCGATGCCGAGAAATTTAACCTGAACATTAAATCTTCCATTAAAGTTTGTGCTCTATAAATTTTTGTTTCTTTGTAGGTATAGTTATTACCAGAACCAGTAGTGCCGATGCGGATCGAGGTGCCAGTGGGACCGTTAATGCCACCAGTGTGGACTTCGTAATTATTGTATTCCTGAACGGCGCAACATGATGAGCAAACCAAATTGCCGCTTGTGCTGTCGGATATTAGAGATTTTTTACCGCAATATTGGCAAAGGAGAGACCCATCCATGATTTTGAAGGTAAATTGAGTGAGAGTAATGTGAATACCTGTTCGAGAATTTACAAAAAGAAGGAAAAAATCAGCCGCTCGGAATTTAGGGTTCGGTGGAATTGGTGTTGTAAAAGAAGAAGGATTAGCATATTGAATTGCTGTGAAGATTTGAACTATACACGTATGTATAGTAAGGGAGTGAAAATACGGTAATTTAGGGCTTATAAATGGATAACTAAACTTTTTTAACACAAAATTAAAAAAATCGTTGTAAAAAAAATTAAAAAAATCGTTGTAAAAAAAAAAGTTGATGTGACAGTTATTATGCGACGTGGCAGTAATTATGTGGATTTGGAGGAAAATTTTTATGAAGAAAATAAAAAAAAAATTAAAGTATAATATAAATTTAAAAAGTTAGCCAAAAAACAAGAAAATAAATAAAAAATGTATTTAATTATTTTTGTAATTAATATCAAATAAATTTTATTTATAATTAAGTCATTTATAAAAAACAAAAACTAAATATATGCTAATTAAAATTGAGGGGAATATGAAATACATTTAGGGAAAATGAAAGAAAATTTAGCAAAAAATACATGATAGAAATTAAAAAATAAAGAGTTATTTAGTTATTTTTGTAATTAATAGAAAATGTTTTTTTATATAATTAATAACAAATATAATTTGAAGAAATTATAAAATTAATAAAATGTATCCGAAGCCCGAAATTAGATAACTCGAGTAAAAAGGCAAAATGTGATTATCTCAGTTATTCTGAAAATTTTGAGAACCAAAAAGGAACAAATGAAAACCTTCAAATTCTACTCCAAAACCAAACAGAACATGGAAATGAGAAAGCACCCATTAATCTCAACTAAGATAATGATAAACCTTAGTGGGTATTGGGTAAAGCCATCAACAATTATGAGATGAACTTTATAATTCAGCATAATATTCAAGTCAATCAATTCTTATACAACCATTTGCTCAGAATTGTGTGTTTTTTAGCATCTTCACATAAACAATTCAGTAAAAAAGGGTCCAAAAAACCCGGGTAACAAAATTCTTCAGAAACTAAATATTACAGACTACTAATCACATCTAAAATTTCAACAAAAATGAAATAATATCATTTCTTCAAGATGAAGAAAAAGAAGAAAAGTAGCAGAGAGAAAGAAGATTACAAGTACTTACAAAAGAAAGATCTTATTCGTATTGATGCCGATGCGAGATCCAAAGAAAGAGAGCTCTTTTTGTATCTCAAAAATCGAATCTTACAGTTGGCTATTATCGAAGAGGGAGGAAGAGAAAGAGAGAGAGCAGTTGAACAGTAGCAGCCAGAGGTTGATGAGATTACGAGGTGATGAGTTTGAACAATTGATAGGTTTGGGAGAAAATTATTTTTATCTATTTAATTTATATTTTAATATTTTTATTTTATTTTCTAATCTTTTTAATTTATTTTAATGTATTTCTTTTAAATAAAAATTGCCATGTATTATCAAAAAAAATAAAATTAAAAAAAATTGCCTCAATTATAATTTTAATGTCCGAAATTTGAAAAGATTTTTAATTTTATAATTTCTTCAATTTTATTTGTTATTAATTATATAAAAAATATTTTCTATTAATTACAAAAATAACTAAATAACTCTTTTTATTTTTTAATTTCTACCATGTATTTTTTTGCTAAATTTTCTGATTTTATTATAATTTTCTTTCATTTTCCCTAAATGTATTTCATATTCCCTTAATTTTAATTAGCATATTTTTAGTTTTTGTGTTTTATAAATGGCTTAATTATAAATAAAAATTTATTTGATATTAATTACAAAAATAATTAAATACATTTTTATTTATTTTCTTATTTTTTGGATAACTTTTTAAATTTATATTATACTTTAAAATATTTTTTTTATTTTCTTTATAAAAGTTTCCTCCAAATCCACATAATCACTATCGCATAATCAGTGCCACATCAGCTTGTTTTTTACAACTCAACAGCTTAGTTGTCTTTTTCTATTTAAAGTAAAAGCAGTTAACGATTTTTTTAACTTTGTGTTAGAAAAATCGAGTACAGTAAAGTCCAGTTATCAATTTGTAAGTTGACCTATAGTACAGCGACTAAAAAAATATTTAACCCCAAGAATAACAAAAGCCACACTAAAAGAGTAAGAAATAAACTCACAAAAATCTCACTAAAAGAGGAAGAAATAAACTCACAAAATTTTGACATAGATTCTTTTAAATTTATGTTTTTGAAAGCCTCCGCTTTTTTTGGGAATACACTATAATTTCATAATCAAGTACAACATCACTATTACAATATCAAAAATCAATCAAACCTCATTAAAGGAGAAAAACCTCACAATCATCACTATTACAATATCAAGAACCAATCAAATCTCACCAAAGGAGGAAGACCTCACATCATCACTATTACAATATCAAGAACCAATCAAACCTCACTAAAGGAGGAAAATCTCACATAAAGAAGAAACAAGTTTCCCATAATAGAAGAGGAAGACCTCACATGAAGAAACAAACTTTCCATAATAGAATAAATAAACTCACCTAAGATCAAGAACCAATCAAACAGAAAGACCACACATAATCACTATTACAAAATTAAAAACCAATTAAACGTCACTAAAGGAGAAAAACCTCACATAAAGAAAAAACAAGTTTCTCATAATAAAAGATCAAAATCTCACATAAAGAAAAAACAAACTTTTCATAATGAAATAAATAAACTCACCTAAGTGAGAATAGAATCTAAGACCTAAAGGTCATAGTACCTCGGTCTTAACTCTTAACTACGTACTAATATGACATCATTGACTAGATTTTTTTAAATTTAATCAATATAATGATGAATATTGTAAATTATCTAAAAAATATTATTCATTCTAAATTTTATTATTTCATAATTTTTAATGAGTTATCTTAATTTCAAATTTGATAATGTCTCGAATTGATTTTCAAAAGTTAATAATGATCATATAATTTGGAAAGAAAGAAGTATTCTATAATTCCCTTTTGAGGTAGCAAATGTCCTTAAAAATGATGACAAATAGTCCATCAAATTAAATAATAAACAAATTAACTAGTCATGTAATAAAATAACTTAAAATAGTGTTAAACTAGTACAAGTAATGCCATCTTATCCAAATTTTTTTGCTATTAAAAAAAGTTTCCCAGTACCTAATCTTTTTCATTTGGGGAGACTCAACAGAAAAATGAAAGTAATCATATGCAACTTGCAAATAGATCAAATATATGATAAGTCATTTAAGTAAGGGAGGGAGGGAGGGAGGGAGGGAGGGGAGGGAGGGCATGGTGGTGACGGATAGAGAGGGAGCACATATAGCTCCTAATATGGCCTTTCCATACAAGAACCATTTGTGCTCGCTCTCTTCTGTCACCTGCCTTGTATCTATATATATAATGATCACCTCCTTCATCTAAAAAAGGTAATTAACCCTTTACAACTCTAGCTATATAATATTCTTCTTTGTAACCAGCAATTCAATTCAATTTGGAGTAAAGCTAGTTGTATAGAACTGATGAAATGTATTGAAATTTATAGGATGGAGCAATGGAGGGACTGAAATTGTAGTACTAGTAGTGGGCACTTCCTTTATTATGTTTCAGCGACTTCATTGGTCACTTTTTATATGGAAGCTGCCCAACAAGAAGAATCTCAATGGGTGGGATTTTAATTTCCCACAAACAAGCATAACCAACTGGTTAGTATATAATTTCAGACAAGCAAAACTTTATTGATTGAAAGACAGTGGATAACTACCTACGTACCATAAAATGGGATAAATCAATTTTAACAAACTAGTGTAGTAGTGTTTGTACTAAAAAAAAAAATATAAGTTGGTGATTGTACTTAAATATTTATGTAAAATCGTTAAATTTAACTAACGACGAAAAACTCTTAGTAGGCTAATAAATCCTACATTGGTAATGGCATTTGTATTTAGTACTCATATCAATATGAAGACGAAAGTGAAGGAAAATTTCCCTCCTAGTTACTACATGTCTCATATGAGGATGACGAAGGCAACAACAGGTTCCCTTATTTTCATTCTCTTTTGACCTCTGATGAGTCCCAGATATAAATGTCATTATCCATGTAGTATCTCCCAACCTATTAAGACTTTTACGTCATGTCCGTTAGTTAAATTTAACGATTTTATATAAATATTCAAATACAATCATCAATTTGTAAATTTTTTCTAATAGAAGCACTAATTTGTTATTTTTTCAATTAAAATATCAACTTGTAAGTCGGGTCACAGTACGAGCACAAAAAGTTGATTTATTCCACCATAAAATCATCCACCTTTGTAATTAAAGATGGGAGGCACTTTCTCTTCATATCACACGTCTAAGGTATTACTCCTTTGATTTCTTAAAAAAAACGTCTCATTTACAAATTTTATAAATAAGTATATTTTTCCACGTTTATCTTTAAATATAAATAAGTATTTAATTTAGTAGTAGTGGTATAATAATAAAATTGTGTTACTATATTTGAAGAGATTATATCATTTTATATTATCACTAATAAAAGAATTAAAAAAATGATTGTTTTTGTAAATTTTTTATTATTATTATTTATAAATGGGAGTAATGTTGTTGAGCACCCACTGTGATTGTACCCTTAATTAATAGAAAATTAAGGAATAATCGGAAGAATTTTTTTTTAGTTTATTTCATATGAAAACAACGAATGGCTGATCCACCAAGAGAGTTTTCAGGAAAAAGTAGGAAGTTGAAAGATAGTGTGCCAGAAAGTCGTTCAAAGTTATACGCTTTAGACTAGTTTAAGTACTACAAGTAGTGGAACAAACTAAGATTAAATGTGGTGAGAAGATGCATGTCAGCTTATGCTTTGAATTGTTGTTTGATATGATTGATCATGTATAGATTAAAGCAACTAAATTAATCTAAAATATCCAAGCAAGAATATATATTCAATTGACTTTCAAATAGGAATGTAAACAAGTCGAATATGATCCAACCTTCTCTTACTCATTTTCGACTCGATTCGATTCGAAAACATTGAGCTTGAATTCAACTCGGATTCTATAAGAAATTTCTAATTTTAGGTTAGATTCGATTCAAAATATTACTCAGACCTACTCGCGAGCCTTCAAAACGAATTTCGAATATGAATTATCTCATTTGAAATTAAACCACCATATATTCAACTTGAACCACCATATCTCATTTAAAAAGTTTTATATTTTTATTTATGTAAAGAATTACAAAGAATGTAATATAAATTGACAATCAATTTATTAATTAATTCAAGTACAAGTTTATACAATTACGTACTACACTTTATAAATTATAAAGATTGTATCACATATTTAGATTACTATTATGGATCAGAATAGTATTAGAATATACAAGTACCGAGTATAGTTTATGAAAAGATGAAATATTTAAACCCTAATCTGAGCGAATACTAGTATGTTCGAATTCGACTTGTGTATCATTAAATAGAAAACGAGTATGAATCAGATTAGACTTGGATCTACTTCGAATTCAAACTTTGAATCATATTTGTATCATTAAATAAAAAACGAGTGTGAATCGAATTTGAGATTTGGATCATATTTTCAAATCAATCCAATATAGAGTCGAGTACCGAGTTACTCGTGGGGCTAACGCCCAGCATTACTCTTAGTTTTTTTATAATTAAAAAAAGCATATGCCAATGGCTTCATATGCAGAGGAGTTGACCTGGAATAAGATACCCCAATAACACTGGCCGAGAGTGTGAGAATACGGACTAGATCTATCTAATTCACTCTAGTGGGTAAAAACCAGATGATTCATCTATTATCACCATTCTTTCAGAAGAGACAAGTGGTATACTAAGAAGTGTGAAGAACTGATAGTACTACAAATGGTGGAGATTCGGCAAATCTTAAAAACTAAAATTCGGAAGAAATTCTGGCACATATTTATACATTAAATAGATTATTTTTTTCATACATCTTATTATATATACATACATATATTAAATTTTCAATACTAATAAAACATTAAAATTCATGATAAATGTACAAAAATCCAAGAAATAAACTTTATATACTAATAGTATCTGGGAACTTAGGAAATATATACTAATTAATTCTTATATTAATTTCATGTTAATTAGTATATAGTTAGTAATATTTTCAATTTAAAAATTATGGAAAACTCCCCTAAAAGAATTCACAAACATTCTTTGTCTTTGGGAATCAAGGAGACCTACGGAAGAATAAACAATTACCTGCTGCTGCATCATCAAGTTGCCATAAAGTGGGGAAGGAAAGCCAACTTGGTAGCAGCTTCATCCCACTCCAGTTTATCCCACCATCCCTTTTCACCATACACTGTAAATGCAGGTAATGTTGAAACACCAGGAGGAGCTTTCAGTGGCAGCTTCTTTAGCTTGGGACAATCAATTACAGCAATTTGCTGTAACCAAGGACAGTCCATCTTCCATTTAGAGATACTAGTTAACGAGGGAGGTCTCGTATGGATATAGTTCCAAGACATGGAAATGCCTTTGCATCTTCCCCTACCACATGATCATCCTCACTTATAACTTCTTCCATTTCTTTGCAGTAAAACAAGTAAATCATTTCGAGTTTTGGGAGTTTTATAACCCAAGAAACATTCTTCAACTTGTTGGCAGTACCAAATAGTAATGGAACGAAGATTTTGGAGGTCTCCAGGAGTCACTGTGTTCCTCCACATCGTGATCAAGCTGGGAAGACTGCAACGTGAGAAACTCTAAACGAGGCAGCCAGTTTTTTTCAGCCTCGAAACCAATATCCAAGTACTTCAAATCACAGCAATTGTTGATGCTAAGCCTTCTTAACCTCTTGCCATCTCCAGGATTTGATGATAGTTGCAAATAAAATAAGCCTTCACAAGATGTTATGTATAAAAACTGAATACATTTCAGCAGAAACTTGAAAATAAAGAGTCTCTGCAGGGTAGTTAATTCAGTTACTGTGTGATCCCTAGAGTGGTAAGATTCCTCAGGCATTCCAAGTCTTCAAATCTGATTTCAGCCTCGCCCTCAAAATCTTGCATTTCCCAGCCTCCATAACTATAATATAAATTCAAGACTCTTAACTGAGAGAGTCCAGATATCGCCTCACTAGGAATTGTCCTAAGATAAAAAGTGCGCTTCAAATCCAAATACCTCAGCTTTGCCAAACATCCCATCTCTTTTGGCAATGTACTTAATTTGGTCCCCGACAAATCCAGATAGCGCAGCTCAACCAAATGACAGATACTTTCTGGAATTACTCTAAGGCTGGTGTTTAATACATCCAGAACCTTAAGAGCAGGCATAAACTGAAAAAATCTATTTAAGATTCTTCTTAGACCGCCGTTCCACTGTAGCAGCAAGGTCGATAAGTGGGGGCAAACAGGTACTTCAGATAGTTCAGTGATTTCATTGTCCAATAATGAAATTCTCTGTGCTTTTTCCACTTTTCAACACTAGGTGCTTCACTAAGTCCTGCACTGGGCTGAACTAAAAACTTCATCTCATCCTCCCCACAATCAGATGCTATCCACAAAGCAAAGCTTCGTACAACATCGTGCATTTTAACTTGGGTTCCCTCGTCACCTGTTTCCAAGAAACAGGCAACTTTTAGGGATCCGATGAGAGCATGTCCCATATAATGGACACAACCCTCATGGGAGTTATAAATAACCCTTCCCCTGCCCAATATTAGACAAGCAATTCTTTCTCAATAGAACAGTCCTCAGGGAATAAAGAACAGTACAGCAGTAATGACTTTAATGTATCACTACCCAGTTCTTCATAACTGAATTTCAAAAGTGTGAACACATGCTCCATACCTCGAATTTCAGATGGAGACTTCTTGAGGATTTCAATTGCAGCTATCCATTCCTCTTACAGTCTCTTTATTCTCCATGGCCTTCCCAATCGTGATCAGAGCAAGTGGATGACCTCCACATTTTTAGACAATACCAGAATGAGACCTTATGGATGGCGAATTCAAGATTTCGTATCTATGAACCTTCTCTTTAAAAAGCTCCCATGATTCCTTCTCTTTCAAGAACTCTACTTTCAGCTTGCTGTGAGCATCCATGTCACTGCACACTTCCATATAACGCGCAGTAAATACCACTTTGCATTTGTTTTCCTTGTTGGGAAGAGGAATTCCAATCTTCTCAAGATCAAGTTCTTCACAAACATCATCTAGCAGCAGCAAGAATTTCTTCATCTTCATGACCTTGTACATTTTTGAAGCTCGTTGTTCTTGGAACTCAGATTCATCCCAAGACAAACCCAATCTTAACCCAATAGCCTGCTGGATCTTGTCCACGGCAAAATCTTTAGAAACAGTCACCCAAATCACCACATTGAAATCGTGATATAGTGTAAGAAATTCATTGTTTATGCACTTCAAAAGGGTTGTCTTTCCAACTCCGCCCACCCCATAAATTCCAATAATCCTGACCTCTTCCTTCTTACGCAATTCATACACTTTCTCTAACATTACATTGATGCCAATTGCTGGCCCACTAGGTATCTCCATGACAGGCACAATAATAGATCCATCACCCCAATTCATATCCAATTTCTTCCCTATTTCCATAAGCTCCTTTATGATACTAAGCTTCAGCAGTATCTTCTTGCTCAGCTTATATCTGGAACAACAATTTACACAGCAGCACCAGAGACATTGTTTTTGCTGGTCAACATCATGTATGATTGAGCTAACTTCACCTTCAACTTTTTTCCACCCTTCTTAGCCACCCTTTGACTTGATTTGTGCACGTTAACCCCAGTGATTCTGCTTGATCAACATGGCTCTCCAAGTCTTTCCTTGCTTCTGTCAGTTCATCTAGTGCAGTCGCTATGATCTAAGTTGGCAGCATTGTATATCATTTCAGAAATGGAATTGATCAATTTACCAACTATGGGTATCAAAGGGGTAACAAAATCCATTCTATTTGATGATGATGCTCAATTTCATCACAGGTATATAAAGTAAGATCAGTGGTTGTAGACTTGTAGTCTTATTTAAAAAGCCGCCTATGCTGAAACTTCAAAGTTGGACTCTGAGGATTGAAATAATTAGTCTTCTTTGAAAGTTCTTAGTCATTTCAAAAGTTATGACAGGATTACTCCCAGGTCCCCAATAACTTCAGTTCGTCTAGCTCAAGTCCCCCGTTGATTTAGTTTAATCAAAATTTATCTGGCATTACCAGTTCACTTGGACCCAGAAAATTTGAGAAACTCTGTACACTTACAAAACCATACGTATAACCACAATGACTAATATGCCCTTTCTATACACTTGGTACAGTCGGAGAAGTAGAGCTCATCATCCCAAGTTAGAGTTAGATGGAAAACCTAAGAATTTCACTTTATCAAAAGCCACAGGCTTCTTCTAAGCGTTTATGTTTAGGTTTTAGGACAGCAGATATTTGATTAGGATTCTCGTAAAAACGTTATCTAAATTTCTATCTTAAAATTACCACCACCTAGCTGTGCATTCACCTGCTATCACTACGTCACGTAACCGAGTTTGGACTACTCTGCCTAACATTACAGTGGTCGGCCTTAGCTGCTAATCACGTTTGGAACGGGATTGAACTACTAAAACAAATGAAATTGACTTTTAATGTAACTGACCCAGAAATCCCAGAAACCGCTCTAGTTAGCAATATATCACTAATTCTTCGAGTAAATTTTAATTATGATAGACTTAATGGGTCTTGCTTTGAAGTAAATCATCACACCTATTGTCCAACCAACTCCAAGAGATAGGAACAAAACATCAAGATGCCTTGTACTGTCATAAGGGCATCTTGTTCAAGTTTTTGCAACATTTTGATTGTACGAAAGTGGATAACAAGATTACTCCATTTTTCTGTTTATACTTAATGCTAGTGTGAGCCCAAGTACAAATTAGGGTTCACATACGACCTAAAGAATTGAATGACAAACAAAAAAGTCGGAAATAAATGTGCGAGACCCGAGAGAAGCCTCCACGTGTCCCAAGACAGAAGACTCGTGGAGGCGACTCATTTTGGGAATTAATTGAGGGATTGGATTGGTGGCTAGAAGGACATGACGATCTGGGTATTACTCTGATGACTAAGGGTAAATTTGAGATTTTCCCGAGGTCATGTGCCTAGCACATGACCACTCTCCAAAAAACCCTATAAATACTCCTTCCGTTCCATTGGAAAGTGACTTGGACCTTTTGGAAGATTAGGAGACTTGGAGATTCTTTCTAAACCCAAAGACTCAAGAAGGCTCTCTGAATCCTTGCTACCCTAATAAGGTTCTCGGATTTTAAGAGTTCTGCCACGTGTCGTTGGAGTAATCGTTCACCTGTTCTTCTCCCCTCTTCAATCAATCAATCAATTCCGTACTTTTCGTGGATTTCTCTCCTCCTCAGCCAACACAAAACCCTAACCCTAGCAAGGTACAATTTCCTTGCCCACATTTCTTTGGCGATTCTGCTAGGGAGGTGTAGAATTCGTGAAGGGTATGCCCATAACTCGAAGTGGGAGAACAATAGGAAGAGCTTCACCAACAAATAGCATTATCTCACCGGATCCAGTTCCAAGGCAAGCAAGTCAAGCTTTCCAAGGCGTGAATCTAAATGTCGATCAACCCATCCTTGAAGACGCTTCGGAAGGAAGTTCAACATACTATACATGGCTAATCAACAACCAACGAATGTCAAGCAGACAGGCGCGGGAAGGCCAAGCGAGGAAGAAAGTGAAGAGCAGACAAATGTTATGCAACTAGAGATGCTCAAGGCGTTGAAGGAAGCACGGGAAGGACAAGGGATGATGATGCTATGATGCTGGAGATGCAGAGGAAGCAAGAGGAAATGGAAAATTTCCGCCAGCAGTTGATGCAGATCCCCGCTTTTAAGGCCATGTTCCTAGACAATTCACAGGGAAAACAAACAGGAGTGAAGGACAACAACAACGATAGCAACAATAAGGAGAATCAGATTGCACCTCCATTGGTGGAGAATTAGTCCGTTCCAATCATCCACTTGGAACCTCGAAACAGTGGTGACGTGCCACAACTCAAACTGAAAGTCAACCAGCCTTTGACAAACATCATTCCGACCACTATCCCCGAATTTTCACAAGTGCAGATACCAACCATCACAAGGCTCGTTCAACGAACCAGCCCACAAGCACAACCGATACATAATTTACATGATGCCAGTGTACATCAACCAATTTCTGTACCATAAACGCGACGAATGCAGCCATACATCACAACACCACAGAGAGTCCATACCACAAGCCAATATGTGACAAAGGATGATACGATCAATGTGATCAATCAACTTCACAAGCAGACATCCCGACCTTCGGAGTTGGACTTTACTCCACCTTACCCGGCACATATTTGGAGACAACCTTACCCGACAGGTATATCGAGCATCCCCGCAATTTCCAAAATGCAATGGGGATAAAGAAAATGTTAGAGAACACATTGCCAGGTTCGTGGAGTTGATGTCTCCATGGTTAGGATATGATGAAATGAACAATCACAATTTGTTGATGAGGGAATTCAACAAGACTTTGATGGATAATGCCTTCAGTTGGTACTACAACTTGGAGAAGGGATCAGTCCATGATTGGGATGATTTAAAATTGCAATTTTTTAAGAAATTTTTCTATATGCAGAAACAGGTAACCATCGTAGAGCTCATGCGATTCAAACAGAAGCCAAACGAGGAGCTGTCAGATTACGTGGATTGGTTCAGGGCTCAAGCACAGAAGTGTGCAAAGCCAATTAAAGAAAAGAACTTGGTTAACATATGCAACAATGGTGCTTTAGATGCCTTCAAGCCCCACCTCATTACCAAGGATTGTGATTCATTTGCGATTCTCTCATCTTTTGCACAAGACTTGGGAGGAATCATGACATTGCCCACCGTCCATGCGATGGTTACATGGAAGGGCAAGAGGACAACAACTGTGGCTTTGGTGGATTCTCAGTCAAAATCACAATGGGGCAAGAGGGAGAAGAATGAGAAATTTGAGCGAAGCAAAGAGGAAAACATGGGGACAAGTATACCAGAATGCCAGTTCCGGAGGCTATCACATGCAGTGAGAAGGCATTCAGGGGCCTGTACGAGCAATGGGCCGAAAGCACGGAGTGGTGAAGCCTCAAAGCCCCTTATTGGTCATGAATGAAGAGATGAAAAGAAGGTAGGACTTCAGCAGTATACCACCAATACGCAGGACACTCTACTATGGATCGTTATACGGTATGCGGAGGATATACCACACAGAAGTGGTACGAGGAGATTGAACTAGGACAAGAAATGTACAACACTATCACCCATGGTGCAGTCCCTGAAATCAAGACGATGGACAATCCAAATATTGGCTCTACCATCGAAAGAACTCTTAATTATAGATACAAGAATTGACGAATTAAAAATCCACCCAAGATGGTGGTCCACCAAAAATGGTGGTTTAAGTCCTCAGGAGTATCCCTTGCCAAGTAATTGGATGACCAAGGGAGGAGGCACAAGAATTGACGAACAAAAAAAAAATTCACCCAAGATGGTGGTCTACTCTAAAGGGTGGTCAAGTCATCGTAGACTGCACTTGCCAAGAAATCGGACGACCCAAGTGACGAGGCACCCGATATCAAGTCCTCGTAGATGTAAGACCCCAACTTATTATAAATGAAATTGAATTTTCTCTATTTATTATTTTGAAATAGTAAGGGTTGATTTGATTAATGTGGCTAGTTATGGGTAAAATGCGCAAATATCTTAAATAAGCAAGTGGTTATAAAATATTCATTGTTGTCGGGGAATATTCGTTTGGTCGTGAAATATTCTTCTTCTTGTCGGGAATTTTGAACGACGGTGCAAGCCATACTTATTGGGCCCCATAACTGAAAAGCGATTGGATGAAAAAAGCATAAGTATAAGTTTTTCTATAAATAACGACGTAGTTATTACCGTTAAAAGCTGTTGGAATACCGGTGGTTAAAAACACGATGTACGCGATGTTGCGCAAGAGTATTACCAGTATTGCACCAATTATTGATTCTTACGAAGAAGGCCTACTCGATAATTGTTACGTATGAATTATTGCTCAATATTTTATTGATTCAATAATTGCTACGTTGATATTTTATATTATTGTTGTTTTGATAATTGTCGATTACGATATTTTCCATTATCAGATCAATAATTCATATTATTTGAATAATATTATTAGATAGCATTATTAGCGATGTCTAAAGAAGTTACATAAGGAGAGGTTTGATCACCTAATTGCGGCGCCAAGAAGGAGAAATCCTTATTGAAAGCCCCATCTTTCTGGAACGACTGGTTGTTATTATTATGATTACGTAATATTATTTGTGAATAATTAATTATTGATTTATATGATAAGAAAAATATTTATTTATGTGGATAGAAATGGAGGAATTTTTAGAAAAATGACAATTATTGAAAATTGATATTTTATCTTTTCTGATAAAATAATTCATTTAAATATATTATTATATTATAATAATATAATAATGGTGATATTTTTACAATGAATGTGTGATATATGAATAAATGAAGAGGAAGAGTATTTTTGTTACAATAAATGTTAAAAACATGTTAAACATGTCGGTGGGCCCCATTTTTGACTGAAATTTGATTATAGCCTATAAAATCGTCCGTATGTGAATTTCGGTCAATTTTTATTTGGAATTTGGAAAAACTTAAACTTACAAAGTTGTAGAGAATTGAATTTCCTATGGAATGGACATAAGATTCGAATTTTTCTGATAAAAGGGCTATTTATTATGAATTATTGAAGTTCTGGAATAATTGATTTTTGAAGTTTTAAATAATTTTTTAAAGAAAAATATTTTTTTCATTTTGGTGGGCCCCACATGTGTGGTAAATGAGCTGAATTCATATTTCTTTGGTGTGCGTAGGAAAAATTTAAGAAATATTAATATTTTATTAAATTTTCTGCTTTGGTGTTCTAAGCAATTTCCTATAAATAGGGTGCTTAGGTTAGAATTGAAAATCACACCAGAAACTAAAGTTTTCTCTCTATATTATCGGCGTATTCTTGTGACTATTTTGATACTTTGAGTGTTGCTATATCTGGTCTGAAGTTTTCTTCAAATAGCTATATCCAAAGATTCTAGTAAAAAAGTAATTGTCTTTTTGAGGTAAGGGATGTTATTTTTTTTAAATGATATTATTTTTTTTAATATCATTATACCGGAATATTGGTAAGATTTTTCTTGTGAAATTCTTGTCTTTTAGTGTCGGGGTTACTATTCACGAATACGGCACTATTCACGACTACGACACTATTCACCGAAAAGTGAAATTTTCTCTTCTTTGTCCCAGATGTCTATTTTTGTTACTATCTTTGATTGTATCCATATTTTGATATTCATTTTTGAATTTTACTCCACCATAGTATATTATGAGGTGTTTTTGAACATGGATAAACCGAAGTACGAATCCCTAATATTTGTTCTTTTGTCTCACTGGATTCGTTTTCTTTAAAATATTTTTCATCATCCTCAGTCCTAAATGATAATATAACTGAATATCTTTGGCCTTCAGTGCAAAGATGAATGATTTTTTGATGAATATCTTTGGCCCGTAGTGCAAAGATGAGCAGTGTTGAGATGAACATGACTAATCGATGAATATCTTTTGCACAGTAGTGCAAAGATGAATATTTGATTCAAGATGTATATTGATTGATGTTACAGGGATAAAATATTGATGATGGACTTTTAAATTCATAGATGATAGTAGATTTCATTCTCTACTTAACTCTTCTAATGAATTGTTATTTCCGCTGCGAATATTGATCTGAAACTTGTTGTTTATTATATTCTATCAAATTTTTCCCTGTTGAGGACTAACGATAATTTGTTCTATATTATCTTAGTCATAATGTTCTTTACTGGGCTAGTTGAGCTCACCCTTTTCCTTTTTGTTCCATTTTTCTTCTCAGGGGGCGAGAATGTAGCAAGTACTAGTCGGGGTATGGAATGATGGTTATAGAAAGTTGTTTTATTAGTCCTCATTATTTTTGTAAAATAATGTATCAATAATTGTAATGAGGACTTATTTGAGTGTGGATATTGTTTAGAAGACAATATTTGTATTTAAACTTACAGTTTATGTGTTGTCGTATTTTGCACGACAATTGTTTTAATAAAGTTGTAGTTGTTTCTGTACCATGTATTTGGCGACTCAGAATGGGTGATGTATACTTATTTTGGGGGCGTCACAGTAGACCGCACTTGCCAAGAAATTGGACGACCCAAGTGACGAGGCACCCGATTGTTACACTTTATCATCAAAAGTGAATGAGACACCTGACTATAAGTCCTCAGACCCAAAAAGTTATACTTTCAACTTCAAACGTAATCGAGGCACCTGACTAAGTCCTCAGAAGTTATACTTTCAACTTTAAAAGTAATCGAGGCACCTGACTATAAGTCCTCGGACCAGACAAGTAAAACTTTCAACTTCAAAAGTAATCGAAGCACCTGACTATAAGTCCTCAGAAGTTACACTTTCAACTCTAAAAGTGGTGAACGTTATGCTTTCTTCGACAAAAGCAGGATTTATTATTTGAAACGTTATGCTTTTAGTTAAAAGCAATTTTATTATCAATAAATTGTCAAACTTCTGCTTATGCTTGAATATTTTTTCTGATCTCTTTCAAAAAAAGAGAGTATAGATTCAAGTGTTAGTTTGCATAAAAAAAACATGTTTTTCTTGAAAAGATTCATGTTTGTTGTTTTATGAGGCTTATTGTTGTCTTGGAGTCTTAATTTGAACAACTTAAGATTCAATGTTAAATATTGAGTTTTAAGGAATCATTTAAATTAAAGACAATTGTGACGCCCCCAAAATAGGTATACATCACCATTCTGAGTTGTCAATATACGGTACGTAAACAACTACAACTTTATTATTACAATAATAAAAAACATGAGTTTGGATACAAATATTATCTTACAGATAATATCCAAACTCAAATAAATCCTCATCACATTTATTGATACATTATTTTACAAAATGGTGAGGACTACTAAACAATCCTTTCTAAAACCTTCATTCCATACCCCAGACTGCACTCGCTTATATTCTCGCCTCCGAGAAGAAAAATGGAACAAAAAGAAAAGGGTGAGCTCAACTAGCCCAATAAAGAATATTATGACTAAGATAATATACAACAAATTATCAGTTAGTCTTCAACGAGGGGAAAATCTAATAGAATACAATAGACAACAAATTTTAAATCAATATTCGCAATAAAATAATAATTCATTAGAAGAGTTAAGTAGAGAATGCAAACTACTATCTTCATGTATGAATTTAAAAGTTCATAAATCTATCTTTTATCCCTGTAACATCAATCAATATACATCTGGAATCAAATATTCATCTTTGCACTCTGGGCCAAAGATATTCATCGATTAGTCATGTTCATCTAAACACCTGTTCATCTTTGCACTACGGCCAAAGATATTCTTCAGAAATCATTCATCTTTGCACTACAGGCCAAAGATATTCAATAATATCATCATTTAAGACTGAGGATGATGAAAAATATTTTTTTTAAAGAAACGAATCCAGTGAAACAAAATAACAAGGATTAAGGATTAAGGATTCGTACTTTGTTTTATCCATGTTCAAAAATACCTCAAAAATAATCATAGTGGTGTAAAATTCAAGAATGATCAAAACATGGATATAATCAAAGCTAGTATCCAGAATAGATATTTTGGACGAAAAGAAAATTTTTCATTTTTCGATGAATAGTGCCGTACTCGTGAATAGTGTCGTATACGTGAATAATGCCGTATACGTGAATAGTAACTCCGACACCAAAAGTTCCAAATTTGATAAAAACTTCAGATCAATATTTCAAAGATAATGATATTGAAGAAATAATATCATTCTGAAACAAAATAATATCCCTTACCTCGAAAGATTAGTACTTTAAATTTGGAATAAGGGTATAGTCTTTCAAGGAACTTACACCGCCTAACAATACTCAAAGTATACTCAAAATACTCACAAGAATACGCTCGATAATATAGAGAGAAAACTTCAGTTTACGGTGTGATTTTCAATTTAACCTAAGCACTCTATTTATAGGAAAATGCTTATAACACCAAATGAAAAATTTAATAAAATATTAATATATATTATAAATTTCCTTAGCCCATCTTTGAAGATCCGATTTCAGCAATTAATATCACATGTTAGCCCACTTAAATGCAAAAAACGTTTTTCTTTAAAATAATAATTAAAACTTCCAAAATCAATTATTTTGAGTTTTGAACTTCAATAATTCACAATAAATAGCCCTTTTATCGGAAAATTCGAATCTCGCGAGTTTTTATAGGAAATTCAATTTCTACAACTTGCAGGAAGAAAGTTTTCCAAATTCCAAATGTAAATTGACCGAAATCAACAAACGGGCAATTAATTAAAAGTTATAATCAAATTTCAGTCAATAAATGGGGTCCACCGACATGTTTAACATGTTTTAAACATTTATTGCAACAAAAATACTCTTCCTCCTCGTATACTCATATATCCTACATTCGTTGTAAAAATATCACCATTATTATATTATTAAAATATAATAATATATTTAAATGAATTATTTTATCAGAAAAAGATAAAATTTCAATTTTCAACAATTGTCACATTAAAATTTTCTCCATCTATATCCACATAAAATTAATATTTTTCTCATCATATGAATCAATAATTAATTATTCACAAATAATATTATGTAATCACAATATGACAACCAGGCGGTTCAGAAAGAGGGGCTTTTCAATAAGAATTTCTCCTCATTGGCCTTGATTAGGTGACCAAACCTCTCCTTAGATGAACTTTCTAGACATTGCTAATAATGTTATCTAATAATATTATTCAGATAATATGAATTATTGCTTCGATAATGAAAAATATTGTGTAATGACAATTATTGAAACAACAAAGAATATAAAATATCAACGCAGTAATTATTAACTCAATAAAATATTGAGCGGTAATTACCGTAACCATTATCGAGTAGTGCCTTTCACGTAAGAATCAATAATTGGTGCAATACCGGTGTGCTAATCTTGTGTTTTAACCCACCTAGTATTTTAACGAAGATTAATCTGTAATAACTACGCCGATTATTTTTAACCAACTTATATTTGTCGTTTTCTTCATCCAATCGCTTTCAGTTATGGGCCCACACATGGCCATTTAGCGCCGTCAAATACGAATATTCCCAAGCGATTGAATATTCCACGACCAAACGAATATTCAAACAACAATGAATATTTTATAACCACTTGCTTATTTTGAAATATTTGCGTATTTTACCCCTAACTATCCACATTAATCACATCAACCCTTACTATTTCAAAATAATAAATAGAGAAAATTAAATTTCATTAATAATAAGTTGGGGTCTTCAACCTCCCTCCTTATGAAATTTCGTCCTCGAAATTGACGTGACGTATTGGTGTTTGAAAAGGTGAGGATACCTCGCTTTCATTTCCGTTTCCAATCCCGTGTCATTTCCTCTATAGCATGATTCCTCCTGAAACTTTAACTTGTGGTATGACATTTCTTGCGTAGGACATGCTCCTTCCTATCCAAGATCTTGACAGTACCTCCTCATACGCGTTAAGTCTTGGCTATTTCGTCCGGTTCTAATTCTATAACGTGATTTGGGTCTTTCACATTTATTTAAGTATGAGATATGTGAAACACATTATGAATCTGAAACATACTCGGAGGTAACGCGAGTCTATAGGCTACATTTCCTACTCGGTCAAGAATTTGAAATGGACCGATAAATCGTGGATTGAGCTTTCCTCTCTTCCCAAATCTTGTAACTCCCTTCCATGGAGCAACTCGCAACAATACATGATCCCCTACACTAAATTCCACGTCCTTTCGATGAAGATCCGCATAACTCTTTTTGTCGATCTTGTGCTTGGTTTGTATACGTTATCGAATCATTTGGATCTTTCCGTAGTCATACGTATCAACTCGGGTCCCAACAATGTTGCTTCACCCACCTCGCCCCAACATACCGGAGAGAAGCGACACTTTCGTCCATATAATGCTTCAAATGGAGCCACACCTATACTTGCTCGATAAGCTGTTGTTGTAGGAGAATTCCACCAATGGTAAATACTTATCCCAATGCCGCCTTGAAGTCAGGACATGTAGTCTTAATAAATCTTCAAGAGTTTGAATAGTCCTTTTCGATTGTCGTCCGTTTGAGGATGGTATCAGCCAATCGAATCGTAAATCCGTGCCCATAGCTTTTTGCAAGCTAACCCAAAATCTTGAAGTGAATCTTGGGTCACGATCCGAAACTATGGATCTTGGCATGCCACGCAACCTCACAATCTCATTCACGTCACATACTAAGCAAGGCGTTCGAGGAATAAGTCTCCGTGTCGGCAAGAAATGAGCGGACTTGGTTAATCTATCAACAATAACCCAAATAAGATTGATGCCTTGAGAAACCGTGGAAGACGTAATTGAAATCCCGTGGTAATGTGTTCCCACTCCCATTTCGGAATCTCAAGTGGTTGCAACGGACCCTTAGGTACCGGATGCTCGCCTTTACGTTGACAAGTTAAACACATTGAGATAAACTTTGCAATCTCTCTCTTCATATTGTTCCACCAAAATGTATGTGAAGATCACGATACATTTTAGTACTTCCAGGATGGATTGCAAATGGTGTATCAGTGTGCCTCCATCATAATCTTCAGACTTCAAATCAGAGTCGTTAGGAACACAAAGTCTAAAGTGGACTCAAGTATTCCTTCTTCATCAATTCTCGCTTAGGAATAGCTCCTTCTTGTACTTTCTTCTTCATACGCATCATTCCGGCCGGTGGCTCGAGCAACCTTAACTTTTCTATTAAAGTTGGCTCTACGCGTATACTTGACATCATCGCTTTTCGTCCCATATATGATCTTCTACTCAACGCGTCACTACCACGTTCGCCTTTTCGGGATGGTATTGAATAGTGTGGTCGTAGTCTTTCAATAGCTCGAGCCAACGTCATTGCCGCATGTTGAGTTCTTTTTAGTGAAGAAATATTTAAGGCTTTTATGGTGCGAATATATCTCCACTTTCTCCCATATAGATAGTGCCTCCATATTTTTAAGCGTGGAACGATCTGGGCCGCTAACTCTAGATCATGAGTAGGATAATTCCTCTCATACTCTTTAAGTTGTCATGAGGCATAAAGCATGACTTTCCCACGTTGCACGAGAACACATCCTAACCCTTTGCTCGAAGCATCATTTGAGATAACAAATCCATCAAGAACCGGATGGTATTGTTAGAGCAGTGCCGAAATAAGTCTCCTCTTAAGCTCTTGGAAACTCTTCTCGCATTCTTCACTCCAAACGAATTTTGTATCCTTTCGAAGTTAATGAGTTAATGGAGTAGCGATTCGAGAAAACCCTTCCACGAATCTCCGATAATAACCATTTAAGCCCAAAAGCTACGACTTGATACCACCGACTTGGTTGCTCCCCAACTTTGTATTGCTTCAATCTTCACGGATCAGCAGATACTCCATGTTTTGACACCACGTGCCCAAGGAATGCTACTTTCTCAAGCGAACTCGCATTTCTTGATTTGGCATATAGTTTGTTTTCACGAAGCCTTTGGAGTACCAGCTTCAAATGGTGCTCATGATCTTCACGACTTTTGGAATATATAAGGATGTCATCAATAAAGACAACAACGAATTGATCCAAATATTCCTTGAATACTCGGTTCATCATATCCATGAAAGCCGCAGGAGCATTAGTTAGTCCGAAAGACATGACTAAGAATTCATAATGCCCATACCGAGTTCGAAGGCGGTCTTTGGAATATCCTCGATTCTAATCTTGGTGATGATATCGAAGCTAAGATCGATTTTGAAAAGAATTGTGCCCCTGCTACGTTGGTCAAACAAGTCATCAATACGAGGTAGAGGATACCTATTCTTGATGGTGACATGGTTCAATTCCCGATAGTCAATATAAAGTCGCATACTCCGTCTTTCTTCTTTACAAATAAAAGCAGGAGCACCCCGAGGAGATGTCTTGGGGACGAATGAAACCGATGTCCAACAATTCTCGTAGTTGGACCTTTAACTCCGAAGTTCAATAGAGCCATTCGATATGGGGTTTTAGAAATGGGCTTTATGCGAGTTCAAGATCAATAAAGAATTCAACTTTACGTTCGGGGGTAGTATCGGAAGTTCTTCGAAATACGTCGGAAAGTCAATAACACGGGGAATATTATTCAAATTTGGCGTGTCTTTATTCAAATCCATAACATGGGCTAAGAAAGCTTCGACATCCTTTTTTGATAAGCGAATAGCTTTATGATTAGATATGAGCGTTGATTGATTTTAATGGTTTAGTTGCTTGAATTAAATACAACGGGTTGGTTAGGAATATGAAAACTAACAACCTTATTTAAAACAATCAATTTTGGCATGATGAGTAGTTAACCAATCAATCCCTAAAATCACATCAAAAGCAAGTATCTTTAAAGAGATAAGGTCAACGGGTAAGGTAATGGTGCCAACTTGAATCAAACAAAATTTATAAACAATGGATGTGATGAAAGTTTCTCTAACAGAGTTTCCACAGATAGGTCAAAGTCTAATTTCTCCCGAGTCAAGTTTAAACGTTGAGCACAAGCAGAGAGATAAATGAATGGATAGCACCCCAGATCAAGTAAGGTATAAACTTCGCAAGAATTTATAAATAGCTTACCCGTGATCACCTCGTTTGGGTTCCTCGCATTTTGACCACAACAAACGCTCTTCCGGAATCGTTGACTTTGACTTTTACGGGACCGGTCTTTTTGAGTCACCGTCCCCATTGAACTAGGTTTTCTTCATCGCATAATCTCGAGCGATATGTCCTTCCTTTCCACAATTATAGCATAATGAAAGCTATTGTGGGACGGTTTGGACCGATATGTCCCTCTTTCCGCATTTATAAGATATGGACCGGTGGTCGTTCTCCTCCCTTAGAACCGATTCTTGCCAAGACTGCTCGTCTTAAATATACGGTCGTTGTTAAATCTCCTCTTTTAAAATCTCCTCGACTCGCTTCTTCTCATTTTCACGGCTACGATTACCACGAGTGGTTACCATTTTATCCAAATCTGTTTCTTTCTCATTTGGTTATCATTATTACATTGACCGCTATCTCTCAGTACGATCCTCGTTATGGTCCTCGGTTGACTGTACTCGTTATCTCGCTTCTAATAATTGAGCCTCATTTTACAACATCCGAATAGAGAGAAAATTTATGAGAAATGAGATATATTGTGACGTATCTGGGGTTTCAAACCTCTCAAAAACATCCGCGTCATACGTTCCTCATTCTCCACCAAATGAGGTGCAAACTGGATAACTCGCAAACTTTGCCTCGTCTTCGAGACACCGTCATGTTGTTTTATTCTAATCGATGAACTCCACTTCCTTCATATAGCGAACACTTTCGTGAAAGTATTTGTCATTAAATAATTCTCAAATGTCTCCCAAGATATCTTTGAGTCACAATTTGGATGGAGTACGCTTCACGACTCCCACCAGAGAGTACGCCTCGCCGCGGAACATAAAGGTGGCGAATGGAACCTTCTGTTCCTCCGTGCATCCCAAGACATCGAATATCTTGGTAATTTGCTTGACCCATGTTTCCGTCGTGATCGGATCCGCTTTCCTTAAATTTCGGTGGTCCCAACTCTTTGAATCGCTTGGGTTGTGACAACCCGTGAATTGCTATCATTTCCTCTCGTATTTTGAACACGAGTCTCCTCAAATCGATTTTGCATGAATCGCAAAAAGCTTCTAAACATCCCCTCGTTCATCATCCGCTTCAATGGTGTTGTTCACAAGAGGAACATTCACACTGCTGTGACGTTCTCCTCGTTGGTGAGTACAAAGGCGTCCACGCGGTCTCATTTTCATTGTTAATATTCTCATCGACATTCTCAAACATCGTCATAAAACAAGGGTTAATTAAGGAAATCAATATATCACATAATATCCCTATATCTTGACCAACTAAAAAATAAGCTTAAGTAGGACACACCAATAAAGATTTACTCGTCTCTCCTCCTAGTTCTATTCCCCGATCTCCGCCAGAGATCATATCCCTAAGCTCGATACCAATGGCGACGCCCCAAAAATAGGTATACATCACCCATTTCGAGTTGTCAATACATGGTACGAAACAACTACAACTTTATTATTACAACAATAAAACTATGAGTTTGGATACAAATATTATCTTCTGCATAATATCCAAACTCAAATAAATCCTCATCACATTTATTGATACATTATTTTACAAAAATGGTGAGGACTACTAAACAATCCTTTCTAAAACCTTCATTCCATACCTCACTCATACTCGCTATATTCTCGCCTCCGAGAAGAAAAATGGAACAAAAAGGAAAAGGGTGAGCTCAACTAGCCCAAATAAAGAATATTATGACTAAGATAATATACAACAAATTACCGTTAGTCTTCAACAGGAAAAATCTAATAGAATACAATAGACAACAAATTTTAAATCAATATTCGCAATGGAAATAATAATTCATTAGAAGAGTTAAGTAGAGAATGCAAACTACTATCTTCTATGTATGAATTTAAAAGTTCATCGCTCATCTTTTATCCCTGTAACATCAATCAATATACATCGGAATCAAATATTCATCTTCAGCACTCTGTGCCAAAGATATTCATCGATTAGTCATGTTCATCTAAACACCGCTCATCTTGCACTACTGACCCAAAGATATTCTTCAGAAATCATTCATCTTTGCACTCTGAAGCCAAAGATATTCAATAATATCATCATTTAAGACCGAGGATGATGAAAAATATTTTTTAAAGAAACGAATCCGGTGAAACAAAATGACAAGGATTAAGGATTAAGGATTAGTACTTTGTTTTATCCATGTTCAAAAATACCTCAAAAATAATCATAGTGGTGTAAAATTCAAGAATGATTAAAACATGGATATAATCAAAGCTAGTATCCGAATAGATATTTTGGACTTAAAAGAAAATTTTTCATTTTTCGATGAATAGTGTCGTACTTCGTGAATAAGTGTCGTATCACGTGAATAATGCCAGATATCGTGAATAAGAACTCTGACACCAAAAGTTCCAAATTTGATAAAAACTTCAGATCGATATTTCAAAGATAATGATATTGAAGAAATAATATCATTACTGAAACAAAATAATATCCCTTACCTCGAAAGATTAGTACTTCTATTGGAATCTGGGTATATAGTCTTTCAAGGAACTTCAGACCGCCTAACAATACTCAAAGTATACTCAAAATACTCACAAGAATATTTCGATAATATAGAGAGAAAACTTGGTTTACGGTGTGATTTTCAATTCTAACCTAAGCACCCTATTTATAGGAAAATGCTTAGAACACCAAAGCGAAAATTTAATAAAATATTAATATATATTATAAATTTCCTTAGCCCATCTTTGAAGATCTGATTTCAGCAATTAATATCACATGTTAGCCCACTTAAATGCAAAAAACGTTTTTCTTTAAAATAATAATTAAAACTTCCAAAAATCAATTATTTTGAGTTTCTAACTTCAATAATTCACAATAAATAGCCCTTTATCGTAAAAATTGAATCTCATGAGTTTTTATAGGAAATTCAATTTCTACAACTGAAGAAGAAAGTTTTTCCAAATTCCAAATGTAAATTGACGAAATCCACAAACGGGCAATTTTACAAAGTTATAATCAAATTTCATCAATAAATGGGGTCCACCGAGCATGTTTAACATGTTTTAAACATTTATTGCAAATAAAATACTCTTCCTCCTCGTATACTCATATATCCCACATTCGTTGTAAAAATATCACCATTATTATATTATTAAAATATAATAATATATTTAAATGAATTATTTTATCGTAAAAAGATAAAATTTCAATTTTCAACAATTGTCACATTAAAAATTTTCTCCATCTATATCCACATAAAATTAATATTTTCCTCATCATATGAATCAATAATTAATTATTCACAAATAATATTATGTAATCACAATATCGACAACCAGCGCGCTTTCGTGAAAAGAGGGGCTTTCAATAAGAATTTCTCCTCTTCTTGGCGCATGATTAGGTGACCAAACCTCTCCTTAGATGTAACTTTCTAGACATTTCCAATAATGTTATCTAATAATATTATTCAAATAATATGAATTATTGCTTCGATAATGAAAAATATTGTGTAATGACAATTATGAAACAACAAAGAATATAAAATATCAACGTAGCAATTATTAACTCAATAAAATATTGAATAATTAATTATCGTAACCATTATCGAAAGTAGTGCCTTTCACGTAAGAATCAATAATTGGTGCAATACTGGCAGGTGCTTCCGTGTTTTAACCACCGAGTATTTTAACAAGATAATTCAGTAATAACTACGCCATTATTTTTAACCAACTTATATTTGTCGTTTTCTTCATCCAATCGCTTTCAGTTATGGGCCCACACATGGCTACTGGCCGTCATTGAATATTCCCGACAAAGATTCGAATATTCCACGACCAAACGAATATTCCAAACAACAATGAATATTTTATAACCACTTGCTTATTTTGAAATATTTCGTGATTTTACCCCTAACTATCCACATTAATCACATCAACCCTTACTATTTCAAAATAATAAATAGAGAAAATTAAATTTCATTAATAATAAGTTGGGGTCTTACAACAATCAATAAGGATGAAGAAACTATATTTTGATAAATGAAATATATGTAAATAAGTTTTCTGATACAGAAAATGGAAAATATTACAAAAAGCCATGATCTAAAGGCCATGACATGTTGAACTGGAGAGAGGGGAATAACTAAAGCTTCCAAGTCAACAATGGTGGTAGCCCGAGCCTTTGTATTTGAGGTTATCAGGCCTTCAAGGTCTTGGGCAGCTGACTCAATTTTCCAAAAGCTTGGTCTTCAATTTATCCATGAAATCTTGAAGCTCCTAAAGCTTTACATAAAGTAAGTCGTTCTAGCTCATGGTGACGAGAAGTGACTTCCGAACGAAGTGCAACAACATGATGATGGGAAATAAAGAGATCCAACCTAGGGAAGACATGTCCAAAGAGAGTTAGGAGATGCCACGGGAGACGGAAGGTCATTCAACCCACCCAAAGTGCTATCCACGATACCCTCCCGAGCAATCACCAACTCGGCAGAATCCTTCTTGGGAGATGAACATCAGCAATAGTCCCAGAAGGATTCCTCCTCAAAGAAGCAGGCGTCTCATCGGTACCCTCAAAACTGTCATGTGGAGAAGTTACAAAAAGGCGTGAAGAGCGTTGAACCACCCACAACAGGCCATCCAAGCTGACATCAGACAAAGAATCCTTAGCATCAAGACTGACACAATCATCATGTGGTGAAGAAGACTCGATACAAATAGTGATATATCGGGACATCTCACAAGTAATGGAAGCCGCCACCACTGCCCCATGTACGGTTCTCACAAAGAGCCCAATGGGAGATTCATCATCCTCTTCATCAGCATTGGTCTTCTCGATGACTTCTTGATTCTAAAGAAAAGAGAAATTTCAAGATAGGGTAAGAAGGATTAGATCGAAGATTTTCCTAGGACTTTCGTTTTCGAGGCTTGCAAAACATCAAGCCCCGCGAAGTGTTCAGAAACTAGAATCAAGACTTCAACACTTAAAATATTTTGCGCGATCATCTCACCAAAGGTGTGACTCATGCGCAGGGGGCAAATGCTTACTGGTAGATGGCATAAACATCCTCCAGAGTAGAGGTGCATTCCCCCCAAGCCGTGACGAATGTGCATGTAGAGGAGCACCATGGTCCTGTTGGATACGAATGTCTCTGCATAGCTGGATGTAACGAAGAATGTCAGCCCTTTCTTTAGTATATCCACATAATCAACATTCCCAAGTATCTCGTCGATCCAATGATGTCATTCCTGAAGGAGGCTAGATGAATCAGACAAGAAGTGAAGGGGGCTGAAAGGGTACTCTTGTTTCTCTATGCATAGACGGGGAATGCGATCGAAATGGGGAAAGTCATCCCAACCTCCACAAGCCTCTGCATATAGAAACAAGCCTTCCTTCTCTGGCGGAGGAAGAGTTGTATGGTCATAAGTCTGGACTTGCTCCAAAAAGACGTCAGAAAGACCAAAAGAGGGGAGCCCTTCCCCAATCACTGAGAAACGGGGCCTCCTTGGTGGTTCCCCCGTCTGCAGAATGTTCAACGAAGAGGGCCTGCAAGCAAGAAGAATTCAACATAAGGGGTCTAAAGAGAGAAGGTATGAAACTTAAATAAGAAGACTTGACTCGGGAAAGAGAGATCATGGACACCTGAAAGAAAAAGCAAAAAAAAAAAAAAGAGCACAAACATTAGGAGTCATTCAAATAAAGTAGAGGAAGAACGAAAAAATGTGAAGGAGGAGGCCACCAGGTTGGTCCCCCCTAGGGTCAGCCCATGTGGGTTTAGCCACCCAAGAGAGCTCTCCTCTACGCTTAACTTCTCCTTGCTCGTTGAATCAACTGATTGGAATAAATGCTACTTCGCCGGAATATCCGAGCCAAGATCCTTGTTAAGGTGAAATGGCCCGGAATAAATTCTTCCTCCTTGTGGTGTTTCTTTTTCTTTGAGAATATCCGAGTCAAGATCCTTGTTAAGGTGAAATGGCCCGGAATAGATGCCTCCTCCTTGTGGTATTGCTTTCTCTTTGAGAATATCCGAGCCAAGATCCTTGTTAAGGTGAAATGGCCCGGAACAAATGCTTCCTCCTCGCGGTATTTCCTTTACTTTGAGAATATCCGAGCCAAGATCCTTGTTAAGGTGAAATGGCCCGGAATAGATGTTTCCTCATTACCGTATTATCTTTTCTTTAAGAATATCCGAGCCAAGATCCTGTTAGGGTGAAGTGGCCCGAAAAAGAAAAACTTCAATCACCTGAAAAGAGAAATCGATGAAAACAATCAAGAAAAATTAAACAAACGAAAAACCAACATTATCCACTAATATTATTTGGGTTTATCAGATTAAACTACTAAGGGTTGGATTTTGTAAAAGCTTGTCATGAAAGTCTTTAAACCACAATTAGACTTTGTTTGAACAAACATCACAAAATCCCATAAATTCTGAAAAATATATCCCATTAAAAAATATAAACATGAACCTGATTGTTATTCACGTGAAAAGGTGTAAGAAAATATATATATACATATATTAAAAAAAAATCAATTAGAAAAATTTTGTGGCGTGAATATGAAAAATCAATATGCAGTGAATGGCTTTGTCCTGTTGCAATTCTCTCTCTCTCTCTCTATATATATATATATATATAAAGAACATGGAGGCCATAAATGGATGCTACTGATTGAGACTTCTCAATCACTTCTCATGTATATATATATATATATATATATATATATATATATATATATATATATATTAGTTAAAATATTTTTTAAAGCTGAAAACTTCAGAGGCCACATGCACGTTTTAGAAAAGGGCTTGCGAGATTGAACTCCGCGGATCATTCAGAAATTTGAAACAGGACCGTACAAAGTACTTTGCACGATCGTCACTCCAAAGGTGTAACTCACGTGCAGGTGGCAAATGTGAGCCCAAGTACAAATTAAGATTCACATACGACCTAAAGAATTGAATGACAAACATAAAAGTTAGAAACCCGAGAGAAGCCTCCACGTGTCCGAGGTAGAAGACTCGTGGAGGCGACTCATTTTGGAAATTGATTGAGGGATTGGATTGATGGCTAGAAGGACAGGACGATCTGGGCATTACTCTGATGACTAAGGGTAAATTTGGGATTTCCCCGAGGTCATGTGCCTAGCACATGACCACTCTCCAAAAAAACCCTATAAATACTCCTTCCACTCCATTGGGAAGGAGACTTCTCTTGAGACTCAGGACTTGAACCTTTTGGAAGACTAGGAGACATTCTCTCTAAACCCAAAGACTCTTAGACTTAAGAAGGCTCTCTGAATCCTTGCTACCCTAACAAGGTTCTCGAATTTTAAGAGTTCTGCCACGTGTCGTTGGAGTAATCGCTCACCTGTTCTTCTCCCATCTTCAATCAATCAATTGCGTACTTTTCGTGGATTTCTCTCCTCCTCGGCCAACACGAAACCCTAGGTACGATTTCCTTGCCCACAGCTAGTAAGCAACATAGTACCAGATATGCATAATGAAGAAACAAAACCAAGTTTTAAAATTTTTATTTATAAAAGAAAAAAAAAAAATAAACACGCCATCATCACAGTTCCACATGTTCAGAGAAAAAAGGGTAGAAAATGCTATATGATGATTTAAAAATTGCTTTGAAGGTGGAGGATAAATAACATTGTGTTGTGTATTAATTAAGGATATTAGATAAACAAAATAGTTATATACATAATTTTCAGAGGCAGGGCACTATGGGGAAGAAATACAAAATAGGTTGTCTAGACCGTGAGATATGTTCTTACCATAGTTGCCCCTGTAGGATCAGAAAGTAAATGCCTGACAAGGGACATTCTCATGTTGTGTGGTGCTATAATAAACATATAAAAGGCAAATAATATAAGGTCGACTGAGGAGAGACTAGAACCAAGAAATCCCTGCCACATCCTGCAATGTTAACAAATGAATCAATAACTTTAGTTCAAGCTAGGAAGGTGCAAAATGGATTTGCAATAAAACTTTTTCTGAGATATATTAGAGACTAGAGATGAAGTCAAACAAAAATGTTTCGTCTTTCTAGTAAACTTAGATGCATAATATGAATCTCCCAAGGAAGAAACAGAGGTTTGACATGATTTTTAGATATACATATTTAATGGATCTCCGCAACAAAATGAAAATTTTGTACTCTGTGGATTGATCATATGAAAATGCTGCTATTACAATAATGCCCTCACATGCATTATGACTGATGCCATGTAATTGAGAGAATCATGAAACGGAGAAGATAAATATACAATGAATGCATAAAGATGAGACTATATAGTGCGCAAATTGGGAGAATACCAAGTGGGTAAGCGGAAGAAAGTTTGGAAGAATGTCCTTATGCCCTCGATATCTAGTTGTAAAATGAATGCAAGTCCAAATAGGAAAAACGCCCTCTGACGTTTCCTTTCTTGTGGCCAAAGGGTCTTCCAAGCTGAAAGGAATGATAGAATTTGCAACTCAGAATTCATCATTTAAACAACAATGCACTTGATTATTCACGATTACATGCCAAATTGCCAATGCTTCTGATCACAAATCACTTATAGAAAGCTATTCAGTTCACACAATCTCTTCAATGTGTAGCAAGTCCACCAATTAATATTAAAATATACCTTATTAGGATGAAATTTCACATAGAAAAATAACACAAAATAAAAGATTTCTTGAATGCATGTACTTTATTATTGTTAGTAAATGACACTCCTATTACTTTATTAAGTTACACAAGTCACAAACTAGCACACTGCAAAAGTCCACCGAGTTGGAGCACAAATAACAAAATTGGCATCTTCAAAATCTACCCATGAAGGCATATTTTTACTCAGTTATAACTAATCTCCTAAATTTGGCATTAGTAATGATAAATACAGTATTTGTGGTAATTACTGATTCATGCAAAAATTTCAGAACAATTTTTCACTCCTCATGTACCTTGCATTGAAATGTTCTCTGTATATCCTCCACGTGTAACCACTCCATTGATATGGCCTCTTTTTAATATGTTTGCAATTACATCAGCATAATTTGGAGCTTCTGATAATGATCTCACAACTGAATAGCCTGTGCCATGCAGGTATTTGATAACTGGAACCCTTTTATATAAAAACTTGAAAGAATCATGGTTTATTAATTCGTTTCTTACCTGTGGCTGGATGCACCATGCTTGCAGCAGCACCGAATGCAAGGTTCTTTTGCTCTGTATTTGGTAAGGATCCACCAACAGGAATATAAGACCATTCCTGCATATAATTGCCTTCATGATTATGTAAACCAATAGTATCAACAATGATAAGTTCAATATAGAAGTTCCAAATTCCTAGCGGGACAGGGGAAAACCTCTTCATAAATTTTCGTAACTCGGATTCCCATTGTCTGTAATCTTGACATGAGTTTTTTCTTTAATAGATCGAAAGGCATGGCATCTTTTGAAGCCAAACATGTTTCCTGCAATGCCTTAATGCTTTATATTGAATAATATTGAGATGACTAGAGTAACATAAAACATGAAAGGAAAAACGTAAGTTAAACCTCAAAGAAAACCCTTTTGGGGGACATGGGCATGGCATAAAGAAATGTTGGATATTGTGCCTCTAAGCTTTGAACTTTTTGTTTGATGTAGTCTCTATAATCCATGAAAACCATGAGGCTGGGATCATATGGATTGTTTTCCACCTGCACAAGAAAACAAGACCATAAAGCATACAGACAATCACAAGCTGCAGCTTAACAATTTTTTGTATATAGCATAAGAAAATAGATAGTTTGAAATATATGTAGCTTATTTTTACTATCATTTTTAAGAATTATAATCCTTACTTCAAAAAATTTGAAACCTACAAGCATATTTTGATGTAGTCCAGTGATAAACATTACAAAAACTGCAACACACTTTCCTCAGTTACATGCATGCAACAAATTTTGGCATAAATTAGATGAGTTGCAATAGAAGGACGTAAAACGCACTATAGCCACATGAACATATGATGAATGTTTCAGTTATGACATCAAAATTGCAAATGCAGAAGCTGGTGCATTTGGTTGATATAGCAAAATAAGATATGCAACACAATTAAATTTTACAATTAGTAAAAGAAAGGGATAGACAAGCAGACCAACTCGCATCAAATGGAGATAGTAATTCTCTCATTTGATTTTAATAACTGGAGCATGAAAGACAATTCTACATTGCATTTTTGCTAATTGACAAAGTCCTACCTCAACTTCCACACCATAAGCGGTTTGGACAGAAACCCTGGGACCACCCACCTCATACTGCAAAAGTTTCCCTGAAGCTGCTCCAGATGCAACAGTAGCAAGCCTAAAATGATATATTAGAAGTTTGAAACAAGGTATAATTTTTAAGTTCTTCTCAAAATCATATAAAGATTTCCCACTATACCTGCACGGAATGACAATATTGTTTTCACATTCAACAAGACTCTGACCATTTGAAGCTTCAATAATCCTGTCTACTTTTGAGCTAAGATACAAAACACCTGACTCGACACACCTAGAAAAATTAATACAAATTATAATCTAGAAAAATTAATACAAATTATAATTTTATAAAATACCAACACATAGTGGGAGCTTTAATAAAGGAAATAACAATCAAATAACATTGGCGAAAAAAGAAAAGAAAAGAAGTCGCTTCATGAAATATTGGAGTTAGTCCCTACCTTTTTAACAACTCTTCATGAAGCAAGTGTCTACTAACTCGTCCATAAGCACGACCAATCATAAAAGGGTCACTGTCATTAAGATATACAATGGTGTCCCGCCAGACATGCTCAATACACCCTTCAAGTCCAAGATCTAACCCAAAAATAAATCAAAAATTAGCTTCATGTTGAAAATGATAGTAAGCAACCTTATCCAATCTCCATTCAAAGTTCAAACGTCAGATTTAGAAAGGGAAGTTAAGGGAGGGGTAGAGTTAAAATGGAAAGGCAAAGAGTTCAATCTATTGCAGAACAAAGGCTAAGCATATAAGTCTTTTGACTTCCACAGTAGTTGATTGGTTAAGAAGCCAAAACCTTTTAAAGTCAATGTGCAAGCATGACATCAGAGAGGATGTGTATCACACTGTTGACTCTAATACATGTGATGGGTCCAAATATATAAACGACATAAGGGAATTCTATTGTTGCAGAGTTATACCTATCATACTACGTTAAGGGAACAGGAGGGATTTCGTATATATGGTTAGTCATTGACCTTTGTTCCCAGTCACTGGTCAGGCCAATGAGGTATACATATAAAGCATGATGTCAAATCTCTTATCACTTGCCATTCTGATTGGACTACTTCGCTGATCTCGGTTTGATATTTTATTCTTTCATTACTTTTTGGTTTCTGTCACCTTACATTATATCAGGAAAGATTAAGATGGACATTATTAAAACATTAAACCCACATATTCTTCATGAAACAGAGCAGAGGCATACAATATCATATAAGCAAAGTAACAGATACTAACATCAAGAAAGTGATGATTTGCGAGTGAACATCAGTTTACCTAAGCTGATGTTATCTGATACACATGAGTTTTTTAAGCACAGAAAGATACACAATTACACACAACATCCGTATAGTACCAATACCTATAAATTCATCCTCCCATACGCCATAATTATTTGTGAAGGGAAGATCTGGCCCAATAAGCCCAACTGTCAAACCTAGCTTAGCTGACTCTGCAGCAAGAGCAAGACCAGCAGGACCACAACCAATAACTACCAAATCCAGCAAACTATCTCCTGTAGGTATTCGTGGTAACTGTAAACACGAGAAAATCTCAGGAACAAGTTATACAAGAAGTTTTATTTATTCAAAATGTTAAGGTTATCTATCGATTCAAGTAAAGCAGAAGCAGCAAACAAGTTATACTCATTAAACAGTCAAAAGTAATGCAAGTATGCAACTAGTCTTCTTTTCATTTAAAAACACCACCAAACTACAAAACTACTCCCTCCATTCCAAAATCATTTATAAAACGACAATTTTTAAGGACTATTTTAAGTTCTCAAATGTATACTTAATATCATCTAAGAATTTAATAGTGGCAGTGTGATGCAAGATGGTAAGAAAATAATGGGAAATTAGGATCATCATGTCACTTTATAGTCCTAAAATATAAATGTATCTCTAATTTTGGAACGGGCTAAAAAGGAAAATGTCTCTCTAATTTTGTGGAATGTATGCATTTATTTTCTCACAATTCAATTACAAGACATTTTATATATAAGAAGATCCTTCTTGAGTTTCGTAGAGAGGGTGCTGAAGCATCTACTGATGTGCCTTCTACCCAAAATTACATAAATTAGGAGAATTCTCATTTGAAACCTACCTCCTCTTAATTATAAGTCCAATAATGTCCTAGTAGTGCATTTATCAAATCTTTATATTTTTTGGAATAGGTATGCATTGATCCAAGTATCGAAGTATATATACATTGGGGACATTCCTGGTGCGATAAAAGCCACTACTGTGGAGTTGCAAGTTCAATTATTTTTGGTTACCAGTTCTGTTTTGTGTTTCATATGCAAATTATTTCGGAAAAACGAGCCCATTTCTATAATTTTCAGGAAATAAAAAACAGGAAAGCAAATCTAAAAACGGAAAATGCCAGAAAGTTCCTCAAATGACAATGCTAAACCAGGTAACGATTCTTCTTTTCAATATTAAATATATATTTCTATGCTTATGACCAAATTGAAGAATTACAAAACATACTGACTTTGTCTGAGAGTTTAGACTGGCTATCCATGCCCTTGTTCTGTTGCATTTGAACAAATAGAAGCTCAGAACCACCGGCCTTCACATAATCTTCTTCATCCGCAAATTCTTCTTTAACCGCTACGCAACTACTCTCATTCCCTGAGCTACTCCTTATAACTGTCAACCGCAGAGGCGATATATCGCTATTAACAAGTTTAATTTTCATATTTATGAGTCTCTTCCTTCTCGGCTTCCAAGTAGGGCGAGTGGAGACCGCCATTGTTGCGAAATTTCGAGCTCCAATACACTCCATTAATTCAGGCAACTCTTTTTCAAATCAATCTTCTTCTTTAAAGCCTCGGCTGTGGCGGCATTACTGGCTTCACAGAGGAAATGAAGTTTAAAAATCTCTGGTTCTGTGTCTCTCCAATTTTATTTTATTTTATTTTTGCTTTTTCCTTGATTTCTCTACTGGGAATGGATAGGGAAATAGTTGCTCAACCGACTACCACGTGGGAATAGTTGATTTGTTTGAGTGTTCAACCGCCATCCCTGAAGTGCCACGTTGGATACTGGTTTATCGAGAAGGGTCCAATGTCTGAAAATATTTTTACGACGTCGTGTTGTGGTTTTTTTTTTTTACAACGCTAAGGGACTGTTTGATAAAAATTAAATGAAATGGTTCTGAATCTGAATGAGTTGAATGAAACTGAATATTAAATGGAAAAAATTACTACCTCTGTCCTATAATAAGTGTTTTTTTAGCTTAAATCACACATACTAATACACAAGCTAAAATGACAAAAATACTTTTAATATATTTTCTTTGAAGTTGAAGAGTTAATGAGTGTTATTTAATTGTAATGATTGCAAGACGCAATAAGTATCATTGGATGCATAAGGGCATATATGAGAAAATATTATAAAAATTGCATTGGAGTTCTAAAACATCACTTATTTTGGAAAAAAATATTAAGACTAAAAAATCACTTATTGTGGGACGAAGGTAGTATTTGATAATTGACATGTCTGAAATATATGAATAACAGATTTTTATTATTTTACCCCTCTGAAAAAATTTAAAATTGTTGTAAATTTATTTAATATTACTTAATATAAAAGTTAATATTGTAAAAATAATAATACTTCATTCAGCCAAAAAAATGACACTAAATTATTCACCCAAAAATTATCTGAATAATTAACCGATTTAGTCATTCAATACTAATCAAATAGACTCCAACTTCGTTTGATTTTTTTGCTCGCCGTTAGTTTCATTAGAGCACAATCTTTAATATTAGGAGTTTTACCATATAAAACTCAAGTTTGTTTGAAAGATAAATAAGTTTGGGCAAAGGTCCAAAAATATCTCCTGATGTTTTTTTCGAAATCTCACTTACATCTTGAATTTTTTTTTTTCAAAAGTGTGCTTAACGTTACAAATTTGATGTCAACTGTGCCCCTTCTGTTAAAAAATAACAGCTAGACAAACATGTGTTAGTTAATTTCTAAACCAGTGACACGTGGACAAAGGTCATCAATTTCAAACACGTGGATCTCCTCATCAAACTTTAGTTGTCTTATTCCTCATAACACACACATAGACGCGCACTCTCTAATTCTGTCTCACAACATACCTATCAATTATCCTCAGCTTAGCTCGTAATCAAATTTACAAGGTGTCAAAATCATTATTACCTAGTTTGAAGAAGACTGAGAGACCAAAGTCTGTAGCTTTCCACAGCGAGTCCTTAGCCACATTGAATGGTAATTATGGACTACCGCCACCATCTGCCAATAGAATACTACGGCGGAACGCTTAGACTATGTCCTTTAGCTATGATCCGATCAAAGGGCTCGTCGTCGCTTGGAATAACCATTTGATGTTTGAATGTGAAGCTTCAATGCTTCCCCTTGTTCAGTCGACGCTACCCCCAAGATCGGGCTCCTCCACCTAAATCAGAATTAAAATGAGAGTGATGATGATGATTGAAAGTTGAATAATAATCTAGAAGGGGTTGAATAGATTATTATAGATTAAAAAATTATTTTAGATCTTTTGAATTTTTAGATAATTAATTTGCAGTGTTAAAAATTAATATGTAAGACAGTAAAAAATTCAATCACACAATGAACAGAGATTTGTTTGCTTCACAACATACATCCCAAGTATGTTGCTACGTCCAGTCTCAAGCTCCTCTCCACGACTTGAGATCTTATTACTATCAGTAACAAATACTTCTTCAACAAGCGGTGAAGCCTTTACAAAGTTTTATTGATAAACTTCCGACTATTCCCAACTAATCTATCTTGGACAGCAAGCTCCCAGTTCCCTCCTCAAGTTTAGTTGTACTTCTTTTGAGTTCAGTTCTATTCTATGATCTGATCTTGAAACAACAGTCTCTTCTTCACCTCACAAGTTCACTAGAGGTCTAACTTTCAGCTAAAATCTCTAAGACTCTGGTCTTGGTTGAAGAATTACTCGTCTTTCTCACATGTACATAAAATAAACTAACTCTACCTTTTTCTTTTTTACAAAAGATTGTACATCAATTTGCTTCTAAAATAAGCAGATAAGATTTAGTACAAATTGATGCTTCTCAAATAAGCAGATATCAATTAAAGAGCAAATATATAAATAATATCAATAAAAAGTTATTTAAGACTATAAGGAATCGTACAGTTCAAATTCCTCTCCGTAGAGGTGTATCTCTGTAACCTTGCGGCGTCCAAGTATCTTTTTATTTGATAAATAGATGAAATATAGATATATAAAATTGTGTATAACAATTTATATTCATATATCTATAAATTTAAAGCAAGTAAGAAATAAATTCAACTAAGTTAACTCAAATGACTAATCTCAATTACTTGGACCAATTTTATCTTCTCAAATAATCAGAACTTTTATAAGAAGAGATAGAAAGCTTTAGAAATAGTACGTAGGAGAGAAATAAGCTTTTATTTTCAAGTGAATTGGCAAATTGAAAATGAAAGAAAGACCTCCTATTTATAGATTTTTGAGGTTGGGGGCAAAATGGTAATTTTAGAAATCTGTTTTGAAATTAATGGTTGAGATTTAATAATTTTGAAATGGACGGTCTAGATGAAAAAAGCTTCACGCGGATTGCAAAAAGTAAGAAATTCAAATTTTTGCCCGGGCATATATTTGATGACTTTAATCAATTAATGTTGAATTTGAAATATGTATTGATTTGATTAAAGCAAGTATATTGCTAATATTAATTGTTATATATATATATATATATATGTGTGTGTGTGTGTGTGTGTGTGTGTGTGTGTGTGTGTGTGTGTGTGTGTATGTGTGAAAAACCCAAAATTTTTTAAATAAAAAGGAATTTCCTTTATTTATTATTTTGAAATAGTAAGGGTTGATTTGATTAATGTGGATAGTTAAGGGTTAAATACGCAAATATTTCAAAATAAGCAGTGGTTATAAAATATTCATTTTTGTCGGGAATATTCGTTTGGTGTCGTGGAATATTAGATCTGTCAGGAATATTCGTTTGGTCGTGGAATATTCGATCGCGCTGGGAATATTCGATGACACTAAAATGACCGTATGGCCCCATAACTGAAAGCGATTGGATGAGGAAAACGACAAAGTTTGGGTGGTTATAAATAACTGGCGTGGTTGTTTAATTAAAGAATCGTTGGAATACCCTTGGGTGGTTAAAATACAATAATACGCTGGGTCAGTTAAGTAGTACACCAGTATTGCATAAAGATTGTTGAATTATTAATTGCACGTAAGATGGCACTACTCAATAATTTTCACGAGAGTTCTTGTTGATATTTTATTTTATTGATTCAATAATTCTTTGCGTTGATATTTTATATTATTGTTGTTCAATAATTGTCATTTGCATGAGATTTCTATTATCGATCAATAATTCATATTATTTGAATAATATTATTAGATAACATTATTGGCAATGTCTAGAAAGTTCGCTCTACAAGGAGAGGTTTGGTCACCTAATCATAAGGCCAAGAAGGAGAGATCCTTATTCGAAAGCCCCCCTTCTCACAGGATGCGTACTGGTTATTATAAATGTGATTACGTAATATTATTTGTGAATAATTAATTATTGATTCATATGATAAGGAAATATTTATTTTATATGAATATAAATGATGGATTTATTTATGTGGTTATTAATGAAGGAATTAATGTTGAGGTGTTTTATCGGTATTTTATCGGATTGAGGTATTAAAAATTAAATCGTGGGTTTTGAGATATATCATGGGTTATAATTTTTAATCCCGACCGTTGGATTGTGGTAATTTTTTGGGTATGTTATACATACATAAGTTGAGTATATGTCCACAAATTTTGAACTGATTAAAAATGCACGAATGATTTGTTGTGAATTTTAAGAGGTGTCGGATTCGGAAATTAGGTTTATAATTGATTTTGTGGAAAATTCTAGAATTGAGTGGGCCCCACTTGTGGTTGGTGAAAAAATGTCTTTGAATTTTATTTCAAATGTGGTGGGTGGCAATAAGTAGCGAGTAAAGCCATCGTGTGTAGCAGGTCAAGTCTCGCTTGGTACGGGCTAACATTTTCCTATAAATAGAGGCTAAGTTAGAATTGAAAATCACACCGTAAACAAAGTTTTCTCTCTTTCTCTATATTATTGAGCGTATTTTGTGAGTATTTAGATACTTTGAGAGTTCTTTGTTCAAGACAAGTTTCATTCAAGATCACTTCCACCTTTCCTTCCAAGTAATCGATTCTTTGAGGTAAGGGATGTTATTTTCTTCTCAAATGATATTAATTCTTCAATATCATTATCTTTGAAATATTAGTTGGTACTTTTATCAAATTTGAAACTTTTTCATGTCGGGTTACTTATTCATGAGTTCTTATTCACGAGTTACTATTCATGAGTTACTATTCACTGAGTTACTATTCACGAAAGTACTATTCATGAAGCGTGAAGATGTTTTTTGTGGAATTTCTATCTTTGGGTGTCTGAGTTACTATTCACGATACTCTGACTATTCACGATATCTGCAACCACTATTCACGAATCATTTAAGATTATTCAATAGAAAAATGAAAATTTTTTTTCGTCTAAAATATCTATTCGGATACTAGCTTTGATTGTATCCATGTTTTGATCATTCTTGAATTTTACTTCACTATGATTATTTATGAAGTATTTTTGAACTTCGGATTGTTTAAAGTGCGTAATCCATAATATTTGTCATTTTGTTTCATTGGATTCGTTTCTTTAAAATATTTTTCATCATCCTCGGTCTTAAATGATGATATTATTGAATATCTTTGGCACAGTAGTTAAAGATGAATGATTTGAAGAATATCTTTGGCTTCGTAGTGCAAAGATGAGCAGTGTTGAGATGAACATGATCGATTGATGAATATCTTTGGCCTTTAGTGCAAAGATGAGCAGTGTTGAGATGAACATGACCGATTGATGAATATCTTTGGCTTCAGAGAAGTGCAAAGATGAATATTTGATTTGAGATGAATATTGATTGATGTTACAGGATAAATATATTGATGAATCTGTTAAATTCATAGATTATAGTAGATTTCATTCTCTACGTAACTCTTCTATAAATTATTATTTCGGCGCGTAATATTGATCGAAACTTGTTGCTACATTGTATTCTATCGATTTTTCCCTCGTTGGAGACTAACGATAATTTGTTGTATATTATCTTAGTCATAACATTCTTTACCGGGCTAGTTGAGCTCACCCTTTTCCTTGTTGTTCCATTTTTCTTCTGGGAGGCGAGAATGTAGCGAGTACTTAGTTGGGGTATGGAATGAAGGTTCTAGAGAGAGTTGTTTAGTAGTCCTCACCATTTTGTAAAATTATGTATCAATAATTATGATGGGGATTTATTTGCGTGTGGATATTGTCTAGAAGACAATATTATATTTAAACTCACAAGATATATATTGTCGTATTTCACACGACATTTGTATTATTGAAGTTGTAGTTTGTTTCTTGTACCATGTATTTGGCGACTCGAGAATGGGTTGGATGGAATGGACCTATTTTGGGGCGTCGCGGTTGGTATCGAGCTTAGGATATGATCTCGCGGAGATCTGGGAATAGAACTAGGAGGGAGAGATGAGTAAATCCTTCATTAAAGTGTGTCCTACCTAAGCTTATTTGTTAGTTCAAGTCGATATATAGGGATATTATGTGATATATTGATTTCTTAATTAACCCTTGTTTTATGATGATTTGAGAATGTCGTGAGAATATTAATAAAGTGGAGTAAATGAGACCATGGAGATGCCTGCATTTACCAACGAGGAGAACGTGCAACAAGTGGGCAATGTTCCTCCCGTGAACAAACCATCGACGAGGATGAGGAACGAGGGGATGTTTAGAAGTTTTTGCGAGTTCATGCAAAATCGAGACGAGGAGACTTGTGTTCAAAATACAGGAGGAGATGATACTTAATTCACGGGTGGTCACATGCCAAGCGATTCAAAGAGTTGGGACCACCGTAATTCGGGAAAGCCGAGATCCGATCACGGCGGAAACATGGGTCAAGCAAATTACCAAGATATTCGATGTCTTGGGATGCACGAAGGAACGAAAGTTCCATTCGCTACTTTTATGTTCAAGTGGCAGACCGGATTCTTGGTGGGAATCGAAAGCGACCCATTCAACCGCACTCGACGCATGGTAGGAGACGCGTTCAGAACGATTCGAATGACAAGTACTTCCACGAAAGTATTCAATATATAAAGGAAGTGGAGTTTATTAGACTAAAGCGTAATAACATGGCGGTGTCCCAAAGACGAGGCGAAGTTCGCGGAGTTATCGAGTTCAGCACCTCATTTGGTGGAGAATGAGGAACGTATAATGGCGGATGTTTCGAGAGGTTTGAAACCCGACATACGTCGGTATCTCATTTCTCATAAATTTTCTCTCTATTCAGAGATGTTGTCAGCAGGCTCAGTTGTTAGAAGCGAGATAACGAAATACGTTCAACCGAGGGACCATAACCGAGGATCATACCAAGATAGCCATCGTAATAACGATAACCCGTGGAGAAAGAAGAATACTGGAGAAAGGCGGTAACCACTCCGGTGGTAATCGTGGTCATGAAAATAGAAGAAGCGAGTTGGGAGGAGATTTTAAAAAGAGGAGATTCAACAACGACCATGTGAAGACGTCTACCGGTACAGTGTGGCAACCGGTTTTGAGGAGGAGAAAGACCATCGGTAAGTATGTTACAAATGCGGGAAAGAGGGACATATCACCAAATTGCCCACAACAGCTTTAAGGTATGCTATAATTGTGGAAAAGAAGGACATATTTCGAGATTATGCGATATCGAAACCCGATCCAGTGCGGGAATGGTGACTCAAAAGATCGTCTCGAAAAAGTCAAAGTCAGCGGTTCTTGGAAGAAGCGTTTGTCGTGAATTCATTAAAATACGAGAACCCGAACGAAGTTATACAGGTTAGTTAATTATAAATTCTTGCGATGTTTATACCTTACTAGATCTCGGTTCTACCCATTCTTTTATCTCTCTTGCTTTTGCACCAACGTTTGAACTTCGACTACGGAGAAATTAGACTTTGACCTATTTATGGAGACTCCGTTAGAGAAACTTTCATTACATCCGTTGTTTAAAAATCTTGTTTGATTCAAGTTGGCACCATTACCTTACCGTTGACCTTATCTCTTTAAAGATACTTGCTTTTGGGGATTGATTGGTTAACTACTCATCATGCCAAAATTGATTGCTTTTGTAAGGTTGTTAGTTTTCATATTCTAAGCAACTGTTATTGAACTCAAGCAAATCAAACCATTGTAGTCAAACATTTTCATATCAAGCCATGAAGTCATTCGTTTATTACGGATGTCAAGTTTTCTTAGTCCATGTTATGGATTTGAATAAAGACACGCCGATTTGAATAATATTCTTGTTGTTATTGATTTTTTCCCGACGTATTTCTGAAGAATTTATTGGCTTACTCCCCAAAGATCGATATTAAATTTTGTATCGACTTTGAACCCGAGACAAAACTCATTTCTAAAATCTCACATCGAATGGCTCTATTGAACTTCGTGGAGTTAAAAATTCAACTATAGAATTTGGTACCGAGCCTTTATCCGGTGACTTCCTTTGTGGAATGCACCGCCGCGAATTCTCTGTAGGGGACGTCATATTCGATGCGATAATAAACCGATAGGGTGTCATTGTGACGTCTTATCCAAGATTGGGATATGAGTCGAGTTGAGAGCAACCTAAGTCGAGAATCGAAATGCGTAGTTTTCAAGCTTAGTTGGTTATTATCGAGATACGTTGAAGGGTATTCTCGAATCGCTATTCCATTAACGTAGCTAACTCGTAGAGATACAAAATTCGAATGGAGCAAGGAATGTGGGAAGAGCTTGAAGAACTCAAGAGAGACTCATTTCAAAGACATGTTCGACCATGCCATCCCGGAAAAGCGAACGTGGTAGGCGGCGTGTTGAGTAGAAGATCGTATACAAGTACGAGTACGATGTTGTCAAAGACTAATTTCAGTATAATATACAAATAATAGAGATGGAGATGAAAACTCTAGGTACCCACGTGATGATATCTGATGCATTGATGATATACTGAGTATAATCGACTTTAATCGATAAAGTTAAAGTCGCTTTCAAGCTACACAACCGGAAATGATGAATTTGAAGAAGGAGGTGCAAGAAGTTGTTATTTTAAAAGCGAGAATCGGTGAGGTGAGGAAAGCTCAAACCTTCGATTTATTAATCCCTTTGAAATTCTCGATCGAATAGGGCCGGGCCTATAGACTCGTTTTACCACAAAAGTATGGCGTGTTCATAACGCGTTTTTCACGATCGATGTTACGTAAATATGTGGACGACCAAACACGCGTCATTGAGTTAGAACCGGATGAGATAGCAGAAGACTTAACGTCACGAGGAGGTACTGTCAAGATTTTGGATAGGAAGGAGCATGCCCTACTGCAAGAAAGGTCATACCACAAGTTAAAGTTTTGTGGAGGAATCATGCTTATTGAGGAAATGACACGGGAGTTGGAAACGAAAATGAAAGCGAGGTATCTTTACCTTTTCGAAACACTGAAGACGTGACGCCAATTTCGAGGACGAAATTTCATAAGGAGGAGGTTGTAAAACCCCGAAATTTTTTAAATAAAAGGAATTTCCTTTATTTATTATTTTGAAATAGTAAGGGTTGATTTGATTAATGTGGATAGTTAAGGGTTAAATACGCAAATATTTCAAAATAAGCAAGTGGTTATAAAATATTCATTTTTTTGGGAATATTCGTTTGGTGTCGTGGAATATTCGTATCGTCAGAATATTCGTTTGGTCGTGGAATATTCGTATCTTTGTCGGGGAATATTAAATGCGACTTAATGACCATGTTTGGGCCCCATGTGAAAGCGATTGGATGAGGAAAGCGACAAAGTTTGGGTGGTTATAAATAACTTGAGCGTAGTTATTACCGAATTAAGATCATTGGAATACCCGGTGGTTAAAATACAATAATGTCTGGGCGCACAAAGAAGACACCTGATTAGCGGTATTAAAGATTGTTGAATTATTGATTCGCACGTAAGATGGCACTACTCAATAATTTTCACAGTAGTTACCGCTCAATATTTTATTTTATTGATTCAATAATTCTTTGCGTTGATATTTTATATTATTGTTGTTCAATAATTGTCATCATCTGTCTGATATTTCTATTATCGGATCAATAATTCATATTATTTGAATAATATTATTAGATAACATTATTGGCAATGTCTAGAAAGTTCATTTCTAAGGAGAGGTTTGGTCACCTAATTGCTACGCCAGATGAGGAGAGATCCTTATTCGAAAGCCCTCTTTCCAGGAACAACTGGTTTGTCATAAATGTGATTCGTAATATTATTTGTGAATAATTAATTATTGATTCATATGATAAGGAAATATTTATTTTATATGAATATAAATGATGGATTTATTTATGTGGTTATTAATGAAGGAATTAATGTTGAGGTGTTTTATCAAGATTTTATCGGATTGGAGGTATTAAAAATTAAATCGGGGTTTTGAGATATATCAGGGGGTTATAATTTTAATCCAACCGTTGGATTGTGGTAATTTTTGGGTATGTTATACATACATAAGTTGAGTATATGTCCACAAATTTTGAACAGATTAAAAATGCACGCGAATGATTTGTTGTGAATTTTAAGAGGTGTCGGATTCTAAATTAGGTTTATAATTGATTTTGGTGGAAAATTCTAGAATTGAGTGGGCCCCACTTGTGGTTGGTGAAAAAAAATGTGCTGAATTTTATTTCAAATGTGGTGGGTGGCAATAGTAGCGAGTAAAAGCCATCGTGTAGCAGGTCAAATGCGCTTGGTACGGGCTAACATTTTCCTATAAATAGAGGGCTAAGTTAGAATTGAAAATCACACGTAAACAAAGTTTTCTCTCTTTCTCTCTATATTATTGAGCGTATTTTGTGAGTATTTAGATACTTTGAGAGTTCTTTATTCAAGACAAGTTTCATTCAAAGATCACTTGAGCCTTTCCTCCGGAAATCTTGATTCTTTGAGGTAAGGGATGTTATTTTCTTCTCAAATGATATTAATTCTTCAATATCATTATCTTTGAAATATTGGTTGGTACTTTTTATCAAATTTGAAACTTTTTTCATGTCTGGGGTTACTATTCATGAGTTCTTATTCACGAGTTACTATTCATGAGTTCTTATTCACGAGTTCTTATTCACTTAGTACTATTCATGAAGCGTGAAGATGTTTTTTTGTGGAATTTCTATCTTTGGGTGTGGAGTTACTATTCACGTATACGGACTATTCACGATACTCAAGACTATTCACGAATACTAAGACTATTCATAGAAAAATGAAAATTTTTCTTTTAAATCTAAAATATCTATTCGGATACTAGCTTTGATTGTATCCATGTTTTGATCATTCTTGAATTTTACTTCACTATGATTATTTATGAAGTATTTTTGAACTTCGGATTGTTTAAAGTACGAATCCATAATATTTGTCATTTTGTTTCTTTGGATTCGTTTCTTTAAAAATATTTTTCATCATCCTCGATCTTAAATGATGATATTATTGAATATCTTTGGCACGTAGTGCAGAAAGATGAATGATTTCTGAAGAATATCTTTGGCACTGTGGTGCAAAGATGAGCAGTGTTGAGATGAACATGGCATGGAATTGATGAATATCTTTGGCCTTTAGTGCAAAGATGAGCAGTGTTGAGATGAACATGACCGATTGATGAATATCTTTGGCTGTGAGTGCAAAGATGAATATTTGATTTGAGATGAATATTGATTGATGTTACGAGGATAAAATATTGATGATGGATTTGTTAAATTCATAGATTATAGTAGATTTCATTCTCTACGTAACTCTTCTATAAATTATTATTTCGATGCGAATATTGATCCGAAACTTGTTGTCTATTGTATTCTATGATTTTTCCTGTTGGAGACTAACGATAATTTGTTGTATATTATCTTAGTCATAACATTCTTCTTGGGCTAGTTGAGCTCACCCTTTTCCTTGTTGTTCCATTTTTCTTCTCGGGGAGGCGAGAATGTAAAAAGTACTAGTCTGGGGTATGGAATGAAGGTTCTAGAGAGAGTTGTTTAGTAGTCCTCACCAATTTTGTAAAATTATGTATCAATAATTATGATGGGGATTTATTTGCGTGTGGATATTATCAGTAAGACAATATTATATTTAAACTCACGAAGATATATTGTCGTATTTCACCACGACATTTGTATTATTCAAGTTGTAGTTTGTTTCTTGTACCATGTATTTGGCGCACTCGAATGGGTTGGATGGAATGGACCTATTTTGGGGGCGTCACACGCGCGCTTATATATTTCTTTTTGAAATAACTCAAAATGATTTTTAAAATTTTTAAATAATAAAATTATTTTGAGAATAAATAGAAAATCAGTTTTTAGCCAAAGTTGAATTTGGCCCATGAAAAATTCTACTAACTTTAGTTCATTAAATGCTCACATGTCGAAAATGTTTTAATCAAAATCTCCATCTTCTTTCTTTCTAAATTAGGTTAAACAATCATTTGATGATCAACATATGATTTTTGTCCCAAGATGCATGTCCCAATTCATTTCCAACATATTAGCAAACATTGTCCCAATATAAGTGAACCATTTGTTTTAACACTTTAAAAAATCAAGATCAGGAAAATCAATTAAATAAGATTTGGAAAATATTTTTGATCAAAGTAAATAAGATAAATAAAATATTTATAATAAAAAAAATCATATGGAGAGGATTCTACCCTTTTAATAATTATTTTATTTACTAATTATTGTTATTATCAAAATAAAACTAAAAGTTAGAGACCCAACAATGCTGAATGGTGAGCGGAAGTGAAGCGAGTGTAGCGCCCCAAAATTAGGAATACATCACCCATCTTGGGTAGTCGGATACATGATGCGTAATTTAAATACAACTTACTAATATAACTGCTGTAGGTATGCAATACGACATAAAGCGTGAGTTTGAATACAAATATTGTCTACTAGATATTATACAAACTCAAAAGGAGTCCTCATTACAATTATTATCACATTATTTCACGAATAGTGAGGACTACTAATGCTATCCTCGGACCATTACTCCGTTCCCGACTCGTCCCAACTATGTTCTCATTTCTCAAGAGAAAAAATGAAAGAAAGAAAGGTGAGCTCAACTAGCCCAAGAAGAAATATTATGACTAAGATAATGCGAGAATAAATTATCAATAGCCTTCAAAATGATGTTAAAGCGATAAAATATAATAAACATCAAGTTTAAGCTGACGGAACAAGTAATCCATTAAAAAGTCAAGTAGAAAATAAAATCTACTATCTTTTATTATTTAAAAGGTTTTTCATCATTGTTATAACCGAGACTCAAACTTTAATAAATATTCCACATCATCGAATCACCCTACGCACTACTACCGAGGATATTCTTTAGTATCACGACCACAATTATTCATGACTACGGCCGAGAATAGTTGTGTATTCATTAATGGTCATGATCATGCCAACAAACATCCATGATGCACTACTCTGACCACCGAGGATTTTTATCATATCATTTGTAACATTACGATACCATGATTACAATCGAATAGTCTCTGGTCATAATCATACCAAGTCCATCTATGCACTACTGGGTGCCACGATGACTTTCAACATAATATAAACATGAGGATGATGACAATGATATAAGAATTCAATAAAACAAGTTTAAGAATTAATTTATTTAGGAACTAATAACGTCCAAATTGTCAACATAATACTTCTTTGTAGAGTAAAATTCAAGAATGATCGGAAGAATATTTCCATGAAAAGATCTTTGGATGAAAACGCAAATATCAAGGATATTCCACTAATTTCATGGAGTATATAAGTCAAAGTTTTAACCAATTTGGGTATAATAAAGAATGGAATAACAAAAGAAATCACCATAAATGCGATAGATCGCAAAGCGAGGTTATTCTAACAGAATAATAAATAAGCGGAACCGGTCCGGCGTAAAGCGCATGCACATGATGTTCCAATAGAATAATAATAAAGGCGGAACCAGTGGGTGTAAAACCACATGACAGAATGTTCCAAGAATAATAATAAAAAATTTTAACCCGTGGTGTAAAACACATGAGCATGGATGTTCTAATGTAATAATAATAAAGAGCGGAACCAGTCCTGGGTGTAAAACACATGTGAGCAGGATGTTCCAAATGTAATAATAATAAAGAATGGAACCAGTCCCGGCGTAAAATGCATGAGTAGGATGTTCCAATGAGAATAATAGAAGAATGTCACCAAGTATAGGTAAATCACCACAGCGTATCTGAGTTATTCCAATAGAATAATAAGCGATGGAATAACAACAGTTCTCTTCATGAATAAGAAAGAATAACATCCCTTACTTTTGGTAGGAGATTGAATCTGCGATAGTGTAGTAACAAAATACTCTTCTTCTTTCTCTCTTATTCTCTCTATACTTTCTCTCTAAAGCTTGAATGAATTAAGTGAAAATAATGAAAGCACTAGGCCTCTATTTATAGAAGATTTCTAACTTAAGCACCTACCGTGTGAAAAGGCAAGTGGCTTGGCATTTGGTGATGTGATGTGGAAAAAAGTGGTTCGACGCTTTGTAATGTGAAACGACAAGTGGTTTGGACGTCTGGTAAAGGTAATTACTATTGACGAAGGTAATTACTATTCACAAGGGTAATCTTATTGACGAAGGTAATTACTATTGACGGTTGTAAATACTATTGACGCGATGGTAATTACTATTCATAAAGGTAATTACTTATTGACGAAGAGACTCTTAGATGATGACATATGGGCCCCATAAAATAATCAAACTTACCACAAATGTCTCATATGAGACTCTTTATATACATTAAGGATTGAATAAATATTACCACAAATCATTTTATTTTTAATCAACACATTTTTAATCTTTCAACAATTATTAATCATTTATAACTTGTCGTCTCAATTAATAATATAACATATTATACTGATGATAATCTTGTGACAATAATTGAATCAATAATATAAGAGATATGATCGCAAAGAATTATTGTAGTAATAATTGAGCATAGGTGAGTGACTTCTCACGTAAGCATCGATAATCAATCTGAGTGTCTACTTATCGCAACCACGCCAGACATCGTATTTTTACCAAGGGGTAGTTCAACAGGTTTTAACGGTAACACCTCCGTAGTTATTTTTATAAAATATTTTTGTCGTTTTTCTCAATCAAACAATAATTACATTGTGGGGTCCACCAATGATTGAGTAGTTATGCGAATATTCCTAACAAAAAGAATATTCCCAACCAAATGAATATTTTATAACAACTTGCATACTTTGCAAAATTTATAAATATTACCACAACTATAACATTATATCAAATTTATTCCATAATATTCAAAAATAATATTTATAGAAAATTCATCTTTATTTCCATGGAGGAACTCTTAACAACACATGATCTCTTATATCGAATTCCACGTCCTTTCGATGAAGATCAAGATAACTCTTTTATCGATTTTGTGAGGTTTTATACGTTGTCGGATCGTTTGAATCTTTTCCGTAGTCATACGTTCAACTCCCGGTCCCAACAACGTTGCTTCACCCACCTCATCCCAAAGATCTTCGAGAAGCGAAACTTTCTTCCATACAACGCTTGAATGGAGCCATGCCGATACTTGCTTGATAAGCTGTTGTTGTAGTAAAACTCCACCGATGGTAAGAACTTGTCCCAACTCCCTTGAAATCAAGGACACGAGTCTTAATAGATCTTCAAGAGTTTGAATAGTCCTCTCCATTGTCTGTAAAATCGAGGATGATATCGCCGAGCTAAATCGTAAAGTCGTGCCCATAGCTTTTTTGCAAACTAACCCAAAATCGTGAAGTGAATCTTGGGTCTCGATCGAAACTATGGATACCTAAGATACCATGCGATCTTACAATCTCGTTTATGTACATATGACGAGCAAGACGTTCAAGTGTATAAGTTTCTCAGATCGGTAAGAAATGAGCGGACTTGGTCAATCTATCAACAATGACCCAAATCGCATCAATGCCTTGAGAAACCTTAGGAAGGCCGTAGAACGAAATCCATGGTAATGTGCTCCACTTCCATTCTCGAATTTCAAGTGGTTGCGATGGACCTTTTGGTACTTGATGCTCCGCTTTAACTTCGTTGACAAGTTAGACACCTTGAGATAAAGCAATATTATCTCTCTCTCTTCATATTGCTCCACCAAAATGTATTTACCTAATATCATGATACATTTTGGTACTCTAGAGATGGATTGCAAATGGTGTGTTATGCGCCTCCATCATGATATTATACTTTAAATCGGGGTCGTTAGGAACACAAAGTGCTGGAGTTGACTCAAGTATTCCTTCTTCATCGATTCTTGCTTCCCGGCATATAGCACCTTCTTGACTTTCTTCCTCATACGCATCACCTCCAGTTCAGAGCTTGAGCAAAAACTTTAACTTTATCGATTAAAGTCGGTTCTACTCAGTATACTCGCTTATCATCACATGCGTCCCTAGAGTCTTTAACTCTATCTCCATCCTTTGCAAGTCACACAAAATGGGCCTTTGTGTTGACAATAACGCACTCAGATTTCTTGCATACGATCTTACGCTTCAACGCGTCATACTACCACGTTCGCTTTTCAAGATGGTATTGGATGGTATGATCATAATCTTTCAACAGATTCAAGCCAACGTCGTTGTCGCATGTTGAGTTCCTTTTGAGTGAAGAAATATTTGAGGCTTTTATGATCCGTAAAGATCTCCACTTTCTCCCCATACAAGTAATGCCTCCAAATTTTAAGTGCAGAAGACAACAATTTGCCAACTCTAGATCATGAGTAGGATAATTCCTCTCATATTCTTTGAGTTGTCGCGAGGCATAAAGCTATAACTTTTCCATGTTGCATGAGAACACATCCCAACCCTTTGCTCAAGCATCATCTTTGTAGATGACAAATCCCTCCGAGGCGGATGGTATTGTCAGGAGCAGTCTTTGAAATAAGTCTCCTCTTGAGTTCTTGAAAACTCCTCTCACATTCTTCGCTCCAATAGAACTTTGTATCTTTCTCGAGTCGGTGAGTCGATGGAGTAGCGATTCGAGAAAATCCTTCCACGAATCTCCGATAATAACCAAATAAATCGAGAAAGCTACGTCACTTGATCCATCGATTTAAGTTGTTCTCACTTTGAATAGCTTCAATCTTCTTTGGGTCAACAGATATTCCATGACTTGATACCACGTGCCCAAGGAATGCTACTTCTTCAAGCCAGAACTCACATTTCTTCAACTTGGCATAAAGCTTATATTCACGAAGCTTTTGGAGTGTCAAAACCTCAAGTGTTGCTTTCATGATCTTCACGGCTTTTGGAATAAATAAGGATGTCATCAATAAAGACGACCACAAAGTGATCTAAATATTCCTTGAATACTCGGTTCATCATATCCATAAAGGCAAAGAAGAGCATTAGTCAATCCAAAGGACATGACTAGAATTCATAATGCCGTCTTAGGAGTTAAAGCCGTCTTTGGAATGTCGTGGTTCTAATCTTCAATTGGTGATATCCTAAGCGAAGATCAATCTTTGAAAAGAATTTGGCTCCTTCGAATTTGGTCGAATAGGTCATCAATACATGGCAATGGATACCTATTTTTGATGGTGACATGATTCAACTCCCGGATAATCAATACAAAGTCGCGATACTCTCATCTTTCTTCTTCACGAAAAAGAAGGAGCACCCCAAGGAGAAGTACTAGGGCGAATAAAGCCAATGTTTAACAATTCCTGCGCAGTTGGGTCTTTAACTCCACGAAGTTCAATAGAGCTATTCGACATGGGGCTTTGGAAATAGGTTTTGTCCGGGTTCAAGGTCGATACAAAATTCAATTTCACGCTCGGGGTAGGCGGGGAAGTTCTTGGGAATACGTCGGAAATTTATTAACAATAGAAATATCGTTCAAATGGCGACGTATTTTTGTTTAAATCTGTGACATGAGCTAAGAAAGCGACATCCGCTTTTCAATAAACGAATAGCTTTATGGCTTGAGATGACCGTGATTGATTTTAATGGTTTGGTCGTTTGAATTCAGCATAATAGGTTGATTAGGAATATGAAAGCTAACAACCTTACGAAAACAATCAATTTTGCATGATAAGTAGTTAACCAATCAATCCACAGAATCACGTCAAATGCAAGTATTTTTAATGAAATAAGATCGATGTGTAATGTGAGGGTACCGATTTGAACCAAACAAGACTTATAAGCGAGTGGATGTAATGAAGGTTTCTCCCAACGGAGTTTCCACGAGATAAGTCAAAGTCTAATTTCTCCGAGTCAAATTTAATCGAGCATAAAGTAGGAGAAATAAAAGAATGGGTAGAACCAGGTATCAAATAAAGTATAGACTTCATTAGAGTTTATGATAAGCTTACCCGTGATGACCTCATTCGGTTTCCTTGCTCTTTGGGAGGTCACAACAAACGCCTTTCTCCCAGACTAAGGTTTTGACTTTTCGGGACGGACTTTTGGTGCCCCCATCCTAGTGAATTTGTCTTCAAGAAACGACAAAATCGAGCTAAGTGACCTTCTCTTCCATAATTATAACATGCTTTGGATTGCATGGCGTAGTTTGGTGATGTGTCCCTCTCCTCCGCATTTGAAGCATATAATAGGTGGTCTTTCTTCTTCCTTAACAACGGGTCTTTGGTCGACGACGTCTTCCCATCATTGTTGAATCTCCTTTTCTTGAAATGTCCATTCTTATTGTTTTGGGTACGATTACCACCGAAGTGGTTACCATATCTCGCCTGTTGATTCCCTCCACGCTTGTTGTCACCGCTTCGATGACTACTCGCCGGTATTATAATTTGCTTACCGCTCTCTTTTAGTTCGTTGACTCATTATCGCGCTTCCACTAATCGAGCCCTATTTACAACATTTGAATACAAACACGGTTTATGAGAAATAAGATGTTGACGTATCTCCGAACTTTTTTAAACCTCTTAAAACATTCGCGTCATTCTCTCTTCATTATCCACCAAGTGGGACGTAAAACCGTGATAACTCCGCAAATTTTGCCTCGTATTGCGACACGGTCATATTGTTTTGTTCCAACTTGATAAACTCCACCTCCTTCGTGTGGCGAATACTTTAGGAAAGTATTTGTCGTTGAAGCGACTCTGGAACTTCTCCCAAGATATCTTCAAGACAAAGAAGTTGAGTACGTTTCTACCGACTCCCACCAAGAATGTCTGCCTCACCGCGCAACATAAAAGAAGAAGGGAACCTTTGCTCCTCGGAGCATCCTAAGACATCAAATATCTTGGTGTCTGCTTTATCCATGCTTCCGCCAGAAGTGGTTTTGGCTCTCCCTTAAACTCCGGTGGTCCCGGCTCCTTGAATTGTTTAATGGTGACCGCCGAGAGTTTTCCGTGTTTCCACCCTACGTTTTGGGCCGAGTCATTTCTCGCTTTCTTTGTTGCATAAATTACATAAAGCCTCCGAACATTTGATCATTCATCATTTGGTCGGTGTTGTTGTTTGCATGAGGATTGTCGCCTTCGATGCACATTATCCTCGATTATTGATATGTGGTGAATCAACGATCTTTGTGCTCCATTGCTATTCTCAACATTCTCGGATGTCATTTCGATCATTGCCACAAAACAAAAGGTTAATTGACGTGTAACAAATTATCCCTATCTTCCGACCAACCAATAAAATAAAGACATAAACTTAGGTAGGTCATACTAGAAGGTATTCCCCGTCTCTCCCTCCTAGTACTATTCTCACATCTTAGCCAGGATCATATCCTAAGCTCGATACTAACCCGTGACGCCCCAAAATTAGGTATACATCACCCATCTTGGGTAGTCGGATACATAGTGATGTAATTTAAATACAACTTACTAATATAAGCTGCAGTGTACAATCGACATAAAGCGTGAGTTTGAATACAAATATTGTCTACTAGATATTATACAAACTCAAAAGGAGTCCTCATTACAATTATTATCACACTATTTCACGAATAGTGAGGACTACTAATGCTATCCTCGGACCATTACTCCGCTCCCAGGTCTCCAAATTTATGTTCTCATTTCACGAAGAGAACAGTTGAAAAGAAAGGGTGAGCTCAACTAGCCCAAGAAGAAATATTATGACTAAGATAATGCAGAATAAATTATCAATAGCCTCAACAAGTGTTAAACCGATAAAATATAATAAACATCAAGTTTAACTGCAGGTGAACAAGCAATCCATTAAAAAGTCAAGTAGAAAATAAAATCTACTATCTTTTATGATTTAAAAGGTTTTTCATCTTTGTTATAGCCGAGACTCGACTTTAATAAATATTCCACATCATCGAATCACCCCCGCACTACTACCGAGGATATTCTTTAGTATCACGACCACAATTATTCATGACTACTACGGACGAGAATAGTTGTGTATTCATTATTCATTAATGGTCATGATCATGCCAACAATCGGTCCATCGATGCACTACTGACATCGAGGATTTTTATCATATCATTTGTAACATTACGGTCATGATTACAATCAGAATAGTCTCGGTCATAATCATACCAAGTCCATCTATGCACTACTGAGCCACGTAGATGACTTTCAACATAATATAAACATGAGGATGATGACAATGATATAAGAATTCAATAAAATAAGTTCAAGAATTAATTTATTTAGGAACTAATAACGCCCAAATTGTCAACATAATACTTTTTGTAGAGTAAAATTCAAGAATGATCAGAAGAATATTTCCATGAAAAGATACTGGATGAAACGCAAATATCAAGGATATTCCACTAATTTCATGGAGTATAGAAGTCAAAGTTTTAACCAATTGGGTATAATAAAGAATGGAATAACAAAAGAAATCACCATGCATGCGATAGACCGCACAGGCATGTTATTCCAACAGAATAATAAATAATCGGAACCAGTCCGGCGTAAAACGCATGCATGAGGATGTTCCAATAGAATAATAATAAAAAGCGGAACCAGTGGGTGTAAAACACACATGATGTGATGTTCCAGCAGAATAATAATAAAGAGCGGAACCAGTCGGTGTGTAAACACACATGCATGAGGATGTTCCAAAGAATAATAATAAAGAGCGGAACCGGTGGGTGTAAAACACACGCATGACGGATGTTCCAATGAATAATAATAAAGAATGGAACCGAGTTCGTAAAACGCACGCAGTATGATGATGTTCCAAATGTAATAATAGAAGAATGTCACCAAGTATAGGTAAACCGCGATATCAAAAGTTATTCCAATAGAATAATAAGCAATGGAATAACAAGCAGTTCTCTTCATGAATAAGAAAGAATAACATCCCTTACTTTTGGTAGGAGATTGAATCTTTGCAAGATGGTGTAGTAACAAAATACTCTTCTTCTTTCTCTCTTATTCTCTCTATACTTTTCTCTCTAAAGCTTGAATGAATTCGTGAAAATAATGAAGCACTAGGCCTCTATTTATAGAAGATTTCTAGCTTAGCACCTACCACCGTGTGAAAAGGCGAGTGGCTTGACGATTTGGTGATGTGAAAAGAAAAGTGGTTCGACGCTTTGTAATGTGTGAAACGACAAGTGGTTTGACGTCGGTAAAGGTAATTACTATCGACGAAGGTAATTACTATTCACAAGGGTAATTACTATCGACGAAGGTAATTACTTATTGATTGAAGGTAAATACTATCGACGATGGTAATTACTATTCACAAAGGAAATTACTATTGATTGAAGAGACTCTTAGATGATGACATATGGCCCCCCCATAAAATAATCAAACTTACCACAAACGTCTCATAATGGACTCTTTATATACATTAAGGATTGAATAAATATTACCACAAATCATTTTATTTTAATCAACACATTTTTAATCTTTCAACAATTATTAATCATTTATAACTTGTCGTCTCAATTAATAATATAACATATTATACGGATGATCTTTGTGACAATAATTGAATCAATAATATAAGAGATATGATGCGAATTCTTGTAGTAATAATTGAGCATATTTGAGTGACTTCTCTCACGTAAGCATCAATAATCAATACCGTGTGCTACTATGCAACCACGCGCCAGACATCGTATTTTTACCAGGGTAGTTCAACGGTTTTAATCGGTAACACCTCGCCATTATTTTTATAAAATATTTTGTCGCTTTTTCAATCCGATCACAATAATTACATTTGTGGGGTCCACCAATGATTGAGTAGTTGTACGAATATTCCCTAACAAAAGAATATTCCCCGACCAAACGAATAATATTTTATAACAACTTGCATACTTTGCAAAATTTATAAATATTACCCACAACTATAACATTATATCAAATTTATTCCATAATATTCAAAAATAATATTTATAGAAAATTCATCTTTATTTATAATAGCTGGGGTCTTACGGAGGGTTGGGGATCGTCTTTCCGGTTGATGGGGAGATTGAGGACGGGAGAGGGGGGACGACCACAAAGGAAATCTTTGCTTTTTCTGCTATAAAAGGGGTTGATTATGGTCAGGTATACATCACCCATCTTGAGTCGTCAAATACATGGTACAAAATACAAATAAAAACTTAATTATACAACATGAGCTGAGAGTTTTTATACGAATATTGTCATCTATGCAATATCCAAACTCAAATAGAGTCCTCATTACATTTATTGGCACACTATTTTATAGAATAGTGAGGACTACTATAACACCATCTCGGGCCATCACTCCGTTCCCCGACTAGTTCCGGCTACGTTCTCATTTCCTGAAGAGAACAATGGAAGTAAAAGGGTGAGCTCAACTAGCCCAGTAAGAAATATTATGACTAAGATAATGCAGAATAAGTTATCATTAGTCTTCAACAATGTTAAACTGATAGAATATAATAGACAACAAGTTTAACTGCAACGGAACAAGCAATCCATTAGAAGAGTCAAGTAGAGCATGATATCTACTATTTTCTATGATTTAAAAAGTTTATCATTAACTTTATTGCTGGGACTCAGCTTAATAAATAGATCACATCATCGAATCATCCCTGCACTACGGGCCAAGGATATTCATTAGTATCACATCCATAAATTATTATTGCACTACAGGCCAAGAATTATTCGTGTAATCATCAATGGTCATGACTATACCGAATTATCCCTGGTCATAATCATACCAATCAACAGTCCATCTATGCACGTAAGCCAAAGATGACTTTTATCATAATATAAGTATTAGGATGATGACAATGATATAAGAATTCAAAAGTTCAAGGATAATTTTTTAAAGATTTATAATTTAATTTATCCAGAAATCAATAATGTCCAAATTTTTAACACGATACTCCTTTGTAGTGTAAAATTCAAGAATAATATCCATGTATCAAAAATAATTTGGACAGAAAAAAAATAAATTTTTTGGTGAATAAGTACCAAGTAAATAAGTACTTCAGAATAGTACCGTGAATAGTAACCTGACATGAAAAGTGCCCCGAATACCCGAGTGAATAATATTATAGTGAATAGTAAAACCGGGTAAATAGTAACCCGTGAATAGTAACTCGTGAATAGTACCCCGACATGAAAAGTGCCCCGAATACCCGAGTGAATAATATTATAGTGAATAGTAAAATCGGGTGAATAATAATCCGTGAATAGTAGCTTGTGAATAGTACTTCGGGTGAAAATATTGATATTTAATAAGAAAGTTCATATTAATATTCCAATAAAATGATACTGGATGAAGCGCAAAATTTACGGATATTCCACTAATTTCAAGGATTATAGAAGCAATACTTACCATATTAAGTTTAGATTTAAGAATATGAAAAGATTTAACATATGAAGACTGCAAATTGATTTTCACCTGTCATACGGTACGTAATCCGCGTAGACAAGTTATTCCGACATACTAAAGGATGAATACGAAAAATAGTATTCCTTATGAATACAAAAGAAATAATACCCCTTATGAATACAACAAATAATATCCCTTACCTTAGTAGAAAGCTGGAAACTACAAAAGTGAAGTAGCAGAATACTCTTCTTCTTGCTCTCTATAGTTTCTCTCTCTATAGTGTCTCTTGTGAATCTCAATGAATTGGTGAGAATGAAAGAAGAATTAAGCTTCTATTTATAGGAGAATGGACTAAATAGTAACTAATTCACGAACGGTCTAAATTGATTCACTATTAGAACGAACGGTCCATATTGATTACTATTAAAACTACAACCGACGGTCCAGATTGATTTACTTTTAAAACCACCACCGACGATCCAGATTGATTACTTTTAAAACCACCACCGACGGTCCAGATTAATTACTTTTAAAACCACCACTGACGGTCCAGATTGATTTACTTTTAAAACCACCACCGACAGTCCAGATTTATTTACTATTAAAACCACCACCGACGGAACAGATTGATTAACTATTAAAACCACCATCAATGGTCTGAATTGGTTTATTATTAAAACCACCATCAATGGTCCATATTGGTTTAACTTATTATTATACTTTAGTACCCCTAAAGTTTTCTAAGTTTACATTATTCCCCTCTAACTTTTGTAATTCACATATCTTCAATAAACACATTCTTAATACTTCAACAATTATTCATCATTAATATTATAACTCACAATATTTAACAAATGTGTCATTCCTTAGGAAAGAAGGGCTTTTCGATAAGAATTTCTCCTTATCAAGCGCCTTGCAATTAGGTGACCAAACCTCTCCTTGACAAAATTTCTAGACATTGTCAATATTGCAAATAATAATATGAATAACTTTGTCATCTCAATTATTGATTTAATAATATAACATATTATGCAGATGATACTGTGACAATAATTGAATCAATAATATGAGAGATATGATGCAACAATTACTGTAGCAATAATTGAGTATAACTGAGTGACTTCTCACGTAAGCATCAATAATCAATACCGTGTGCTACTATTTAACCACGCGTATTACTGTGCTTTTACCACCGAGTAGTTCAATAGTTTAATGGTAAAACCTCCGTTGTTATTTTTATAAAAAGATATTTCTGTCGTTTTCTAACTATGACAATACTTCCGTTGTGGGGTTCACCAATGATTGTTCTGTAGTATGAATATTCCCTGTTAAAACAAATATTCCCCGACCAATCGAATATTAACTGAACCAACGAATATTTTATATCAACTTGCTTACTTTGCAAAATTTTCTAAATATTACCCACAACTATAACATTATATCATATCCACACCATAATATTCAAAAATATATTTCGAGAAAAATTATTCTTTATTCAAAAAAGTTGGGGTCTTACAACCTCCCCTTCTTATGAAATTTCGTACTCGAAATTAGGGTACGTACCTGATATGTCGAAGAGGTGAGGATACCTTGATTTCATTTCAGATTTTAACTCCCAGGTCATTTCCTCCACATCGTGGTTTCTCTACAAAACTTTGACTTGAGGTATAACTTTGGAGCGTAGAATATGATCCTTCTTATCCAAGATTTTAACAGCTACCTCTTCATACGTTAAATCTTCCGCTATCTTGTCCGGATTCTAAATAATGTGGTTCAAGTCTTCCACATATTTACGTAACATCGATACGTGAAAAACGTTATGAACACGCGACATACTTGGTGGTAAAGCGAGTCTATAGGCCACACTTCCTACTCGATCGAGGATTTCAAATAGACTAATAAAATTGAGTATTTGAGCTTTCCTCTCTTCGTCGATTCTTGCTTCTAGAATAACGCTCTCTTGAACCTTCTTTTTCACATTCATCAGCTCTAAGTTTGTAGCTTGCACAACTTTAACTTTATCGATTAAAGTCGATTCTACTCGTATATTTGATATCACCGCGTGGGTCCTTAGAGTCTTTAACTCTATCTTCATCATTTGTAAGTTATACGAAATGGGTTTTTGTGTTAATAACACCGCACTCGTAAACGCATACGATCTTCTACTCAACGCGTCAGCTACCACGTTCTCTCTTCCACAATGATATTGAATGGTATAATCGTAATCTTTAATAGCTCGAGCCAATGTATATGGCGCATATTATGTTCGTTTTAGTAGAAGAAATATTTAAGGGTTTTAGAAATGGGTTTTGTACTGGGGTCAATACAAAATTTGATTTCACGCTCTAGGGGTAGGCCAGGAAATCTTCAAGAATACGTCAAGAAATTTAGTAACAATGAAAATATCATTCAAAACTGTGATTCTCATCCCAAGACTTGGATAACACGTCAAATTGATACCTATCAACTTGCCACCATTATTCACAGCTTCCCCTACAGAAAGTTTGGCTTCGGTGCATTCCACACAAGGAAGTCACCAGCGAAAGGCTCAGGGCTCTTTACTTATGGCTTAAAATAACAGTGATTGACTTTAGTGGTTTGGTTGCTTGAATTCGCATAACAGGTTGGTTAGGAATATGAAAGCTAACAACCTTACGAAAACAATCAATTTTAGCATGATGAGTAGTCAACCAATCAATTCCTAAAATCACATCGAATGCAAGTATTTTTAAGGAAATAAGATCGACAGGTAACGTACGGTTACCAATTTGAACCAAAAAAGACTTATAGGCTAGTGGATGTTATGAAGGTTTCTCCCAACGGAGTTTCAACAGATAAATCAAAGTCTAATTTCTCGGGAGTCAAATTAAAACGTTGAGCGCAAGTAGGAGAAATAAAAGAATGGGTAGAATCGGTATTTAATAAGGTATAGACTTCGCAAGAATTTATAATTAACTAACCCGTGCTAACCCCGTTCGGGTTACTCATTTTTTGAGAAGTCACGAAAAACGCTCTTCTTGAAACCACCGACTTTGTTTTGTCTGTATCCCCCTTTGGTGCCACCGTCCCAGCTGGACTTGATTTCGCTATAGGACAAAATCGAGCTATATGACCGTCTTTTCCACAACTAAAACATTCCTTAGAAGACTGTGAACAATTTTGACTTACGTGTCCTTCCTCTCCGCATCTGTAGCATCTAACTGGCGGTCGTTCTCCTCCCCTAGAATTTGTTGCTGGTGTTGGTGTTGTTGCCTACGTCATTCCATCATCGTTAAATCTTCTTTTCTTAAAATTTTCACTTCTATTATCTTGGCCATGATTACCACCGAAGTGGTTAGCATTCTTGGCATGATAATTTCCCCCATGATGGTTATCATTGTTCCGATGGCCGTTGCCACCGGTACGATTATTATCGTGTTGTTGGTTGTTGCCTTGTGGTTGTGCTGACTCATTATCGAGCTCCAATAACTGAGCCCTATTCACAACATCTGAATATAAACAAAGTTTGTGAGAAATGAGGTATTGACATATATCGGGTTTCAAACCTCTTAGAAACATTCGCGTCAATCGCTCCTCATTATCGACCAAATGGAATGTAAACCGGGATAACTCCAAAAATTTAGCCTCGTATTGCGACACGGTCATATTATTTTGCTCCAACTTGATAAACTCCACCTCCTTCATGTGACGAATACTTTCAGGAAAGTACTTGTCGTTGAACAACTCTTGGAACTTCTCCCAAGACATCTTGAGTGCGTCAAGCTGGGTACGTTTTATAGATTTCCACTAGTAATCTGCCTTTTCACGCAACATAAAGGTGGCAAAGGGAACCTTTTGCTCCTCGGAGCATCCCAAGACATCAAATATCTTGATGATCTGCTTTAACCACGTCTCCGCCTTAAGTGGTTCGGGTTTTCCAAAAAACCCGTGATCCCAGCTCCTTGAATCGCTTAGCGGTGACCACGGTAAATGGGTTGCCATTGTTTCCACCGTATTTTGAGCGAGGAGTCTCTTTCACCGATGTTGCATGAATTGCATAAAGCCTACGAACATCCCATCGTTCATCATCCGATCGGTGTTGTTGTTTACACGAGGATTATTGTCTTCCCTGTGCACATTATCCGGGTATTGATCGTTGGTGACTCAACGGTCTCATGTGCTTCATTGCTTATCTCAACATTTTCAGATGTCATTCTTAAACACTGTCACAAAACAAGGGTTAATTAACATGTCACATATTATCCCTATACTCTGACCGACCAATTAAATACCAAATAAACTTAGGTAGGTCATATTAGCAAAGGAATTCCCCGTCTCTCCCCTCCTAGTTGTTGTCTCACATCTCAGCCAGAGATCATATCCCTAAGCTTTGATACCAACTGTGACGCCCCCAAAATAGGTATACATCACCCATCTTGAGTCGCCAAATACATGGTACGGAATAGAAATACAAACTTAATTATACAACATGAGCTGAGAGTTTTTACACGAATATTGTCATCTAGATAATATCCAAACTCAAATAGAGTCCTCATTACATTTATTGGCACACTATTTTATAGAATAGTGAGGACTACTATAACACCATCTCGGGCCATAACTTCGTTCCCCGACTAGTTCCGGCTACGTTCTCATTTCCTGAAGAGAACAATGGAAGTAAAAGGGTGAGCTCATCTAGCCCAAGAAGAAATATTACGACTAAGATAATGCGAATAAGTTATCATTAGCCTTCAACAATGTTAAACTGATAGAATATAATAGACAACAAGTTTAATCAAGAATCTTAACAAGCAATGTGAGACCCCAAATTTTATGAATAAAGATTTAAATTTCTAAATATTTTTTGAATATTATGGTGTGGATTTGATATAATGTTATAGTTAGGTAATATTTATAAATTTTGCAAAGTAAGCAAGTTGTTATATAATATTCTTTTTGTGGGGAATATCCGTATGACGGCACAATCATTGGTGGACCCCTAACGAAAGTATTGTAAGTAGTAAGAAAAGCAGCGTAATTATCATTTAATAAAAATAACGGTGAAAGTGTTACAATTAAAAGCTGCTGAACTACTTTCGGTAGTAAAGTAAATGTCTGATGTGAGTGATTGTAGTAGTACGGTATTGATTATTGATGCTTACGTATTGAAGTCACTCGGTTATACTCAATTATCACTACTCACGATAATTCTTTGCAAACAAGCATATCTCTCGCGTAATACCGATAATCATGCGAGAGAAATGACGGACGTCAATGGTAACCATGTGGTAATCATTCGTGAAAACAAGAAGCAGTGTCGAGGAGATTTAAATGATTTATATTATCTACAGGTGATCACGGGTAAGTATTTATAAATTCTACTGATACATACCTTACTGGATACCTATAAGTCTAATTCATTTATCTCCTGCATGCTCGGCGTTTAAACCCGAATCGAGAAATTAGACTTTGACTGGACTTAGTTAGGATTAAACTTTCATCACATCCAACATTTATAAATCTTGTTTGATTAACGACCATGGCACTTTTCATTGTGACCTTATCTATCTAAAGATACTCTTTGCGATGTGATTTAAGGATGATTGGTTAACTACCATTACATTATTGGGTTGTTGGCTTTCATCTAACCAACCTTTGTTAGACGAATTCAAGCAACTAAACCATTAAACACTCGGATATCGACTTTCTTAGCCCATGTTATGGATTTGAATAATTATACTCAATTATTAATGCTCATACGGCTTTCGTGGATATGATGAGTCAAGTATTGAGGAATATTTGGATCGATTCGAAGTTGTCGATTTGATTATCTCAGGGTTTCTCAATCGCTTCTCCGATTATCCAGAGTGATAATATGATATATTATTAAATCAATAATTGAGAAAGCGAATGGTCGAATAGGAGTAGAAGATGTATCACGAGGCGAGCGTCGATGATGTCAAAGTATCACGTATGAGCCGACTCTAATAGAAAAGTTAATGTTCATTATGAAAAGAAAGTATTCCGGGCGAGGAATTGATGAAGAAGGAATATATTAAAAGTCATATTCGCGATTCAGGAATGGGTAGGAACACATTACCGCGATTCGTTAGACGTCTTATTATTATTTGCATATTGGTCCATTTCAAATTCCGCCTGAAATGTACTAAAAGGTTACCTCAAGTATGTCTCTAATGTGTTTACATGAGGAATGGAAAGACCCGATATACGCTATTGAGAGAGAGCCGATAGTGGACTTCGTCTCAAGGTTGTCGAAGATCTTGATGAGAAGATGTCATCTGGCCAAGAAAGGTCATAACAAGTTAAAGCTTGTGGACGATTCCTGCATTATAGAAATGAGACTAAGAATTGGAAAGCGAGACCGAAAGCGATTTCACCTTTTGGAAAGTCGACTCGTAAGATAGTTGTTAAATTTTTTAAATAAAAGAACTTCCTTTATTTATTTTGAAATAGTATTGATTTGATTAATGTGAATACGTTAATTCATCATAAATATTTGAAAATAACCAGCTTATATATTCTTTAGCGGAATATTAAGGAGGTAGAAAGCGATCAAATCACCATATGAAAGGTATGAAATTTATAACATTATTACATTCAACCCCGAATCCATCGCGGTAACGACCGCATTATTCACAGTCCAAACGTGTACAAGGAGCACTTCAAGAGAAAGCTTATCGACGAGTGAGACTCGTCGTGGAAATTTAAGCTGTGGAGGAATGACTATCACGCAGATTGCCAACCGGAAATAAGCGAAGAGCTATCTGTAAGTGGAAAGCAAGATGCGATCGTCCAATTTCAAATAAAATTACCAAGAGGGCTACATGGTCTTTAGGAGGCATGTAAAGACCCAAAATTCCATTCAATCTCAGTTGTTAAAAACCCAGTGCAGCCAAATTTCCGGTTCAACTTCACCTAATTTTTAAATAGTGCCATTAAGGAAGAATCCTTGTTAAGCCCTACTCATAATGCTGCAAGAGATTTGTCGTAGTTGTTATTATAATTCTGTAGTGGCTTTGTGAATAAATTTATGCTTAAATATTGAAGTTCGGATTAAGAAACGATAAATAATATGATTATACGATTTTAAATTCTCCACCCTGCTGGAATTTGTGGTACCCCATTTGTCATATGTTATACATGAATCATTATAGTTATCGCCGTTAAATGATCACATTTCACCGTCTGAGTTCCGGATTTGTTATCCAGAATTTCGGGTAATTCATTATTTGCAGAATGTGGGAAAGTCATACTATTTGTCATAACCGCATAATTGACCGTAAAGTAATGCCACTAAAGTTAAATTCATATGGAAAATCATAAAAGTCTTTAAATATTTCTTTCACGAGAACTCAAAAGTTTTCTATTGAAAGACTACTCTATCATACTATTCAACACCATCCCTAAAGTTTAATTTTCGTTCCAAGTAGAAGATCAGTATTATAGATACGACAGAGCCAACTTTGTAAAAGTTAAGGTCGTTGCCAGTCCGATACGTGATGAAGAAAGAAAGCACAAAGGAGTTTCATTAAATAAGGAATACTTGAAACTTCAGATTGTGTTCCTTCCTTAAAGTACAAGATTATGGTGAGGCACAATACAACTTGATTCTAATTTGAGGTATTTTATCTTCGGCATATTTGGTGTGGAATAATTTTTCAAAGTTTAATGATATTAAATTCATACGATCACTATGGTCTCTCATGCAAATATCATGGGGGAATTACATATTACGGATAATCATTTCTCGTCGATCAATGCTATTTTTATTATCAAATTTCAGAATTATTTCATGTCGGACGTAGTTACTATTCAGTATGGTACGCCAGATTCATAGTTTTTGAGACTCCAAGATTATTCATTTTGGGAGTTTACTATTGGATTTATGATACTTATTAACTAGAAGACTCATTCAAACTCTGAAGATGGTTTTTGCGATGGGATGGATTTACTATTGGTGGAATTCTCCACATCTTATCGTTTGGTGTGGCTTAATTCGAAGCTAATTATATGACTACTAAAATGTCGCCATATTATTCACGATATCTCCTAAATAATTATTCACGATCGACAAAAGTGCACGGCGAATTTATGTAGGGGATCGCTTATGTATAATTTCCACGGAAGCGGAGTTACAAGAAAAAAAAAAAAATTTCCATTTCTTTTGTCCAAAACATCCAGTACAAGTCTTTCATAATGATATCTAGCATTTTATGCCAAAAGATCTTAACCATCGATATCGAAGTTCCATGACTTTTTGACTGCCAAGATTCTTATATGTATTTTACACAAGCGTCATATACCAGGTTAAAGTTAGCAGGATTATTATAGAAAACAAAGTTTTCGAATTGTCTAAATGACATGGTATAAACACCGTGCAAAATTTGACCTAAAATTCTTTAATCTTTAAATAAAAAGGCTTTTCTTTATTTAATCCTTGATTCCATTTTGTAAGATACAGTTTAAATACGGATTTCAAAATAAACAAGCGGAACATAAAATATCTTCTTCCGTGTCGAATATTCGCTTCGAGCTTTAATATTCGTAGACCTTTAATATTGATATTATTCATAACGAATATCGATTAAATTTGAAGAAAACGCATAAATATGTTGGTTAAAAATACCACGAGTTATCAAGATGAATGATTCAAAAAGAATACGCTGTTTGCATTTATTTGTCAAATTATTTATCCTTACGGAAAAGATGAATTTCAGTTGCTCAAGATGTTTTTTTAGATTCAATAACTTATGGTGTTCAATAATGTCAACGACAGTTATCTCCATTATCATCAATAATTCATATTATTTGGCACATGTTCAGAAAAGTTTCTGCTCAAGTGAGATCGAATCATAATGTTTAAATGAATCGGAAAATGAACTACCTTCAGCTATAATTGCGATGATATTATCTGTGAATAATTAATTATTGATTCATACGATAAAAGAAAACATTTATTTATGTGATATAAACGATGGATTTATTTAGATGAAATTATCAGATCAGGTGTTTTATGATTTTCATCAGATCGGAGGTATTAAAAATTAAACTGGGGGTTTCAGATATATCATGTATTATACTTTAATATGACCATTGATTGTAGATTTTTGTTATACATATATAAGTCTTTAGTATATGGATAAAAGACATAGTGAGCGACAAAGTGAAAATTTAACTTTTAAAGTTCATACGTGCCAAGAAGAAGTCACCGACAAATAATGGTTGCATTTACTGCTAACATTTTCTATGGTGGCTAATGAATTATTATTTCATTGTTTCAATATTGATTGAATTCTGCTGGCGTAATTTATTGTTGTCTATTGTATTCTTAAAGTTCTTTTTTTCCTGTTTTGATAATAATAATATTGACATCAATTAAATTAAGTTATGGAATTGAAGGTTTATTAATCGCGGAAATGATTCTAGAAGTTACTGTCGAGAGAGGTTTGGTCACCTAATTGCGGCCATGATAAGGAGAAATCCTTATCGAAAAGCCCCCTGCTCACCGGGAGCGACACGGTTGTTAAATATTGTGAGTTATAATATTAATGATGAATAAGTTCGTGTTGATTAAAGATGAATTTGATAATTCCATTGTGTTGGGATTATTTGTGTTAGTGGGAATCGACATCTATTCCGATGATAATTGATGTCTGGGGGTTATATTGATAAATCGGGTAATTAATCGGATAAATGAGCAATTAATTGCTACTAATTCACATGATTATATAACTATTTGTTCAAATGTGTGTACTATTGAATCACATTCTTGTACTATTAGGGGAGTTGGTGCAAGATTGATAATACTTGCATGACTAAGTTAAAAATGGAGGTATAGATGGAGGTACTTATCTTTGTGAATTCGTATTTTCACATGATTATAACTATTGATTCACATGATTGAACTATTGATTCACATTATTTACTATTAGGGGAGGTGGTGCAAGTTTGATAATACTTGCAAGACTAAATTAAAAATGAAAGAAAAGTTGGAGGTATTGTACTATAATATTTCGAGCCCCAAAACGTGCAATTATCGAAACTATATTTTCCTATAAATAGAAGCTCATTCTTCCTTCATTTCTTGTAAGACCCCAACTTTTTAATAAAGATGATTTTTCTATAAATATTATTTTTAAATATTATGGAATGAACTTGATATAATGTTATAGTTGTGGGTAATATTTATAAATTTTGCAAAGTACGCAAGTTGTTATAAAATATTCGTTTGGTCGGAGAATATTGTTAGAGTTTATGCCCTAGAGGCCAATTATTTTATATAATTGCTTAACATTTTGATATTATATTTGATTGAATAAATGAATGATTTTATTATGATTTTATTTATTTGCGTTATATAAATGTTAACATAATAAAATTCACGAGAATAGTGATCAAATTATATAGTTTCAAGTATGTGACTTGAACATGAGATTATATAATTATAATTAGTATCATTGTTCTTAAATGTCCCTAATCGAGTATTATTGTTGATGGGACAACGGTGATGCATTGAGACTAGTATGTGGATATTTGATGACCAAATCTCATTGGGTCATAAATATATGAGATATTAAGTCAACGACAGTACGTGTTAGAGAAACGATGTCTTCGGATGCGGACCCAACATGAGAATTCTATATGGAGCATTATGCGAAGTGTCATTAGCAATTTCTCATGGTAATGACAATGATGTAATGGTCCTCAGGCACGAAATCACTATATTACTACACGCGGAATTTATGTACTTTGATATCATCAAATGTCACCTTTAATAGGGTGGACTATAAAGGTGATTATTGGGTACATCATGAATCGTGTGAGGAATATGAGTGATCTAGATGGAATTTAACCATCCTATATATTATGGGTGATATCCATAGGCCTCTTGATTGAGTAGGACTATGAAATGCATGACCATGCTCAAATAGTGATTTGTTTTATATAGTCTACTCATTGATCAAGAAAACTCAGATTAAATTATGAAGAGTATGACACATTCCATGACTCGAGTTTAATCTAGGATATTAAGGTTAAAAGGATTAAATTACATTGAAACATTGGTCACTTAAAAGGTTGCATCGAATCATCGATCTTATTATTACTTGGGTAGCGAGTGATGCATTACTAGATGTCATTTCGCTTATAATTTTATAATATGATTTTAAAATTATTTTCAACGTAATAATAACCTATATAGGTCACTTTCATATAGTAACGTAATTAAAAGGGGATTAATTTAAATTGTAAATATTTAAATATACCAATATGATTGATAGTATTTAAATTACAATTTAAATTAATAGGATAATTTATATATAGGTATATTAATTAAGTAAGACTTAATTAAGATATATATATATATATATATATATGTATATATATATATATAAATTCGGATTTTATTAAATTAGGTTTTGAATAATATTTTTAAATGGCTATATATATATATTATATGTTGCAGCCATTTTAGGTATTATTCATAAACTGAAAACCCTAGCCGCTCTTAGAGAGAGAAACAAGTTTTGAAAATCCTCATCTTTGGTGGCTAGTACCACGGTTCCTTCTTCTGCAGATCGTAGGACTATTCTCGGAGCGTTCGTGTGGATACCGTAGAGGCGCGATTCATTTGGATTGCGTTGGAGATTCGAGCGCATCAATTTCAGTATCAAAATCGGTATAATTTCTAACCACTGAGTTAATTGTTTTCGCATGTATCCTGTTTTGGATTTCAGAATTGCTTTAAATTGGTTTATTTTCGCTGCGTTTTTGTGTCGAAACCCTACAAATATTCTTTTTGTTCCGGGAATATTAAATATAACGATACAATCATTGGTGGACCCCACTGGCGGAATTATTATCGGAGTTAGAAAACGCACAAAATATTTTTATGAAAATAACGGCGGAAGTGTTACAGATTAACACCGTTGGAATACACGGTGGTTAAAATACAAGAATATCGCGTTGTTGCAAAGATAGCACACAAGATTGCCGCGGTATTTTTGAATTATTGATTCTTACGTAAGAAGGCACTACTCAATAATTGTTACAAGAATTCTTACCATTTAATATTTTATTGATTCAATAATTTTACGTTGATATTTTTGATTCAATAATTGTCATTACACAAGATTTCAAATTATCAAATCAATAATTCATTTAAATATATTATTATAATATTATATTATAGTAGTATGATGTGATTATATGATAATGTATTTTTTTATAATTTGAATGGTAACATTATTATAGTAAATTCATGGTATAAAAGTAAAATGAGGTGGATGAGAACAATTTGAATTTGAATTTTGATGATGTAAGCGATGATGTCATCGGAACGGTGAGGTAAGCAATGATGTCATCGGAAGGATGATGTAAGCAATGATGTCATTTGATTGATGATGTAAGTAATGATGTCATATGATCGATGATGTAAGCGATGATGTCATAAATTATGGCGAAAAGACTATTTTACCCTTACTCTACCAAGCTTATAAATAGAAGCTCATTCCTTCATTATTTTTCACGAATTCAGTAAAGCTATAGAGCGAGAAAGAATAGAGAGAATAAGAGAGAAAGCAGAAGAATCTTCTGTTACTACAATATTGCGGTATCCAAATTCCTACTAAAGTAAGAGGTATTATTTCTTTCTTATTCATGAAGAGAACTTCTGTTATTCCATTCTTTATTATTACATTGGAATAACTCGTATATACCAGGCTACCTATACTTGGTAAAATTCTTCTGTTATTCTATTTTTATTATTCTATTGGAACATCTTGTCGGTGCGTTACGCATGACCTGGTTCCATTATTTATTATTCTGTTGGAACAACAACACATGCAATGCGTTCTCGTGACACAGTTCCATTATTTATTATTACTCGTTGGAATATCCTCTTTTGTGCGTTTTCTAAGATGACAGTTCCATTATTTATTATTCTGTTGGAATAACTTGTCTGTGCGGTCTATCGTATGCCTGATGATTTCTTTTGTTATCCCATTCTTTATACTCAGTTGGTTAAAGTTTTGACTTCTATACTCCATGAAATTAGTGGAATACCCTTGATATTTGCGCTTCATAATCATACCAAAAACTATCCATCTATGCACTACGGGCCAATGAGGACTTTTTTCACATCATTTGTAATATTACGATTCGTGATTATTATACCGAATAATCCTCAGTCATAATTATACCAAGTCCATCTATGCACTACTGAAGCCACAGATGACTTTCAACAAAATATAAACATGAGGATGATGACAATGATATAAGAATTCAATAAAACCAGTTCAATAATTAAATTATCCAGAACTAATAACGTCCAAATTGTCAACATGATACTTCTTTGTAGAGTAAAATTCAAGAATGCTCGGAAGAATATTTCCATGAAAAGATCTTTGGATGAAGAACAAATATCGAGGATATTCCACTAATTTCATGGAGTATAGAAGTTAAAACTTTAATCAATGAGTATAATAAAGAATGGAATAACAAAAGAAATCACCATGCATACGCAGATTGCAGATGTATAAAAGTTATTCAGCAAGAATAATAAATAACGGAACCAGTCAGTGTGTAATACGTATCAACAGGATATTCAGCAGAATAATAAAGAATGGAATAACAATGTAAATCACCATGCATACTAAGATTGCGATGCATGGGCGAGGTTATTCCAACGTAATAATAAATAACGAGAACGTGTCGGTGAAATTGCATGCAAGCAGGATGTTCCAATGAATAATAAAGAATGGAATAACAACAGAAATCACCACGCATGCAGTATTTGCCCATGTATACCGTTATTCCAAGCAGAATAATAAACAACGAAACCAGTCCCGGCAGAAACACACGTAGAGAAGGATATTCCAATAGAATAATAAAGATGGAACCAGTCCCACAGAACACACGAAGACAAGATATTCCAATGAGAATAATAAAGAATGGAATAAAGAAGAATTTCACCAAGTATAGGGTGATCACAGTATACAGGTTATTCAAATGAATAATAAATAATGGAATAACAAAAGTTCTCTTCATGAATACGAAAAATAATACCTTTACGAGTACAACAAATAATATTCCTTACCTTATAAAGAAGAGTACTCCGACGGTAGGGCGAGGATATACTTGAAGAAACTTGCACTATGCTCAAAGCTTTTTTAAACGCTAAAGAAATACTCTAAAGATTATAGAAGAAGAATTCTCTCTATAGTTTCTCTCTCTAGAGTTTCAATTGAATTCGTAAGAAATAATGAAGGAATGAGCTTCTATTTATAGAAGAATGGATTGCGATAGTAACTAATTCAGCGAAGCAGTTCAGATTGATTTACTTTTTAATGGACGGTCCAGATTTAAAGTAAAATCTTTTAAATAAAATATAATATATTCTATTTATAATCTAATAAAACGAATAACTTTATAAAAGTATTCATTTTATATAAAAAGATTTTACTATGCTGAAAAACACTATCGCAGTAATTATGCAACACTATGCATAATAAAATATAATATATTCTATTTATAGAATAACTTTATAAAAGTATTCTGCATTTTATATAAAAAGATTTTACTATGCAAAACACTATGCGTAATAGAATATAATATATTACATTTTATAGAATAACTTTATAAAAGTATTACATTTTATATAAAAAGCTTTTACATTTTATTACATTAATAATACTAATAAAACAAAACTTATATATATAATATATATATATATAACAATCAACAATAATTGAATCAAATAACGTGAGATACTATACAAGAATTCATGTAGCAATAATTGAACAAAACCGGTGACTTCTCACGTAAGCATCAATAATCAATACTGGTAATGCTACTTACGCAACCACACGCATTCATCGTACTTTTACTACCGAGTAGTTCAACAAAGATAATTGTAAAACTTTAAATCGTTATTTTCATAAAAATATTTTGTCATTTTTTCAATCCGATAATAATTCCGTTGTGGGGTCCACCAATGATTGTGCCGTCGTACAAATATTCCCCGTCACAAAGAATATTCCCCGACCAATCGAATATAATATAACAACTTACATACTTTGCAAAATTTATAAATATTATCCACAACTATAACATTATATTAAATCCACACCATAATATTCAAAAAAAAATCGAGAAATTTAAATCTTTATTCGTAAAATTTGGGATTTTACAAAAACCACTTAAGGCGGAGACGTGGATAAAGCAGATCAACAAGATATTTGATGTCTTGGGATGCTCCGAAGAACAAAAGGTTCCTTTGCCACCTTCATGTTCATGGGCAGGGCGATTCTTTGGTGTGAATCAGTAAAAAGCTTACTCAACCTACTGTGACTTGAAGATGTCTTGGGAGAAGTTCCAAGAACTGTTCAATGATAAGTACTTTCCCGAAAGTATTCATCACATGAAAGAGGTAGAGTTCATTAAGCTGGAGCAAAACAACATGACCGTGTCGCAGTATGAAGCCAAGTTTGCCGAGTTGTCCCGGTTTGCGTCTCATTCGAATGTTTTTAAGAGGTTTGAAACCCGAGATATGTCAATATCTTATCTCTCATGAACTGTGTTTGTATTCATATGTTGTTAATAGGGCTCAGTTATTGGAGCACGATAATGAGTTAACCCAACCAAAAGAGAGCAGCAGACAAAATGATAATACCAGTGATAACAGTCATCGAAACGGTGACAATAAGCGTGGAGGGAATCAACATGCCAGAAATGGTAACCACTTCGGTGGTAATCATGGCCAAAATAATAAGAATGGACATTTCAAGAAGAGGAGATTCAACAATGATGGAAAAACGTCAGCATCAGCACCTGTCGTTAAGGAAGGAGAACGACCACTTATCATATGCTTCAAATGTGGAGGAGAGGGACACATCAGTCCAAACTGCGAGATGTAATCCAAAGCATGTTACAATTGTGGAAGAGAAGGTCACCTGGCCCGATTTTGTTGTGCACCGAAGACAAGTCCAGCTAGGATGGAGGCATCAAAGGCCGTTCCAGACAAGACAAAATTGGTAGTTCAAGGGAGAGCATTTGTCGTGACCTCCCAGAAAGCAAGGAACCCGAACGAGGTCATCACGAGTAAGCTTATCATAAACTCTAGCGAAGTATATAATTATTTGATACCGGTTCTACCCATTCTTTTATTTCTCCCACCGCTACCAACGCTTAAATTTGACTCGGAGAAATTGGACCTTGACTTATCTGTTGAAACTCCATTGGGAGAAACTTTCATTACATCCACTATTTATAAGTCTTGTTTGGTTCAAATCGGTACCCACACATTACCTGTCGATCTTATTTCATTGAAAATACTTGCATTTGACATAATTCTAGGGATTGATTGGTTAACTACTCATCATGCAAAAATTAATTATTTTCGTAAGGTTGTTAGCTTTCATATTCCTAACCAACCTATTATAAGAATTCAAGCAACCAAACCATTAAAATCAATCTTTCATCATCACAAGCCATAAAGCTATTCGTTTATTAAAAATGGATGTCAATCTTTCTTAGCTCATGTCACGATCTAAACAAAATACGCCGGTTTTGAATGATATTTCTATTGTTAATAAATTTCGGCGTATTCACGAAGAACTTACGGCCTACCCCAGAGTGTGAAATTGAATTTTGTATCGACCTTGAACCCAATACAAAACCCATTTCCAAAGCCCCATGTCGAATGGCTCTATTGAACTTCAGGAGTTAAAGACCCACTGCGAGGAATTGTTAGACATTGGCTTTATTCGTCCCAAAGTACTTCTCCTTGGGGTGCTCTGTTCTTTTCATTGAAAAAAAAGAAAGATGGGGAGTATGCGACTTTGTATTGATTATCGAGTGTTGAATCATGTCACCATTAAAAATAGGTACCCATTGCCACGTATTGATGACCTGTTTGACCAATTACAAGGAGCCAAATTCTTTTCAAAGATTGATCTTCGTTCTAGATATCACCAATTGAAGATTAGAACCGATGACATTCCAAAGATGACTTTCAGAACTCGGTACGGGCATTATGAATTCCTAGTCATGTCTTTTGGATTGACTAATGCTCCTGCTGCTTTCATGGATATAATGAACCGAGTATTCAAGGAATATTTGGATCACTTTGTGGTCGTCTTTATTGATGACATCCTTATTTATTCCAAAAGTCGTGAAGATCATGAACAACACTTGAGGCTGATACTCCAAAAGCTTCGTGAATATAAGCTTTATGCCAAGTTGAAGAAATGCGAGTTCTGGCTTGAGGAAGTAACATTCCTTGGCACGTAGTATCAAGCCATGGAATATCTATTGACTCATCAAAGATTGAAGCTATTCAAAGTCGAGAAGCTAAATTAAATTAGTAATGAAAGTCGTAGCTTTCTCGAATTTAAATTTGGTTATTATCGGAGATTCGTAGAAGGGTTTTCTTGAATCGCTACTCCATTAACTCGGTGACTCGGAAGATACAAAATTCGGTTGGAACGAGGAATGTGAGAAGAGTTTTCAAGAACTCAAGAGGAGACTCATTTTCAAAGATCTCATTACGACAATACCATCTGGCTCGAAGGGATTTGTCATCTACATTAATGCTTTGGGAAAAGGGTTAGGATGTGTTCTCATGCAACATGGGAAAGTCATAGCCTATGCCTCTCGACAACTTAAAGAATATGAGAGGAATTATCCTACTCATGATCTAGAGTTGGCAGCTGTTGTTTTCGCACTTAAAATTTGGAGGCATTACTTGTATGGGAGAAAGTGGAGATCTTTACGGATCATAAAAGCCTCAAATATTTCTTCACTCAAAAGGAACTCAACATGCGACAATGGCGTTGGCTTGAAGCTGTTGAAAGATTATGATCATACCATCCAATACCATCACGAAAAGCGAGCGTAATAGGCGGCGCATTGAGTAAAAGATCATATGCAGTACTGAGTGCGATATTGACAATGCAAAGGCCCATTTTGTGTGACTTGCAAAGGATGGAGATAGAGTTAAAAACTCCAGGCACCCATGTGATGATGGCGAATATACGAGTAGAAGCAGGCTTTAATTGATAAAGTTAAAGTGCTCGAGTTACAGATCCGGAGGTGATGCGTATGAGGAAGAAAGTGCAAGAAGGTGCTTTATCTAGGAAGCAAAAATCGATGAAGAAGGAATACTTGAGTCGACTCCAGACTTTTGTGTTCTAACGATTACGATTTAAAGTATAAAATCATGATGGAGGTGCACAACACAACCGATTTGCAATCCATCACGGGAGTACCAAAATGTATCGTGATCTTCGTTATACATTTTGGTGGAGCAATATGAAGAGAGAGATAGCGTTGTTTATCTCAAGGTGTCTAACTTGTCAACGAGTCAAGGCGGATCATCAAGTACCAAAAGGTCCATTGCAAACACTTGAAATTCTAGAATAGAAGTGGGAGCACATTACTATAGATTTTGTTACTGGTCTTCCCAAGGTTTCTCAAGGCATAGATGCAATTTGGGTCATTGTTGATAGATTGACCAAGTCTGCTCATTTCTTACCAATACGCGAAACTTATACACTTGAACATCTTGTTTGTATGTACATAAGCGAGATTATAAAGGCGCATGGTATGCGGTATCCATAGTTTACGATCGAGACCCAAGATTCACTTCACAATTTTGGGTTAGTTTGCAAAAAGCTATGAGCGCGGACTTACGATTTAGTTGACATATCATCCTCAGACGGACGGACAATCGAGAGAGGACTATTCAAACTCTTGAAGATTTATTAAGACTACTGTGTACTTGACTTGAGGAAGTTGGGACAAGTTCTTCTAGTTGGTGGAGTTTTCATACAACAACAGTTATCAAACAAGTATTGGCATGGCTCCATTGAGCGTTGTATGGAAGAAAGTGTCGTTCTCGATTATCTTTGGGATGAGGTGGGTGAAGCAGCGTTGTTGGGACCGAGTTGATACGTATGACTACGAAAAAAGATTCAAACGATCCCAAGAACGTATAAAAACCTCACAAGATCGACAAAAGAGTTATGTTGATCTTCATCGAAAGGACGTGGAATTTGATATTGGAGATCATGTGTTGTTACGTGTTGCTCCATGGAAAGGAGTGCGAGATTTGAAAAGAGAAGAAAGCTCGATCCTCGATTCATTGGCCCATTTTAATCCTTGATCGGTAGGAAGCGTAGGCGTATAGACTCGCTTTTCTGCCAAGTATGTCTCGTGTTCATAATGTTTTTCACATATCTATGTTACGTAAATATGTGGAAGACCCGAACAACATTATTGAGTTAGAAGCCAGGACGAAATAGCGGAAGATTTGCGCGTGTGAAGAGGTTCTGTTCAAATCTTGGATAAGAAGGAACATATTCTACGCTCGAGGTTATACCTCAAGTCAAAGTTTTGTGGAGAAACCACGATGTTGAGGAAATAACCTGGGAGATAGAATCTAAAATGAAATCAAGATATCCTTACATTTTCGACATACCGATTCGTACCCTAATTTCGAGGCGAAATTTTATAAGAAGTGGATGTTGTAAGACCCCAACTTTTTAATAAAGATGATTTTTCTATAAATATTATTTTTAAATATTATGGAATGAATTTGATATAATGTTATAGTTGTAGGTAATATTTATAAATTTTGCAAAATCTGTGCAAGTTGTTATAAAATATTCGTTTGGTGGGAGAATATTCTTTTTTGTCGGGGAATATTAAATGCGACGACACAATCATTAAGTGAACCCCTTGGCGGAATTATTTTTTGGAGTTAGAAAATGACAAAAATATTTTTATAAAAATAACGGTGGAAGTGTTACAGCTAATTAACTTTGTTGGAATACACTGGTGGTTAAAATCTGATAATGCGCGTTGTTGCTTGCGATAGCACACAGTATTGCACAATATTTTTGAATTATTGATTCTTACGTAAGAAGGCACTACTCAATAATTATTACGATAATTCTTGTTTAATATTTTATTGATTGATAATTACTACGTTGATATTTTTGATTCAATAATTGTCATTACTACGATATTTCAAATTATCGAATCAATAATTCATTTAAATATATTATTATAATATTATATTATAGTAGTATGATGTGATTATATGATAGTATGTTTTTTTTATAATTTGAATGGTAACATTATTATAGTAAATTCATGGTATAAAAGTAAAATGAGGTGATGAGAACAATTTGAATTTGAATTACGATGATATAGCGATGATGTCGCCGGAACGATGAGGTAAGCAATGATGTCATCGGAAGGATGATGTAAACAATGATGTCATTTGATTGATGATGTAAGTAATGATGTCATATGATCGATGATGTAAGCAATGATGTCATAAATTATGGCAAAAAGACTATTTTACCCTTACTCTACCAATCTTATAAATAGAAGCTCATTCTTTCATTATTTTTCATGAATTCACTAAAGCTATAGAGCGATAAAGAATAGAGAGAATAAGAGAGAAAGAAGAAGAATCTTACATTAATCTGATATTGCGGTATCCAATTTCCTACTAAGGTAAGGGGTATTATTTCTTTTTATTAATGAAGAGAACTTACATTATTCCATTCTTTATTATTCTATTGGAATAACTTTTGTATCACTGCTACCACATACTTGGTGAAATTCTTACATTATTCTATTTTTATTATTCTATTGGAACATCTTTTTCGGATGCGTTCTACGCATTTGATTGGATTAAGATTATTTATTATTACATTGGAACATCACATGCGTGCGTTTACCCGTGACTGGTTCCATTATTTATTATTACATTAGAATGTCTTATGCATGCGTTTCTTGCGTGACTGGTTCGGATATTTATTATTCTGTTAGAATAACCTATTTGTACGGTCTATCGCATGCCTGATGATTTCTTTTGTTATCCCATTCTTTATTATACTCAGTTGGTTAAAGTTTTGACTTCTATACTCCATGAAATTAGTGGAATATCCTTGATATTTGCGCTTCATCAAGTATCTTTTCATGGAAATGTTCTTCTGAGCATTCTTGAGTTTTACTCTACAAAGAAGTATCATGTTGACAATTTGAACGTTATTAGTTTTTGGATAAATTAATTCTTGAACTTGTTTTATTGAATTCTTATATCATTGTCATCATCCTCATGTTTATATTATGTTGAAAGTCATACGTGGTGCCGTAGTGCGTAGATGGACTTGGTATGATTATGATTGAGGATTATTGATTGTAATCATGACCGTAATGTTACAAATGATGTGGAAAAAGTCCTCATTGGCCTGTAGTGCATTGATGGATAGTTGTTGGCATGATCATGACCATTGATGAATACAAGAATATCCTTGGCCGTAGTGCATGGATAATTTATGGTTATGACACTAATGAATATCTTTGGCCGTAATGCAGGGATGATGTGGATTATTTATTAAGTTGAGTCTCAGCGATAAAAGTGATGAAAAACCTTTTAAATCATAAAAGATAGTAGATTTTATTCTCTACTTGACTCTTTTAATGGATTGTTTGTTCATTATGAGTTAAACTTGATGTTTGTTATATTTTATCGGTTTAACATTATTGAAGGCTAATGATGATTTATTACGCATTATCTTAGTCATAATATTTCTTCTTTGGGCTAGTTGAGCTCACCCTTTCTTTTCTTATTCTCTTCGGAAATAAGAAGCGTGGCGGGACTAGTCGGGGAGCGGAGTGCGGTCGGATGATAATTTTAGTAGTCCTCACTATTACATTTAAATAGTGTGAAAATAAATGTAAAGAGGACTCTTTTGAGTGTGGATATTGTCTAGACGACAATATTCTTATTAAACTCTCAGTTTACGTTTTATCGTATTTTACACGACAGCTGCATTATTAAGTTGTATTTGAATTTTGTACCATGTATTTGGCGACTCAAGATGGGTGATGTATACCTATTTTTGGGGCGTCACATTTCTCACCAATTCACTAAATCTATAGAGCAATTATTATAGAGAGAAATTATAGAGAGAAAGAAGAAGAGAAGTCTGCTACCTCACTATTCAAGTATCCAGTCTTCTTTTGACGTAAGGGGTATTATTCTTTCGTATTCATGAAGAGAGTTATTTTCTTTCAATACTCGTAAGGGTTGTTATTCCATTCTTTATTATTATGTTGAAATAACTTTTATCATCTGCCAATACCGCATACATGGTGAAATTCTTTTGTTATTCCGTTCTTTATTATTACATTGGAATAACTTTTATGCATCTTGATCTATCGCATTACAGTGAATCTGTTGTTATTCCATTCTTTATTATTACATTGGAATATCCTATACGTGCGGATTACGTATGACCTAATTAGTTCTTTATTATTCGTTGAAATATTATGTTTGTGCGGATTACGCGATAACTTTGGTTCCGATTCTTTATTATTACATTAGAATATCGTATGCATGCGGATTTACGCGTGACTGGTTAAGATTCTTTATTATTACATTTGGAATATCACATGCATCTGCGGACTGGCATGACTGGTTCCATTCTTTATTATTTTGTTGGAATAACTTTCATGCATGCGATTTATCGCATGCACAGTGAATTTCTAACATTATTCCATTCTTTATTATTACTGTTGGAATAACACCATGTCTACGGACTCACCGCATGCATGGTGAATTCTTACATTATTCCATTATTTATTATTTTGTTGGAATAACACATACATGTGGATTCTGCGATGCATGATGAATGATCCTTCGTATTCATTCTTTATTAAATTATGGAAATGATCTATCTACGTGGATTGCCGTACGTGACGGGTGAAAATCTATTTGCGGTTTCGTATATTCTATTATACAAATCGAGATATCATTTCTTTTGTACAAATCATATGAAATATCATTTTATTTGGTATTTTACATTACGAGTTACTATTTATATGATTCTTATTCACCCAGATTACTATTCACTCTAGTATTATTCACTTTCGGGTATTACGGGCACTTTTCATGTAGGAATACTATTCACGATTACTATTCATGAGTTCTTATTCACCCAAATTACTATTCACTCGAATATTATTCACTTTCGGGTATTTGGAGTACTTTTCATGTCGTGGTCTTATTCACAAGAGTGTACTATTCTCAAGTACTTATTCACGGATATCTACTATTCACGACGAAAAATTGATTCTTTTCTGTCCAAATTATTTTTGGTGAATGAATATTATTCTTGAATTTTACTCCACAACGAAGTATTATGTTGACAATTTGGACGTTATTTATTTCAGGATAAATTAACTTATAGATCTTTAAAATTTATCATTGAACTTGTTTTGTTGAATTATTATGTCATTGTCATCATCCTCATGCTTATATTTTGATGAAAGTCATCTTTGGCTTACGTGCATAGATGGACTTGGTATGCTTATGACCAGGGATTATTCGGTATAATCATGACCTGTAATGTTATAAATGATGTGGTAAAAGTACTCAGTGGCCTGTAGTGCATTGATGGACAGTTTTTGGTATGATTATGACCAGGGATTATTTGGTATAGTCATGACCATTGATGATTTAATTAATATCCTTGGCCCGTAGTGCAGGGATGATTCGATAATGTGGTTTATTTGTTAAGCTGAGTCTTAGCGATAAAAATTGATGAAAACATTTTTAAGTCATAGAAGATAGTAGATATCATGCTCTACTTGACTCTTCTAATGGATTGCTTATTAAGATTCTTGATTAAACTTGATGTCTATTGTATTTTATCGGTTTAACATTGTTGAAGGCTAATGATAATTTATCCTGCATTATCTTAGTCATAATCTTTCTTCTTTGGGCTAGTTGAGCTCACCCTTTTTTCCTTTGTTTCTTCAGAAATGAGAGCGTGGCAAGGGGACTAGTCGGGGAGCGGAGTGATGGTCCGAGATGGTGTATTAGTAGTCCTCACTATTCTATAAAATAGTGTGACAATAAATATAATGAGGACTCTATTTAAGAGTGGATATTATGCAGAAGGCAATATTCCATTTAAATTCTCCATTATGTTTTTCAGATATTACGACGGTTGTATAATTAAAGTTTGTATTTGTATTACATGTACCATGTATTTGGCGACTCAAGATGGGTGATGTATACCTATTTTGGGGGCATCACAGTTAGTATCAAAGCTTAGGGATATGATCCTGGTGAGATGTGAGACAAGAACTAGGAGGGAGAGGCGGGGAATTCCATCGCTAGTATGACTTATGTGGCGCCCCCAAAATAGGTATACATCACCCATTACGAGTTGTCAATACATGGTATAGAAACAACTACAACTTTATTATTACAATGAAGAAAGCGTGAGTTTAAATACAAATATTATCTTACAGACAATATCTATACAAAAAATAAATCCTCATCACATTTATTGATACATTATTTTACAAAATGGTGAGGACTACTAAACAATCTCTCTAGAACCTTCATTCCATACCCAGGCTACGTACTTGCACTCGCTATATTCTAGCCTCCACGAGAAAAATGGAACAAAAAGGAAAAGGGTGAGCTCAACTAGCTCGATAAAGAATATTATGACTAAGATAATATACAACAAATTATCGTTAGTCTTCAACGAGGAAAAATATAATAGAATCTGATAGGCAACAAATTTTAAATCAATATTAATGCGTGAAATAATAATTCATTAGAAGAGTTAAGTAGAGAATGCAAACTACTATCTTCTATGTATGAATTTAAAAGTTCATCGTCTATCTTTTATCCTGTAACATCAATCGATATACATCTGGAATCAAATATTCATCTCTTTGCACTACAGGCCAAAGATATTCATCGATTAAGTCATGTTCATTTAAACACTGTTCATCTTTGCACTACTGAGCCAAAGATATTCTTCAGAAATCATTAATCTTTGCACTACTGGCCAAAGATATTCTTAAGAAATCATTCATCTTTGCACTACTGAGCCAAAGATATTCCATAATATCATCATTTAAGGCGAGGATGATGAAAAATATTTTTTTAAAAAAGCGAATCCGATTGAAACAAAATGACAAGGATTAAGGATTAAGGATTCGTACTTGGTTTTATCCACGTCCAAAAATACCTCAAAATAATCATAGTGGTGTAAAATTCAAGAATGATCAAAACATGGATCTGATCGAGTTAGTATCCGAGAATAGATGTTTTGAGACGAAAAGAAGAAATTTTATTTTTAAATTGAATAGATCGTAGTATCGTGAATAATCTCAGATATCGTGAATAGTCTTAAGTATCGTGAATAGTAACTCAGACACCAAAAGATAGAAATTCCACAAAAACATCTTCACGCTTCGTGAATAGTGCTCGTGAATAGTAACTTCGTGAATAGTAACTCATGAATAGTAACTCGTGAATAGTAACTCATGAATAGTAACCCATGAATAGTAATCCCGACATGAAAAAGTTCCAAATTTGATAAAAACTTCAGATCAACATTTCAAATTATAATGATATTGAAGAAATAATATCATTCTGAAAAAAATAATATCCCTTACCTCGAAAGATCAAGATTTCTAACTAAAACTTAAACCTAATATAGGCTATGACTTGGACTTGCCAACCGTATAGCAATACTCAAAGTATACTCAAAATACTCACAAGAATACGCTCGATAATATAGAGAGAAAACTTTGATTTTGGTGTGATTTTCAATTCTAACCTAAGCACCTATTTATAGGAAAATGCTTTAGAACATGAAAAAGCGAGAAAATTTAATAAAATATATTATTATTAATAAATTTCCTACGCCTCTTTAGAAATCAGATCCCAACATTTCCCACATGCCAACCTTCTAGAAAGAAATGATAAAAAACGTTTTCATAAAATAAATAATTAAAACTTACAAAAATCAATTATTTTTGAACTTGAACTTCAATAATTCTTAATAAATAGTCCTTTCATCAGAAAATTGAATCTCTCGCAAGTTTTTATAGGAAATTCAATTCTCTATAACTTTGCGAGAAGAAAGTTTTCCAAATTCCAAATAGAAATTGGCAAGAAATCCACAAGCAGGCGATTTTACTGTTTATAATCAAATTTGATCGATAAATGGGGTCCACAGAGCATGTTTAACATGTTTTAAACATTTATTGCAACAAAAATACTCTTCCTCCTCGTATACTCATATATCCCCCATTCGTTGTAAAAATATCACCGATTAATATATTATTAAAATAATATATTTAAATGAATTATTTTATCGAGAAAAAGATAAAATATTAATTTTCAACAATTGTCATTTTAAAAATTTTCTCCATCTATATCCATATAAAATCAATATTTTCCTCATCATATAAATCAATAATTAATTATTCACAAATAATATTCTGAGAATCACAATATTGACAACTGAGGCGGTTCAGGAAAGGGGCTTTCAATAAGAATTTCTTCTTCTTGGTAGCCTTGATTAGGTGACCAAACCTCTCCTTAGCCAGAACTTTCTAGACATTGCCAATAATGTTATCTAATAATATTATTCGAGATAATATGAATTATTGTTTCGATAATGAAAATACCGTGTAAATGACAATTATTGAAACAACAATGAATATAAAATATCAATGACAATTATTAACTCAATAAAATCTTTGAGCAAAGTAATTCACGTAACCATTATTGAGTAGTGCCTTCTTACGTAAGAATCAATAATTGGTGCAATACTGGTATGCTTCTTGTTCAACAAGCGGCGTATTAGTGTGTTTTAACCCACGGGTATTCAGCAAGATAATTAGCAGTAATAACTACGCCAGTTATTTAAAAACAACTTATATTTGTCGTTTTCTTCATCAATCGCTTTTAGTTATGGGGCCCACACATGGTCGCTGTAGTAAATGCGAATATTTCTGAAGCGATCTGAATATTCCACGACCAAACGAATATTCAAGCGATAATGAATATTTTATAACCACTTGCTTATTTTGAAATATTTGCGTAATTAACCCTTAACTATCCACATTAATCAAATCAACCCTTACTATTTCAAAATAATAAATAAAGGAAATTCCTTTTTATTTAAAAATTTTGAGGTCTTACAACCTCCCTCCTTATGAAATTTTGTCCTCGAAATTGACGTCACGTACACTGGTGTTTGAAAAGGTGAGGATACCTCGCTTTCATTTAGTTTCAATTCGAGGTCATTTCCTCTATAGCATGATTCCTCCACAAAACTTTAACTTGTGGTATGACCTTTCTTAGCGTGGGACATGCTCCTTCCTATCCAAGATCTTGGCGGTACCTCCTCATACGTTAAGTCTTGACTATCTCGTCCGGTTCTAACTTCGATAACGTGGTTGGGTCTTTCACATATTTCTGAAATCTGAGATATGTGAAACACATTATGAACACGAGACATACTGGAGGTAACGCAAGTCTATAGGCTACATTTCCTACTCGGTCAAGAATTTGAAATGGACCGATAAATCGTGGATTGAGCTTTCCTCTCTTCCCAAATCTTGTAACTCCCTTCCATGGAGCAACTCATGACAATCATGATCCCTACATTAAATTCCACGTCCTTTCGATGAAGATCCGCATAACTCTTTTGTCGATCTTGTGCCGTTTGTATCGTTGTCGAATCATTTGGATCTTTTCGGTGAGTCATACGTACTAACTTCGGGTCCCAACAATGTTGCTTCACCCACCTCATCCCAACATATTGGAGAAGCGACATTTTCGTCCATATAATGCTTGAATGGAGCCACACCTATACTTGCACGATAGCTGTTGTTGTAGGAGAATTCCACCAATGGTAAATACTTATCCAACTACCCTTGAAGTCAGGACACGAGTCTTAATAGATCTTGAGAGTTTGAATAGTCCTCTCGATTGTCGTCTGGTTTGGGGATGGTATGCTTAGAACTAAATCGCAAATCCGTGCCCATAGCTTTTTTGCAAGCTAACCCAAAATCTTGAAGTGAATCTTGGGTCACGATCCGAAACTATGGATACAGGCATGCCATGCAACCTCACAATCTCATTCACGTCACATACTAGCAAGGCGTTCGAGGAATAAGTCTCGTATCGGCAAGAAATGAAGCAGACTTGGTTAATCTATCAACAATAACCCAAATAGCATTGATGCCTTGAGAAGCCGTAGGAAGACCCGTAATGCTTGAAATCCATAGTAATGTGTTCCCACTTCCATTAGGAATCTCAAGTGGTTTTGAAGCGGACCCTTAGGTACAAGATGCTCGCCTTCTACGTTAGCAAGTTAAACACATCGAGATAAACTTTGCAATCTCTCTCTTCATATTGTTCCACCAAAATGTATGTCGAAGATCACGATACATTTTAGTACTTCAAGGATGGATTGCAAATGGCGTATTGTGTGCTCCATCATAATCTTGTACTTCAAATCGAGTCGTTAGGAACCTGAAAGTCAGAGTGGACTCGAAGTATTCCTTCTTCATCGATTCTCGCTTAGGAATAGCTCCTTCTTGTACTTTCTTCTTCATACGCATCATTTCAAGATTCGGTGGCTTGAAGCAACCTTAACTTTTCTATTAAAGTTGGCTCTGTCGTATACTTGACATCATCACTTTCGTTTCGCATATGATCTTCTACTCAACGCGTCGGCTACCACGTTAAACTTTTACCGGGATGGTATTGAATAGTGTGGTCGTAGTCTTTCGATAGTTCGAGCCAGCGTCGGCTTTGCGCATGTTGAGTTCTTTTGAGTGAAGAAATATTTAAGGCTTTTATGGTGCGAATATATCTCCACTTTCTCCCCATATAGATAGTGCCTCCATATTTTTAAGCGGAAGCTTTGCTTGCTTGACTCTAGATCATGAGTAGGATAATTCCTCTCATACTCTTTAAGTTGTCATGAGGCATAGGCTATGACTTTCCCCGTTGCATGAGAACACATCCTAACCCTTTGCACGAAGCATCATTTGTAGATAACAAATCCATCCGAACCGGATGGTATTGTTAGAACAGTCTTAGAAATAAGTCTCCTCTTAAGCTTTTGGAAACTTTTCTCGCATTCTTCGCTCCAAAGCGAATTTTGTATCCTTCCGAGTTATTTGAGTTAATGGAGTAGCGATTAGAAAACCCTTCCACGAATCTCAGATAATAACCAAATTAAGCTAAAAAAGCTACGTACTTGATCCATCGACTTGGTTGCTCCAACTTTGTATTGCTTTGATCTTGCGGATCAGCGGATACTCCATGTTTCGACACCACGTGCCCAAGGAATGCTACTTCCTCGAGCCGAACTCGCATTTCTTCAATTTGGCATATAGTTGGTTTCACGAAGCCTTTGGAGTACCGACTTCAAATGGTGCTTTCATGATCTTCACGACTTTTGGAATATATGAGGATGTCATCAATAAAACAACAACGAATTGATCCAAATATTCCTTGAATACTCGGTTCATCATATCCATGAAAGCCATGGGAGCATTAGTCGGTCAGAAAGACATGACTAAGAATTCATAATGCCCGTCTCTAGGGTTTAAAAGCGGTCTTTGGAATATCCTCGATTCTAATCTTGATTTGATGATATCCGAGCGAAGATCGATTTTTGAAAAGAATTGTGCCCCTTGCAGATTTGGTCAAACAAGTCATCAATACGAGGTGAGGATACCTATTCTTGATGGTGACATGGTTGATTCAGATAGTCGATACAAAGTCGCATACTCCGTCTTTCTTTCTTTCTGAATAAAGCAGGAGCACCCCGAGGAGATGTCTTAGGGCCGAATGAAAGCAGATGTCCAACAATTCACGTAGTTGGACCTTTAACTCTGAAGTTCAATAGGAGCCATTCGATATGGGGTTTTAGAAATGGGCTTTGTACCGGGTTCAAGATCGATAAAGAATTCAACTTCACGTTACGGGGTAGGAAGCGGGAAGTTCTTGAGAAATCGTCGGGAAAGTCGATAACAACAGGAATATTATTCAAATTTGGCGTGTCTTTATTCAAATCCATAACATGGGCTAAGAAAGCTTGACATCCGTTTTTCAATAAGCGAATAGCTTTATGATTAGATATGCGTTGATTGATTTTAATGGTTTAGTTGCTTGAATTCATACAACGGGTTGGTTAGGAATATGAAAACTAACAACCTTACGAAAATAATCAATTTTGGCATGATGAGTAGTTAACAATCAATCCCTAAAATCACATCAAAAGCAAGTATCTTTAAAGAGATATAATTGACGGGTAAGGTAATGGTGCCAACTTGAATCAAACAAGATTTATAAGCGAGTGGATGTGATGAAAGTTTCTCTAGCGGAGTTTCCACGAGATAGGTCAAAGTCTAATTTCTCGGTCAAGTTTAAGCGTTGAGCACTGGCGGGAGAGATAAATGAATGGGTATACCGGTATCAAGTAAGGTATAAACTTCGCAAGAATTTATAAATAGCTTACCCGTGATCACCTCGTTTGGGTTCCTCGCATTATGACCGATCTACAACAAACGCTCTTCCGGAATCGTTGACTTTGACTTTTTTCGGGACGATCTTTTGAGTCAAATCCCCATTGAACTAGGTTTTTATTCTTGTCTGATCTCGGCGATATGTCCTTCCTTTCCACAATTATAGCATACCTTGAGCTGTTGTGGGCGGTTTGGTGATATGTCCCTCTTTTCGCATTTGTAGCATATAATGGGGTGGTCGTTCTCCTCCCTTAGAACCGATTCTTCTTAAGCCTTTATCATCTTCACATGGTGGTTGTTAAATCTCCTCTTTTTAAAATCTCCTCGACTCGCTTCTTCTATTTTCATGGCCATGATTACCACGGAGTGGTTACCATTTTGTCCGTCTCATTTCTTTCTCCATTTGGTTATCATTATTACATTGATTGCTTTATCTACGATGCGATCTGGTTGTGGTCCCTCGGTTGGCCGTACTTCGTTATCTCATTTCTAATAATTGAGCCACATTTTACAACATCTGAATAGAGAAAATTTATGAGAAATGAGATCTTTGGCGTATCTTAGGGGTTTCAAACCTCTAAGAAACATCCGCGTCATCGTTCCTCATTCTCCACCAAATGAGGTCTGAACCTAGATAACTCTGCAAACTTTGCCTCGTCTTTGAGACACCATCGTATTGTTTTGTTCAATCGATGAACTCCACTTCCTTCATATAGATGAACACTTTCGAGGAAAGTATTTGTCATTAAATAGCTCTCAAGCGTCTCCCAAGACATCTTTGAGTCAATTTGGATGGAGTGCGCTTCCTGAGACTCCCACCGATGATTCCGCTTTCGCCACGGAACATAAAGGTGGCGAATGGAACCTCTGTTCTCAGGTGCATCCCAAGACATCGAATATCTTGGTAATTTGTTTGACCCGTGTTTCCGCCGTGATCGGATCGGCTTTCCCTTAAATTCTGGTGGTCCCAACTCTTTGAAGCTGCTTGGTATGTGACAACCCGTGAATTGCTATCATTTCTCCTGTATTTTGAACACGAGTTTCCACAAATGCGATTTTGCGTGAGCGCGAAAAAAACTTCTAAACATCCCTCGTTCATCATACGCTTTCGATGGTGTTGTTCACGGGAGGAACATTGCCCGACTGTTACGCGTTCTCCTCGTTGGTGAGTACAAGCGTCTCCACGGTCTCATTTCCATTGTTAATATTCTCGGTCGACATTCTCAAATACTATCGTAAAAGCAAGGGTTAATTAAGGAAATCAATATATCACATAATATCTTATATCTTGACCAACTAAAAAATAAGCTTAGGTAGGACACACTAGCTTGAAGGATTTACTCGTCTCTCCCCTCTAGTTCTATTCCCGATCTCGCTTGGAGATCATATCCTAAGCTACGATACCATTTGTGGCGCCCCCAAAATAGGTATACATCACCCATTACGAGTTATCAATACATAATGCGAACAACTACAACTTTATTATTACAACGGAGAAAGCGTGAGTTTAAATACAAATATTATCTTCAGACAATATCTATACTCAAATAAATCCTCATCACATTTATTGATACATTATTTTAAAAAATGGTGAGGACTACTAAACAATTCTCTCTAGAACCTTCATTCCATACCCCAGAGCTTCGTCTTTCATTTATATTCTCGCCTCACGAGAAAAATGGAACAAAAAAAGAAAAGGGTGAGCTCAACTAGCTCGATAAAGAATATTATGACTAAGATAATATATAACAAATTATCGTTAGTCTTTTGAGGAAAAATATAATAGAATCTGATAGACAACAAATTTTAAATCAATATTACAGCGTGAAATAATAATTCATTAGAAGAGTTAAGTAGAGAATGCAAACTACTATCTTACATGTATGAATTTAAAAGTTCATCGTCTATCTTTTATCCTGTAACATCAATCGATATACATACGGAATCAAATATTTCATCTACTTTCTGGCCGAAGATATTCATCGATTAGTCAGTATTCATTTAAACACTGTTCATCTTTGCACTTCTGGCCCGAAGATATTCTTTGAAATCATTAATCTTTGCTCTTCGGGCCAAAGATATTCTTAAGAAATCATTCATCTTTGCACTCTGGCCAAAGATATTCCATAATATCATCATTTAAGGCGAGGATGATGAAAAATATTTTTTTTAAAGAAAGCGAATCCGGTGAAACAAAATGACAAGGATTAAGGATTAAGGATTCGTACTTGGTTTTATCCGTCCAAAAATACCTCAAAAATAATCATAGTGGTGTAAAATTCGAGAATGATCAAAACATGGATCTGATCGAGTTAGTATCCGGAATAGATGTTTTTGAATGAAAAGAAGAAATTTTATTTTTGATTGAATAAGATCGTAGTATCGTGAATAGTCAGAGTATCGTGAATAGTCTTGCGTATCGTGAATAGTAACTCAGACACCAAAAGATAGAAATTCCACAAAAAACATCTTCACGCTTCATGAATAGTACTCGTGAATAGTAACTTCGTGAATAGTAACTCGTGAATAGTAACTCGTGAATAGTAACTCATGAATAGTAACTCGTGAATAGTAATCCCGAGCATGAAAAAGTTCCAAATTTGATAAAAACTTCGGATCAACATTTGATTATAATGATATTGAAGAAATAATATCATTCTGAAAAAAATAATATCCCTTACCTCGAAGATCAGTCTTTACATTTAAAACACAGGATATAGGCTATGACTTGGACTTTGCACCGTATAGCAATACTCAAAGTATACTCAAAATACTCACAAGAATACGCTCGATAATATAGAGAGAAAACTTGATTTACGGTGTGATTTTCAATTCTAACCTAAGACACCTATTTATAGGAAAATGCTTAGAACACAAAAGCGAAAATTTAATAAAATATATTATTATTAATAAATTTCCTCGCCTCTTTAGAAATCAGATCCCAACATTTCCACATGCCAACCTTCTAGAAAGAAATGATAAAAAATGTTTTTCATAAAATAAATAATTAAAACTTACAAAAATCAATTATTTGAGACTTGAACTTCAATAATTCATAATAAATAGCCCTTTCATCAGAAAATTCGAATCTCATGCAAGTTTTATAGGAAATTCAATTCTCTACAACTTTGCAGAAGAAAGTTTTTCCAAATTCCAAATAGAAATTGACCGAAATCCACAAGCGAAGCGATTTTACATTTATAATCAAATTTCGATTCGATAAATGGGGTCCACAGACATGTTTAACATGTTTTAAATATTTATTGCAACAAAATACTCTTCCTCCTCGTATACTCATATATCCCCATTCGTTGTAAAAATATCACCGTTAATATATTATTAAAATAATATATTTAAATGAATTATTTTATCGAGAAAAAGATAAAATATTAATTTTCAACAATTGTCATTTTAAAAATTTTCTCCATCTATATCCACATAAAATCAATATTTTCCTCATCATATAAATCAATAATTAATTATTCACAAATAATATTCTGAGAATCACTGATATTGACAATGAGGCGGTTCAGGAAGAGGGGCTTTCAATAAGAATTTCTTCTTCTTGGTAGCCATGATTAGGTGACCAAACCTCTCCTTAGGCAGAACTTTCTAGACATTGCCAATAATGTTATCTAATAATATTATTGAGATAATATGAATTATTGTTTCGATAATGAAAAATACCGTGTAATGACAATTATTGAAACAATGATGATATAAAATATCAACGCGACAATTATTAACTCGATAAAATCTAATTGAGCAGTAATTCTTGTAACCATTATTGAGTAGTGCCTTCTTACGTAAGAATCAATAATTGGTGCAATATCTGGTGTCTTCTTGTTCAACAACGCGTATTAGTGTGTTTTTAACCCAGAGGGTATTCAACATGATACTTGATAACAACTACGTAGATTATTTAAAAACAACTTATATTTGTCGTTTTCTTCATCCAATCGCTTTCCGTTATGGGGCCCACACATGGCTGCTATTGTCGTAAATGCGAATATTCCCACAGACGATCTGAATATTCCACGACCAAACGAATATTCCCAAGCGATAATGAATATTTTATAACCACTTGCTTATTTTGAAATATTTGCGTAATTAACCCTTAACTATCCACATTAATCAAATCAACCCTTACTATTTCAAAATAATAAATAAAGGAAATTCCTTTTATTTAAAAATTTGAGGGGTCTTACAACCTCCCTCCTTATGAAATTTTGTCCTCGAAATCGACGTCACGAACTGTGTTTTGAAAAGGTGAGGATACCTCGCTTTCATTTAGTTTCAAAAGGTCATTCCTCTATAGCATGATTCCTCCACAAAACTTTAACTTGTGGTATGACCTTTCCGCGTGGGACATGCTCCTTCCTATCCAAGATCTTGTCGGTACCTCCTCATACGTTAAGTCTTAATTTATCTCGTGGTTTAACTCAATAACGTGGTTATGTCTTTCACATATTTCTGAATATGATATATGAAACACATTATCGAACACGAGACATACACGAGACGGTGTGTTTGAAAATGGTATCGAAAAATGTTGAGATCAATAATGAAACACATGAGATCGTTGAGTCACCAACGATCGATATCCGAGATAATGTGCAACAGGGAAGATAATAATCCTTAGGTAAATAACAACACCGATCGGATGATGAATGATGAGATGTTCGGAGGCTTTATACTGATTCATGCAACATCGGTAAGAGACTCTTGTTCAAAATATAGGTGGAAATAATGGCAACCCGCGATTGGTCACGCGCATAAGCGGATTCAAGGATCTGGGACCACCGGAGTTTTTGAGAAAAGCGGAACCACTTAAGGAAAAGAGCGTGGTTAAAGTAGATCACCAAGATATTTGATGTCTTGGGATGCTCGAGAGGAAGCAAAGGTTCTTTTTCCACCTTTATGTTGCGTGAAGAGGCGGATTCTTGGTGGGAATCGTAAAACATACCGACTGACATTAACTTAAGATATCTTGGGAGAAGTTCAAGAGGCCGAAAGTATTTCAACGACAAGTACTTTCCGAAGAAAGTATTAGGGAAAAATCACATGAAGGAGGTGGAGTTTATCAAGTTGGAGCAAAAAACAATATGAATGATGTCATGATACGAGGCTAAATTTGCGGAGTTATCCGGTTTGCATCCCATTTGGTCAATAATGAGGAAGCGAACGACGCGAATGTTTCTAAGAGGTTTGAAACACGATATATGTCAATACCTCATTTCTCACAAACTTTGTTTATATTCGGATGTTGTGAATATGGCTCGATTATTGGGCGAGCGATAATGAGTCAAGATAACCAAAAAGCAACGACCATTGTGTTGGGATTATTATTGTTAGTGGGAATCATACATCTATTTAGATGATAATTGATGTCTGGGGTTATATTGATAAATCGGGTAATTAATCGGATAAATGAGCAATTAATTACTACTAATTCACATTATTATATAACTATTTGTTCAAATGTGTGTACTATTGAATCACATTCTTGTCTTATTAGGGAGTTGGTGCAAGATTGATAATACTTGCATGACTAAGTTAAAAATGGAGGTATAGATGGAGAGTCTTATCTTTGTAATTCAGTATTTTCACATGATTATAACTATTCATTCACATGATTGAACTATTGATTCACATTATTTACTATTAGGGGAGGTGGTGCAAGTTTGATAATACTTGCAGGACTAAATTAAATATAAAAGAAAAGTTGGAGGTATTGTACTATAATATTTTGAGCCCCAAAACGTGCAATTATCGAAACTATATTTTCCTATAAATAGAAGCTCATTCTTCCTTTATTTCTCACCAATTCACTAAAGCTATAGAGCAATTATTATAAAGAAAAACTATAAAGAGAAAGAAGAAGAGAAGTATGCTACCTCACTATTCAAGTATCCAATCTTCTTTTGAGGTAAGGGGTATTATTCTTTCGTATTCATGAAGAGAGTTATTTTCTTTCAATACTCGTAAGGGTTGTTATTCCATTCTTTATTATTATATTGAAATAACCTGTCTATGCAAAGTACCGCATACATGGTGAAATTCTACGTTATTCCAATCTTTATTATTACATTGGAATAACTCAGATGTATGTCTGATCTATCGCGTGCACAGTGAATTTCGTTGTTATTCCATTCTTTATTATTACGTTGGAATATCCTCCCATTTTGTCGCGAATTACGCATGGCACGGTTCCGATTCTTTATTATTATGTTGGAATATCATGCATGTGGATTACGCGTGACTGGTTCCATTCTTTATTATTCTTTTGGAATATCTGTTTGTGCGGATTATCGTGAATTCGGTTCCGTTTCTTTATTATTACTCGTTAATATCCATGCATTAGGATTACTACTATAACTTTGGTTCCATTCTTTATTATTCTATTAGAAAAACCTATCTCATGCGATACATCGCATGCAAGATGAATTCTCTTGTTATTACATTCTTTATTATTACATTGGAATAACTCATCTACTGTGGGACTACCGCATGCTTGGTGAATTCTTCTGTTATTCCATTATTTATTATTCTGTTGGAATAACTTGTCTATGAGGATTACCGCATGCATGGTGAATGATCCTTCGTATTCATTCTTTATTAAATTGTGGAAATGATCTGTCTACATGGATTACCGCATGGCGGGTGAAAATCTATTTGCAGTTTCATATATTATATTATACTCGTCTGAGATATCATTTCTTTTGTACTCGTCATGAAATATCATTTTATTTGGTATTTTGTGTTTCGAATTACTATTCACGGTTTACAATTCACCCGGTTACTATTCACTCTAGTATTATTGACTCAGGTATTTGGGGCACTTTTCATGCCGAAATACTATTCACGAGTTACTATTTACGGGTTACTATTCACCCGAATATTATTCACTCAGGTATTTGGAGTACTTTTCATGTCGGGGTACTATTCACGAGGTACTATTTTCGAAGTACTATTCACGGGGTACTATTCACGACGAAAAATTGATTCTTTTCTGTCCAAATTATTTTTGGTGAATGAATATTATTCTTGAATTTTACTCCACAAAGAAGTATTATGTTGACAATTTGGACGTTATTGATTTCAGGATAAATTAACTTATAGTTCTTTAAAATTTATCATTGAACTTGTTTTATTGAATTATTATGTCATTGTCATCATCCTCATGCTTATATTGTGATGAAAGTCATCTTTGGCTTACGTGCATAGATGGACTTGGTATGCTTATGATTGAGGATTATTTAATATAATCATGAATCGTAATGTTATAAATGATGTGGTAAAAGTCCTCAGTGGCCTGTAGTGCATTGATGGACAGTTTTTGGTATGATTATGACCAGGAATTATTCGGTATAGTCATGACCATTGATGATTTAATTAATATCCTTGGCCCGTAGTGCAGGGATGATTCGATGATGTGGTTTATTTTTTAAGCTGAGTCTTAGCGATAAAAATTGATGAAAACATTTTTAAATCATAGAAGATAGTAGATATCATGCTCTACTTGACTCATCTAATGGATTGCTTATTCCGCTGTAGTTAAACTTGATGTCTATTGTATTTTATCAGTTTAACATTGTTGAAGGCTAATGATAATTTATCCTGCATTATCTTAGTCATAATATTTCTTACTGGGCTAGTTGAGCTCACCCTTTTTCACTTTATTCTCTTGAAATGAGAGCGTGGCGGGACTAGTCGGGGAACGGAGTGATGGTCCGAGATGGTGTATTAGTAGTCCTCACTATTCTATAAAATATCGTGACAATAAATGTAATGAAGACTATATTTGAGAGTGGATATTGTCTAGAAGGCAATATTCCTGTTTAAACTCTCAGTTATGTTTTGTCGTATATTACACGACGGTTGTATAATTACGTTTGTATTTGTATTCTGTACCATGTATTTGGCGACTCAAGATGGGTGATGTATACCTATTTTGGGGGCGTCACACAATCTATTAGAAGAGTCAAGTAGAGAATGATATCTACTATCTTCTATGATTTAAAAAGTTTATCATTAACTTTATTGCTGGGACTCAGCTTAATAAATAGATCACATCATCGAATCATCCCTGCACTACGGGCCAAGGATATTCATTAGTATCACGTCCACAAATTATTCTTGCACTACATGCCAAGAATTATTCGTGTAATCATCAATGGTCATGACTATACCGAATTATCCTTGGTCATAATCATACCAATCAACAGTCCATCTATACACGTAAGCCAAAGATGACTTTCATCATAATATAAGTATGAGGATGATGACAATGACATAATAATTCAATAAAACAAGTTCAAGAATAAATTTTTAAAGATTTGTAATTTAATTTATCCAGAAATCAATAATGTCCAAATTTTCAACATGATACTGCTTTGTAGTGTAAAATTTAAGAATAATATCCATTTATCAAAAATAATTTGGACAGAAAAGAAATAAAGTTTTCGGTGAATAGTACCCCGTAAATAGTACTTCGGGAATAGTACCCCGTGAATAGTAACCCGACATGAAAAGTGCCCCGAATACCCGAGTGAATAATATTATAGTGAATAGAAAAATCGGGTGAATAGTAACATATGAATAGTAACTCGTGAATAATACCCCGGCATGAAAAGTGCCCCGAATACCCGAGTGAATAATATTATAGTGAATAGTAAAATCGAGTGAATAGTAACCCGTGAATAGTAACTCGTGAATAGATCTTGGGTGAAAATATTGATATTTAATAAGAAAGTTCATATCAATATTCAATAAAATGATCTTTGGATGAAGCCTTAAAACTTACGGATATTCCACTAATTTCAAGGATTATAGAAGCAATTCTTACCATAGTAAGTTTAGATTTAAGAATATGAAAAGAATTAACATCTACAAAGGCTATGAATGGATTTTCACAATAAATACGGTATGTAATCCAGTAGAGATAGGTTATTCAGACATACTTAAAGGATGAATACGAAAATAGTATTCCTTATGAATGCGAAAGAAATAATACCCTTATGAATACAACAAATAATATCCCTTACCTTAGTAGAAAATTTGGATACTACAAAAGTGAAGTAGCGATTACTCTTCTTCTCGCTTTCTCTATAGTTTTTCTCTCTATAGTGTCTCTTGTGAATCTCGATTGAATTAGTGAGAATGAAAGAAGAATTAAGCTTCATTTATAGGAGAATGGACTAAATAGTAACTAATTCACGAACGGTCCAGATTGATTCACTATTAGAGCAGACGGTCCATATTGATTACTATTAAAACCACAACCCGACTCATCCAAATTGATTTACTTTTAAAACCACCACCGACTATGGTCAGATTGATTACTTTTAAAACCACCAAACCGGTCCCAGATTGATTAACTATTAAAACCACCATCAATGGTCCAGATTGGTTTAACTTATTATTATACTTTAGTACCCCTAAAGTTTTCGAGTTTGCATTATTCCCCTCAACTTTTGTAATTCACATATCTTTAATAAACACATTCTTAATACTTCAACAATTATTCATCATTAATATTATAACTCACAATATTTAATAACCGTGTCGTTCACATGAAAGAGGGCTTTCAGATAAGGATTTCTCCTTATTGGGCGTATGATTAGTGACCAAACCCTCATCGATGAACTTCTAGACATTGTCAATATTGCAAATAATAATATGAATAACTTTGTCATCTCAATTATTGATTTAATAATATAACATATTATGCGGATGATCTTGTGATAATAATTGAATCAATAATATGAGAGATATGATGCAACAATTCTTCGTCGCGATAATTGAGTATAAGCGAGTGACTTTTCACGTAAGCATTAATAATCAATACTGGTATGCTACTCTTAACTGACGCCAGACATTCTTTGTACTTTACCAATAGGGTAGTTTAACGGTTTAACGGTAAAACTTCCACCGTTATTTTTATAAAAGATATTTACGTAGTTTTCTAACCACGACAATACTTAGTTGTGGGGTCCACCAATGATTGTGTCGTCGTACGAATATTCCCTTCTAAAATGAATATTCTCCGACCAATCGAATATTTACTGACACAACGAATATTTTATATCAACTTGCTTACTTTGTAAAATTTTGAAATATTACCCACAACTATAACATTATATCATATCCACACTATAATATTCAAAAATATATTTTGATAAAAATTATTCTTTATTCAAAAAAAGTTGGGGTCTTACAGTACCAAACTGTAATAAGTCTAGCCCCTAATGTGTAATTATCGAACTATATTTTTCTATAAATAGAGAGCTAAGTTCATTAGTTCTTCACCAATTTAAACCAAGTTATAATCAAGTGTTAGAAATAGAAAGTTCTTGTGAGTATACTTAGTGTAGTGCAAGATTTCCTCAATATAATCTCCACTAGTCCAGTCATAACTACTCTCCTATTAAGGTAATAAAAGTGTAGCTAGGTCGAGCGGGGATAACAAGGGAATAAAATGATGGTATGTGACTGTTGAAGTTTCTCAATACATTATAAAACAGCATGATAATATATGATTATATTGAGGACTTAAAATGTGTGTGTCGTATTTTATACATCATTTAATAGTTGATTTCGGTGAACAACAATAAGGCGATGAGAACCCGACTTTGGAAGAGTAAAAAATGCACCCCATTAAAATGAGGAGGACCGAATTGTACTGGGAGCTTAAAGGGTGTGTTGTCATTATCATACATGATGTCTAACCACATACAAAATCATGTTATCATGAGATATAGTTGTGCGCATCCACTTGCTGACTATATCTATGAGCATTATCTATATAATCTTGGAGTATGGTTGGAATATAATTCTTAGTTTGAGACAATGGAGATAATTATATGGCAAAAATATACACACCATTAGAATGAATATGATAATAATCTTCTCGTTCTTCTTTTGGGTCTATTGGGTCAACCAAGGTTAATTCTCAAGTCCTATGATATCTATTATAACTTAGATGCATGGCCTCCCATGTATGATAGCTTCCTTGAGCATTTTCCAAATATTTTAATTTTCTAAAACAGTTATCAACTGTATCTTTATGTTAAATATCATTAGTTTGGAGTGTGAGTACTGTTATTTGTATTGAAACTTACAGCTTATGTATTGTCATATTTTGCACGACAATTTAATAGTTGTAAATAGAAAAATTTGTATTTGAATTCTGTACCATGTCTTTTGGTTACTCAAGATGGGTTGTGTAAACCTATTTTGGGGACGTTACAACAGTAGTACGCAGTATGGCACAGTAACACACGGTATTTTATAATATCTCTGATTCTTGATTCTTACGTAAAAAGTCACTCAATATTCCATTCAATAATTGCCACAGTAGTTACTGCATAGTATCTTATATTGTTGATTCAATAATTGTTACAATAACATCTGCACCATATTTTATATTATTAAATCAATAATTGTCACGACACAGTTACTCATATTATTTGATATGATATAATTATTAGATAGCATTATTGGCAATGTCTATAAAATTTTGTCGAGGAAAGAGGTTAGGTTATTTAATTGCGCGTCAATAAGAAGAAATCCTTATCGGAAAGCTCCTTCTTTACTGGGAACGATCTGGTTGTTAATATTATGAATCTAAAATATTAATTGTGAATAATTATTGAAGAATAAAAAGTGTTGATAATTATTGTGTGGTGGATATTTGTCCAGTTTTTTTTATATTACAAATGGATGAAATTAACATGAGACATTTGTTGAAAGTTTGACTTATTTTTTCATAGAACCACAATTATCTTCTCCGGTAAAATATTCATTCAAATATATTATTATAATATTACATTATAATAGTATAATGTGATAATATAATAATATAATTTTATAATTTAAATAGTAATATTATTATAATAATATATAATTTCCAACAAATGAATAAAAGGGGAGTGAAGGTTAGCATTTTAATTTTGAATTCTTTTTTTCAAAATCTTTACGTGTACTTAATATTTTCCAAATTGGTGGGTTTAGAATTCCTCCTGCAATTCATTTTCCAAATTGTGGTCCCTCAACCAATAAAAAAGTGTTAGTTAGGCAGAAAAAATTGACAGACGTTCTAAGGTTATCAAACGTAGCACGCCACCATCCTCCTATAAATAGGTTGTTCAGTTAAAAAATGAAACTCACACCAGAATCACAAAATTCTTCTTCTATAATATTGTGCATATTTATTTCTAGTATAAGAATACTTTGAGTGTAGCTAATAGTGCAAGATTTCCTCAAGATAATCTTCGTTATTCTAGTCATATATAGTCTCCTATTAAGGTAAAGGATGTTATTTTCTCTCAATACTCGTAAGAGATATCATTTTCTTTCATACTCCATATTATGTAAGTGATATTATTTCAATTTCTATTCCTAAATCTAAACTTATTATGGTAAGAATTACTTGTATAATTCCTGAAATGATTAGAAATTCATTGAGGTTTGCGCTTCATCTAATATCGATTCACTGGAATATTGTTCTAAACTTTCTTATTAAATTTCAATCTTTTCATGTCGAGATACTATTCATTCAGGGTACTATTCATGTCGGAGTACTATTCATCCAGGATACTATTCATGTCAGAGTACTATTCATGACGAAATTTAGTTTCTTTTCCTTGTCCAAATTATGTTTGAAATATGAATCTTAAATATCATTCTTAAATTTTACTCCACAATTAGATATTATGTTAATAATTTGGACTTTTTTAAACTCTAGATGTGACGCTCCCAAAATAGGTATACATCACCCATCTTGAGTCGCCAGATACATGGTACAAAAATATAAATACAACTTAATAATACAACAGTCGTGTAAAATACGAAAAAACATAATCTAAGAGTTTTAATACGTATATTGTCATCTAGACAGTATACAAACTCAATGAAGTTCTCATTACATTTATTATCACACTATTTAATAGAATAGTGACGACTACTAATGCTATCATACGGACCATCACTCCGTTCCCAGGCTTCGTCCAAATTTATATTCTCATTTCACAGAAGAGAACGGTGAAAGAAAGGGTGAGCTCAACTAGCCTAGTAAGAAATATTATGACTAAAATAATGCGAGAATAAATTATCCTTAGTCTTTAACAATGTTAAAGCGATAAAATGCAATAGACATCAAGTTTAAGCTGCGGTGAACAAGAAATCCATTAGAAGAGTCAGTAGAGAATAAAATCTACTATCTACATGGTGCTAAAATATTTTCATCAATTTTTATCGTTGAGACTCGACTTAATAAATAAAACACATCATCTAATCATCCACATTACTACGGCCGAGGATATTCATTAAATCATCAATGGTCATGATTATACCGAACAATCCACGATCATAATCATACCAAAAAGCGTCCCATCAATGCATTATGTGCTCACGAGGACTTTTAGCACATCATTCGTTACATTACGATGCCATGATTATACTTAGAATAATCTCAGTCATAATCATACCAAGTCCATTTATGCACGTAAGCGGAGATGACTTTCATCACAATATAAGCATGAGGATGATGACAATAATATAAGCATTAATCAAGCGAAAACAAGGATAAATATTAAAGACTTTAAATTTATCCAAATATTATCCATCACTTAAATAACTCATAATCTAATATTGTTAATATTATAAAAATATTTTAATCACTTCTTAAACTTATAAACAATTTAATTTAATTGTTTTTACACTTTACCAAATAATGCATTTAATCATTCAAAAATGTCATACTCATAAGATTTCATCACCAATGATCAAATCCCTTATCAAAAATCTGCATATACCTTATATAGGATTTCCAAGCCATAAAATCCTATTTACCAATTTTCCAACTTCACATAACATATTTAATTCATAGGTTCGTAACTAAACCATTTTCATGAAAAATTACCAAATCAACTTATTATTTTTCTATCCTTTTTCCAAACATATATACATATATTTCACACACAAAAAGTATTTTTTTTATAATTTTTCAACTCCCTTAGGTATTTTTCAAAAATCGATTTCTAATTAATTCCTTAAGAAATTAGCTACCTCAAGTTTAACACCAGAAATTCCCAAATCTTGGCAGGATCTTACACCTGTTAACGTGAGCTTCTAATTTAAATTTTATGGTCGTGAGTTATAGAACTCAGGTTATAACGTTTTTAAATCGAAAAACCTAAATATTAAAATAGTCATAACTTGCTCATTTTAAGTCTGAATGAGCTCATTTTTGCTGTGAGGTACTTTATACCATATATTTTCTTCCTGAAAAGGCCGAATTTTCTCACAAATTAAGTGGCGAAAATTTCCTTTTAAATTCTCAAGCAAGAGTTTTTAGTACTTTCGAGTTTTGACTCCTTTGCTAAAATCAGTCCACAGGAAAATCTACAACAACTTTTCTAGTGATTCCACTTGGATAAGTTAAAAAACTCACAGATCTAACTTTAGAACTTGACCACACTCAAAAATTCAAAATATAATAGGAGATATGGTCAATTGAATTTCATGTTCCATTTTCACCAAAATCTTATTTTCAACCCTTTGTGATTTCTAAGTAACGTTCATGTTTTCACATAATAATCAACATAACTCATCATAACACTTACTAATACTACATATACCCATGATTTTCATCAGTCCAATGCTTTTATTATGACTTTCATCATAATCCACGTAAACAGATCATTTCTACAATTTAATAAGAAAAGAATATAAAGGATCATTCACCATCCATGTGATAATCCACATATACAAGTTATTCCAACAGAATAATAAAGAATGGAATAACAGAAGAATTCACCATGCATGCGATAGATCGCACAGACAGGTTATTCCAACAGAATAATAAATAATGGAACTAGGTCATGTTGTAAAATCCCAAATTTTACGAATAAAGATTTAATTTTCTCAATTTTTTTTTATTATTATGGTGTGTACTTGAGATAATATTATGGTTGTGGGTAGTATTTATAAATTTTGCAAAGTATGCAAGTTGTTGTATTATATTCGATTGGTCGGAGAATATTCGTTTTAGCAGGGAATATTCGTACAACGGCACAATCATTGGTGGACCCCATAATGGAATTATTGTTGGATCGAGAAAGCGATAAAAATATTTTTATGAAAATAACGGCGGAAGTTTACTCAATTATCTTGTTGAACAACTTCGGTAGTAAAGAAATACGATGAATGTGCAGTGGTAACATAGTAGCATTACGATATTGATTATGATCTTACGTGAGAAAACACTCGGTTTTGTTCAATTATTGCTACTGATAGTTCTTTGCGTAGTATCTCGCGTTATTTGATTCAATTATTATCGATTGTTATATTATATATATAAGTTTGGTTTTATTAGTATTATTAGTGTAATAAAAGCAGAAAAAGCTTTTTATATAAAGCAGAATACTTTTATAAAGTTATTCGTTTTATTAAGCAATAATTAGAATATATTATATTCTATTATGCGTAGTGTTTTGCATAGTAAAATCTTTTTATATAAAATGAGAATACTTTTATAAAGTTATTTATTTTATTAGATAATAATTAAAATATATTATATTTTTTATTATCATAAGTACATGCGTAGTAAATTTTTTTATATAAAATAGAATACTTTTATAAAGTTATTTGTTTTATTAGACAATAAATAGAATATATTATATTTTATTTAAAAAAAATTGTTTTATTAGAATATTTTATTAAATCAATCTGGATAGTCCAGTTTAAAAAGTAAATCAATTTGGACCGTTCATGGATTAATTCTTATTCGATCCATTCTTCTATAAATGAAGCTCATTCCTTCATTATTTCTTACTAATTCTTTGAAACTCTAGAGAGAGAAAGCGTAGAGAGAATTATTCTTCTATCTTGAGCGTAATTTTTTAGCGTTTAAGAAAGCTTTTTGGCGTGGTGCAAGTAAGTTTCTTCAAGTATATCCCCGCTACTGGTGAGTACTCTTCTTTATAAGGGGTGGGTATTATTTTTTCATATTCATGAAGAGAACTTCTTTTATTCCATTCTTTATTATTACGTTGGAATAACTTTGTATCGTGATTACCCTATACTTGGTGAAATTCTTCTATTATTCCATTCTTTATTATTACGTTGGAATATCCTCTCAATAAGCGTTTTTACCTGGGGACCTAATTAAAATCTTTATTATTCTCGTGGAATATCCCGTCATGCATTTTACGAGACTTGGATCCGTTATTTATTATTACATTGGAATAACACATACATCTGCCAATCTGCATGCATGGTGATTTCATTGTTATTCCATTCTTTATTATTCTGTTGGAACATCCGCCGGTGCAAATTTTACCGACTTTGGTTTCGTTATTTATTATTACGTTGGAATAACTGCCTACATCATAATTCTGCATGTATGGTGATTTCTTTTGTTATTCCATTCTTTATTATACTCGAGTTGATTAAAGTTTTGACTCTATAATCCATGAAATTAGTGGAATATCCTTGATATTTTGCGCTTCATCTAGTATCTTTTCATGGAAATATATTTTTCTGAGCATTCTTGAATTTTACTCTACAAAAAGTATGATGTTGACAATTTGGACGTTATTAGTTCTGGATAATTTAATTCTTGAACTTATTTTATTGAATTCTTATATCATTGTCATCATCCTCATGTTTATATTATGTTGAAAGTCATACATGGCTGTATTGCATAGATGGACTTGGTATGATTATGACCGAGAGATTATTCGGTATATTCATGGTAGTAATGTTACAAATGATGTGGAAAAAAGTCCTCATTGGCCCGTAGTGCATTGATGGGCGCTTTTTGGTATGATTATGGTACATGGATTCTATTTGGCGAGGGAGCAAAGATGAATTATTTTATGGCATGATCGGGGATCAGTTGATGAAAACACGATTATCTTTGGCCCGTAGTGCATGAATAATTCGTGGTCGTGATACTAAATAATATCCTTGGCCTGTAGTGCAGGGATGATTTAATGATGTGGATTATTTATTAAGCTGAGTCTCAGCGATAAAAGTGATGAAAAACTTTTTAAATCATAAAAGATAGTAGATTTTATTCTCTACTTAACTCTTTTAATAGATTGCGTGTTCCGCTACAGTTAAACTTGATGTCTATTATATTTTATCAGTTTAACATTGTTGAAGGCTAATGATATTTATTCTGTATTATCTTAGTCATAATATTTCTTACTGGCTAGTTGAGCTCACCCTTTCTTTCACCTTTATTCTTGAGGAAATGAGAAGCGTGGCGGGACTAGTCGGGGAGCGGAGTGACGGTCCAGATGATAGCGATAGTAGTCCTCACTATTACATTAAATAGTGTGACAATAAATGTAATGAGGACTCCATTGAGTGTGGATATTGTCTAGATTACAATATTTTTATTAAAACTCTTAGATTATATTTTGTCGTATTTTACACGAATCGTTGTATAATTAAGTTGTATTTGAATTTTGTACCATGTATTTGGCGACTCAAGATGGGTGATGTATACCCTATTTTGGGGGCGTCACAATTGGTATCAAAGCTTAGGGATATGATCCACGGGTGAGATGTGAGACAAGAACTAGGAGGAGAGGCGGGAATTTCCTTGTTAGTATGACTTACCTAAGTTTATTTGATATTTAATTGGTTGGTCAGAGTATAGGGATTATATGTGATATGTTAATTAACCCTTGTTTTGTGGCAGTATTTGAAAATGGCATCCGAGAATGTTGAGAACATCAATGAAGCACAGGAGACCGTTGAGTCTCCACTAATCAATAATCAAGATAATGTGCATCAAGAAGGTGATAATCCTAATGCAAACAACAACACTGACCAAATGATGAACGATGGAATGTTTTGAGGCTTCATTCAATTCATGCAACATCAGGCGAGAGTGGCTCCTGTCCAAAATGTAGGTGGAAACACTAACAACTCTCGGACGGTCACCGCCAAACGGTTTAAGGAGTTGGGACCATAGGAGTTTTTGGAGAGCGAAACCACTTAAGGCGGAGGCGTGGATAAAGCGAGATCAACAAGATATTTGATGTCTTGGGATGCTCCGAGGAGCAAAAAGTTCTTTGCCACCTTCATGTGTTTGCGCAGGAGAGGCGGATTACTTAGTGGGAATCGTAAAGCGTACTCAACTGCCATGACCGAAGATGTATTGGGAGAAGTTCAAGAAGCATTCAACGACAAGTACTTTCCGAAAGTATTCGCTATATGAAAGAGGTAGAGTTCATTAAAGCTGGAATAAAACAAAATGGACCAGTGTCGCATGAAGACGAAGCCAAATTTGCTTAGAGTTGTCCGATTTGCGTCCAATTTGGTTGATAATGAGGAGAGAATGACGTGAATGTTTCTAAGAGGTTTGAAACCCAAGATACGACAATATCTTATCTCTCATAAACTGTGTTTGTATTCAGATGTTGTTAATAGGGATCAATTATTGGAGCGCGATAATGAGTCAACCCTACCAAAAGAGAGCAGCCGGCAAAATGGTAATACCAGTGATAATAGTCATCGAAGTAGTGACAATAAGCATGGAGGGAATCAACATGCCAGAAATGGTAACCACTTGGTGGTAATCATGGCCAAAGCAATAAGAATGGACATTTCAAGAAGAGGAGATTCAACAATGATGGAAAGACGTTAAGACTGCACTGTTGTTAAGGAAGGAGAACAACCACCTATCATATGCTTCAAATCACGGAGGGAGGACACATCACCAAAGCTGGCGATGTCGTCCAAAGCATGTTATAATTGTGGAAGAGAAGGTCACTGGCCGATTTTGTCGTTCACCAAAGACAAGTTCGGTAGGATAGAGGCACCAAAGGCGTAACATCGCGCCAAAGATGTTGGCTCATTTGTCATTGAAGATTACGATCGTAGCATTGATATCATTGTGGAAGAAGCTTAACGTGGTAGTTGACGCGTTGAGTAGAAGATCGTATGCGTTTATGAGTGCAAATATACAAACCTATATGAAGATAACGAATATAAGATTAGAACCTACGTGAAGATTATATTTTATTTAAAAGATTTTTGTTTTATTAGAATTTTTTATTAAATCAATCTGGACTGTCCGTTTAAAAGTAAATTGATTTGGACCATTCATGGATTAGTTACTATGAAGTCCATTCTTCTATAAATAGAAGCTCATTCCTTCATTATTTCTTACGAATTCACTGAAACTCTAGAGAGAGAAACTGTAGAGAGGATTATTCTTCTATCTTGAGCGTATTTCTTTAGCGTTTAAGAAAGCTTTGAGCGTAGTGCAAGTTTCTTCAAGTATATCCCCGTCCTACCATCGGAGTACTCTTCTTTATAAGGTAAGGGGTATTTTTTTTTTATATTCATGAAGAGAACTTCTGTTATTCCGTTCTTTATTATTCTCATTGGAAAAACACGTATACGCATGGTCTACCCTATACTTGATGAAATTCTTACATTATTCCATTCTTTATTATTACATTGGAATATCCTGTCATACATGCATTTTACGCTGGACACTGGTTTAAAATCTTTATTATTACATTTGGAATATCTTGTGCGTACATTTTACGCCGGACTGGTTCCGTTATTTAATATTACATTGGAATAACTAACATACATGCAATACCGCATGCATGGTGATTTCTGTTGTTATTCCATTCTTTATTACTGTTGGAACATCACGCGATTGTGAATTTCACGACGACTGGTTTCGTTATTTATTTTTCTGTTGGAATAACTTTATGCATGTCTGAAATACCGCATGCGTGGTGATTTCTTTTGTTATTCCATTCTTTATTATACTCGGTTGGTTAAAGTTTTGACTTCTATACTCCATGAAATTAGTGGAATATCCTTGATATTTGCTCTTCATCCGATATCTTTTCATGAAAATATTCTTACGAGCATTCTTGAATTTTTTACTACAAAGAAGTATCGATGTTGACAATTTGGACGTTATTAGTTCTGGATAATTTAATTCTTGAACTTGTTTTATTGAATTCTTATATCATTGTCATCATCCTCATGTTCATATTATGTTGAAAGTCGTATGTGGCACTGTGATTGTATAGATGGACTTGATATGATTATGACTGAGGATTATTCGGTATAATCATGGTAGTAATGTTACAAATGATGTGGAAAAAGTCCTCATCGGCCCGTAGTGCATTGATGGGCGCTTTTGGTATGATTATGGCTATGTATTCTATTCGGCCGAGGGAGCAAAGATGAATTGTTTTATGGCATGATCGGGATAGTTGATGAAAACATGATTATCTTTGGCCGTAGTGCATGAATAATTCGTGGTCGTGATCTTAAATAATATCCTCGGCTTTGTAGTGCGGGGATGATTTGATGATGTGGATTATTTATTAAATTTGAGTCTCAAATGATAAAAGTGATGAAAAACTTTTAAATCATAAAAGATAGTAGATTTTATTCTCTACTTGACTCTTTTAATAGATTGCATGTTCCATTCTTGATTAAACTTGATGTCTATTGTATTTTATCGGTTTAACATTGTTGAAGGCTAATGATAATTTATTCGCATTATCTTAGTCATAATATTTCTTCTTGGGCTAGTTGAGCTCACCATTTCTTTCATTGTTTCTTCTTGAAATGAGAGCGTGGCGGAAACTAGTCGGGGAGCGGAGTGGCGATCCGGATGATAGCGATAGTAGTCCTCACTATTACATTAAATAGTGTGACAATAAATGTAATGAAGACTCCATTGAGTGTGGATATTATCTAGATTACAATATTTTATTAAAACTCTTAGATTATATTTTTGTCATATTTTACACATTGTTGTATAATTAAGTTGTATTTAAATTTTGTACCATGTATTTGGCGACTCAAGATGGGTGATGTATACCTATTTTGGGGCGTCACACACGTCAGAACGTACGTATTATATGAGCAGTTATTCAGCAGAATAATAAGGAATGGAATAACAATAGCTCTCTTCATGAATCTGAAAAGAAATAATACCCCTTACCTTAGAAGAAACTGGATATTAGAAAAGTGAGGTAGCAGACTTCTCTTCTTCTTTCTCTCTATAATTTCTCTCTCTAGAGTTTTGGTGAATTCGTAAGAAATAATGAATGAATGACCTTCTATTGATAGGAGAATGGACTGAATAATAACTAATTCACGAACGGTCCAGATTGATTTACTTTTAAACGGACGGTCCATATTCATTTACTATTAAAACTTAAAGCAACTGTCCATACTGATTCACTATTAAAACTTTAAACTAGCGATCCATATTGATTCACTATTAAAACTTTAAACCAGCGATCCATATTGATTTACTATTAAAACTTTAAACCAACGATCCATATTGATTTATTATTATAATTTTAACCAACGGTCTGAAAAATTAGCACATTTCCTTATGGAATAATATTGTACCCAAAAATGATTTGAACCGAAAAGAAATATATTTTTTGGGTGAATAGTACTTTCGAATAGTAACCAAGTGAATAGTACTTCGAACACGAAAAGTGTCCCAAATCTTAGGAGAGAACAATACTAGAGTGAATAGTAATCGGGTGAATAGTAACTCGTGAATAGTACTCCGACACAAAAAGTGTCCCAAATACCCGAGTGAATAATACTAGAGTGAATAGTAATTGGGTAAATAGTAACCAGTGAATAGTAACTTGTGAATAGTACTTCGACACAAAAAGTGCCCCGAATACCCGATTGAACAATATAACCTCCAGACATCAATTATTATCGAAATAAATGTCGATTTCCACTAACACAAATAATACCAACACAATGGAACTATCAATTTCACCTTTAATCAACACGAATTTATTCATCATTAATATTATAACTCACAATATTTAACAACCAGGTCGATCTCAGGAAAAAGGGGGCTTTCCGATAAGGATTTCTGTGACGCCCCCAAAATAGGTATACACAACACCCATTCTGAGTCGCCAAATACATGGTACAAAAAGCAAACTACAACTTGATAATACAAATGTCGTGTGAAATACGAATAATATATCTTGTGAGTTTAAATAATATTGTCTTCAGAGCAATATCTATACTCAAATAAATCCCCATCATAATTATTGATTCATTATTTTAAAAAATGGTGAGGACTACTAAACAATCTCTCTAAAACCTTCATTCCATATAATTACTAAGACTAGTACTCATTATATTCTCGCCTCGAGAGAAAAATGGAACAAAAGGAAAAGGGTGAGCTCAACTAGCTCGATAAAGAATATTATGACTAAGATAATATACAACAAATTATCGTTAGTCTTCAACGAGGAAAAATATAATAGAATACTGATAGACAACAAATTTTAAATCAATATTCATGAATGAAAATAATAATTCATTAGAAGAGTTAAGTAGAGAATGCAAACTACTATCTTCTATGTATGAATTTAAAAGTTCATCGTCTATCTTTTATCCTGTAACATCAATCGATATACATACGGAATCAAATATTCATCTTTGCACTACGTGCCAAAGATATTCATCGACTGGTCATGTTCATCTAAACACTGTTCATCTTTTACTACGGGCCAAAGATATTCTTCGAGAAATCATTCATCTTTGCACTACTGTGCCAAAGATATTCCATAATATCATCATTTAAAATGAAGATGATGAAAAATATTTTAAAGGAAAGCGAATCAAAGTGAAACAAAAGAATAATTATTAAGGATTCAGTATTTTAAACAATCCAAGTTCAAAAATACTTCATAAGTAATCAGTGGTGTAAAATTTAAGAATGATCAAAACATGGATACAATCAAAGCTAGTATCCATAATAGATATTTTAGACGAAAAAAGAAGAAATTTTATTTTTAGGTGAATAGTCAGATATCGTGAATAGTGTCAGTATCGTGAATAGTAACTTCGACACCAAAAGATAGAAATTCCACAAAAAACATCTTCACGCTTCGTGAATAGTACTACTAGACTTTGAATAGTAACTGAATGAAACTTCATGAATAGTAACTCGTGAATAGTAACTCATGAATAAGTAACCCGAGACATGAAAAAGTTCCAAATTTGATAAAAAGTTCCAACCAATATTTCAAAGATAATGATATTGAAGAAATAATATCATTTGAGAAGAAAATAACACCCCTTACCTCGAAAGAAAAAGATCTTACAGTTGAAACAGGATATAAAGCTATGACTTGAACTCTTGCAAGTATAGCAATACTCAAAGTATACTCAAAATACTCATAAGAATACGCTCGATAATATATAGAGAAAACTTGGGTTTCGGTGTGATTTTCAATTCTAACCCAAGCACCTATTTATAGGAAATCGCTTAGAACACCAAAGCGTAAAATTTAATAAATTAATATTATAATTTTTTCTACATCCTCCTACGCATCAAGCATCTGAATTCAGCAACATGACATGTGTTAAAGATGCCCACCAAACACAAAAAACGTTTTTGTGAATATAAATATTTAAAACTTCCAAAAATCAATTATTTTGAACTTGAACTTCAATAATTCATAATAAATAGCCATTTTATCATAAAATTGAATCTCGTGACTTTTATAGGAAATTCAATTTCTACAACTTTGCAGAAGAAAGTTTTTTCAAATTCCAAACAAAAATTGACCAAGAAATCTACATACGGACAATTTTACTGTGCTATAATCAAATTTCGGTCAAGAAATGGGGTCCACAGACATGTTTAACATGTTTTAAACATTTATTGCAACAAAAATACTCTTCCTCCTCGTATACTCATATATCCCACATTCATTGTAAAAAATATCACCAGTTAATATATTATTAAAATAATATATTTAAATGAATTATTTTATCGAGAAAAAGATAAAATATTAATTTTCAACAATTGTCATTTTAAAAATTTTCAACATCTATATCACATAAAATCAATATTTTCCTCATCATATAAATCAATAATTAATTATTCACAAATAATATTACGAGAATCACAATATTGACAACCGTGCGGTTCAGGAAAGAGGGCTTTCAATAAGAATTTCTTCTTCTCATGGCGTATGATTAGGTGACCAAACCTCTCCTTAGGCAGAACTTTCTAGACATTGCCAATAATGTTATCTAATAATATTATTCGAGATAATATGAATTATTGTTTCGATAATGAAAAATCTTGTGTAATGACAATTATTGAAACAACAACAATATAAAATATCAACGCAAAGCAATTATTAACTCGATAAAATATCGAATAAATAATTCACGTAACCATTATTGAGTAGTGCCTTCACGTAAGAATCAATAATTGGTGCAATACTGGTATCTTCTTGCTTTCGCTTCAACAACGCGTATTAGTGTGTTTTAACCACCGGGTATTCCAATGATGATTAGCAGTAATAACTACGTAGTTATTTAAAAACAACTTATATTTGTCGTTTTCTTCATCCAATCACTTTCCGTTATGGGGCCCACACATGGCTACGCCGTCGTACGAATATTCCCCGACAGTACGAATATTCCACGACCAAACGAATATTCCCGACGATAATGAATATTTTATAACCACTTGCTTATTTTGAAATATTTGCGTATTTAACCCTTAACTATCCACATTAATCAAATCAACCCTTACTATTTCAAAATAATAAATAAAGGAAATTCCTTTTTATTTAAAAATTTGGGGTCTTACAACCTCCTCCTTATGAAATTTCGTCCTCGAAATTGACGTCACGTACTGGTGTTTCAAAAAGGTGAGGATACCTCGCTTTCAATTCCGCTTTCAATTCCCGGTCATTTCCTCATATAGCATGATTCCTCCACAAAACTTTAACTTGTGGTATGACCTTTCTTAGCGTAGGGACGTGCTCCTTCATATCCAAGATCTTGACAGTACCTCCTCATACGTTAAGTCTTCTTGTTATCTCGTCCGGTTCTAACTTCAATAACGTGGTTCGGGTCGTCCACATATTTACGTAACATCGATCGTGAAAAGCGTTATGACACGCGCGTCATACTTGGCGGTAAAAGCGAGTTTATAGGCCACAGTTCTATTCGATCAAGAATTTCAAATGGATTAATAAATCGAAGGTTTGAGCTTTCTCACCTCACCGATTCTCGCTTTTGAAATAACAACTTCTTCACCTCCTTCTTCAAATTCATCGACTTCCGATTGTGTAGCGAGCGACTTTAACTTTATCGATTAAAGTCGATTATACTCGTATATCATCACGTGGGTAACTAGAGTTTTCATCTCCATCTCTATTATTTGTAAATTATTGAAATGAGTCTTTGACAATATCGTATTTCAGACTTGTATACGATCTTCTACTCAACACGTCAGCTACCACGTTCGCTTTTCCAGGATGGCATGGTCAGAACATGTGTTGAAATGAGTCTCCTCTTGAGTTCTTCGAAGCTCTTCCCACATTCCTTGCTCCATTCAAATTTTGTATCTCTACAAGTCAGCTGCGTTAATGGAATAGCGATTCGAGAATATCCTTCAATGAATCTCCGATAATAACCAACTAAGCCTGAAAGCTACGTATTTCGATTCTGAGCTTAGGTTGTTCTCAAACGTGACTCATATCCCAACCTTGGATAAGACGTTACAATGACACCTATCGGTTTACTATCGAGCGCGAATATGGTGTCCCCATGGAGAGTCCGGCGGTGCATTCCACAAAGGAAATCACCGGATAAAGGCTCGGTACCAAATTTATAGTTGAATTTTTAACTCCTGAAGTTCAATAGGAGCCATTCGATATGAGATTTTAGAAATGAGTTTTGTACCGGGTTCAAATTCGATATAAAATTTAATATCAGGCTTTGGGAGTAAGCCAAGAAATTCTTCAAAAAATACGTCAGGAAAAATCAATAACAACAAGAATATTATTCAAATCGGCGTGTCTTTATTCAAATCCATAACATGGACTAAGAAAACTTGACATCCGTAATAAACGAATGACTTCATGGCTTGATATGAAAATGTTTGACTACAATGGTTTGATTGCTTGAATTGAATAACAGAGTTGCTTAGGAATATGAAAACTAACAACCTTACAAAAGCAATCAATTTGGCATGATGAGTAGTTAACCTTAAAATCACATCAAAAACAAATATCTCTATAGAAATAAGGTTAACGGTAATGTGATAGTGCCAACTTGAATCAAGCAAGATTTTTAAACAACGGATGTAATGAAAGTTTCTTCTAATGGAGTCTCCACAGATAGGTCAAAGTTTAATTTCTCCGTAGTCAAGTTCAAACGTTGGCGCAAGTAAGAGAGATAAAAGAATGGGTAGAACCAATATCTAGTAAGGTATATACTTGCAAGAATTTATAATTAACTAACTTGCGTTGCTTAACCGTTCGGGTTCCTCGCATTTTGACCGATCAACAAACGCTTCTTCCCGGAATCGTTGACTTTGACTTTTACAGGGACGATCTTTTGAGTCACCGTCCCCTCATTGAACTAGGTTTCACATTGCATAATCTCGGCGATATGTCCTTCCTTTCCACAATTATAGCATACCTTGAGCTGTTGTGGGCGGTTTGGTGATATGTCCCTCTTTTTCGCGATTTGTAGCATATAATGGGTGGTCGTTCTCCTCCTTAAAACTAGTTCTCTGTTGGCGTCTTCACATGGTCGTTGTTGAATCTCCTCTTTTAAAATCTCCTCCCACTTCGCTTCTTCTATTTTCATGGCCACGATTACCACGGAGTGGTTACCGCCTTTGTCCAGTATTCTTCTTTCTCCGTTGGTTATCGTTATTACGATGTTCGCTATCTTGGTATGATCACGGTTATGGTCCTCGGTTGAACGTATTACTCGTTATCTCATTTCTAACAATTGAGCCCCTTGACAACATCTGAATAGAGAAAATTTATGAGAAATGAGATCTTGGCGTATGTCGGGTTTCAAACCTCTCGAAACATCCGCGTCATCGTTCCTCATTCTCCACCAAATGAGGTGCAACCTGGATAACTCCGCGAACTTCGCCTCGTCTTTGGGGGACACCATCATGTTATTACGCTCTAGTCTAATAAACTCCACTTCCTTCATATGAGCGAATACTTTCAGGAAGTACTTGTCGTTGAACTGCTTCTACGAAACGTCTCCGGCGACATCTTTGAGTGCGAAATTTGGATGGATGGAGTACGCTTCATGATTCCCACCGATGAATCTGCCACGCGGAACATAAAGGTGGCGAATGGAACTTCTGTTCTCCGTGCATCCCAAGACATCGAATATCTTGTTTGACCACGTCTCGCCTTAATCGGATCCGCTTTCCCTGTAATTCGGTGGTCCCAACTCTTCGAAAGCACGCATTTGTGACCACCCGTGAATTGCTATCATTTCCTCCTGTATTTTGAACACGAGTCTCCTCGTCGATTTTGCATGAATCGCAAAAAGCTTCTAAACATCCTCGTTCATCATCTCGCTCGATTGGTGTTGTTCACGGGAGGTACATTGTCACTGTTGCACGTTCTCCTCGTTGGTAAAATCAGAGCATCTCCACGGTCTCATTTACTCCATTGTTAATATTCTCATTCGACATTCTCAAATCTTGTCATAAAACAAGGGTTAATTAAGGAAATCAATATATCACATAATATCCCTATATCTTAACCAACTAACAAATAAGCTTAGGTAGGACACCTTTAGCGAAGGATTTACTCGTCTCTCCTCCTAGTTCTATTCCACGATCTCCGCTTGGAGATCATATCCCTAAGCTCGATACCAATTGTGGCGCCCCCAAAATAGGTATACACAACACCCATTACGAGTCGCCAAATACATGGTACAAAAAGCAAACTACAACTTCAATAATACAAATGTCGTGTGAAATACGACAATATATCTTAATGAGTTTAAATATAATATTGTCTTCAGACAATATCTATACTCAAATAAATCCCCATCATAATTATTGATTCATTATTTTACAAAAATGGTGAGGACTACTAAACAACTCTCTCTAGAACCTTCATTCCATACCCCGACTAGTACTTTTTACATTCTCGCCTCACGAGAAGAAAAATGGAACAACAAGGAAAAGGGTGAGCTCAACTAGCTCAATAAAGAATATTATGACTAAGATAATATACAACAAATTATCGTTAGTCTTCAACGAGGAAAAAATATAATAGAATACAATAGACAACAAATTTTAAATCAATATTCGCAGTGAAATAATAATTCATTAGAAGAGTTAAGTAGAGAATGCAAACTACTATCTTCATGTATGAATTTAAAAGTTCATCGTCTATCTTTTATCACGTAACATCAATCAATATACATCCGGAATCAAATATTCATCTTTGCACTACTGCCAAAGATATTCATTAGTTGGTCATGTTCATCTAAACACTGCTCATCTTTGCTACCACGCCAAAGATATTCTTAGAAATCATTCATCTTTGCACTACAGCCAAAGATATTCCATAATATCATCATTTAAGATGAAGATGATGAAAAATATTTTAAAGGAAGCGAATCGGTGAAACAAAAGAATAATTATTAAGGATTCGTATTTTAAACAATCCAAGTTCAAAAATACTTCATAGTAATCAGTGGTGTAAAATTCAAGAATGATCAAAACATGGATACAATCAAAAAGCTAGTATCCATAATAGATATTTTAGATGAAAAAGAAGAAATTTCATTTTTGATTGAATAGTCTTGAAGTATTCGTGAATAGTCTTGTCAGTATCGTGAATAAAGGCCAGTATCGTGAATAGTAACTCAAGACACCAAAAAGATAGAAATTCCACAAAAAACATCTTCACGCTTCGTGAATAGTACTCGTGAAATAGTAGCTTCGTGAATAGTAACTCATGAATAGTAAACTCGTGAATAGTAACTCATGAATAGTAACCCAGAGCATGAAAAAGTTCCAAATTTGATAAAAAGTTCCAACCAATATTTCAAAGATAATGATATTGAAGAAATAATATCATTTGAGAAGAAAATAACACCCTTTACCTCGAAAGACAGATTCTTCTAGTTGAAACACAGGATATAGGCTATGACTTGAACTCGCATCGTATAGCAATACTCAAAGTATACTCAAAATACTCATAAGAATACGCTCGATAATATATAGAGAAAACTTCAGTTTCGGTGTGATTTTCAATTCTAACCCAAGACCCTATTTATAGAAATTGCTTGTAACACCAAAAAGCGAAGAAAATTTAATAAATTAATATTATAATTTTTTCTACATCCTCCTACGCATCAAGCATCTGAATTCAGCAACATGACATGTGTTAAAGATGCCCACCAAACACAAAAAACGTTTTTGTGAATATAAATATTTAAAACTTCCAAAATCAATTATTTTGAACTTGAACTTCAATAATTCATAATAAATAGCCATTTTATCATAAAATTCGAATCTCGCGACTTTTTATAGGAAATTCAATTCTCTACAACTTTGCGGAAGAAAGTTTTCCAAATTCCAAACAAAAATTGACCGAAATCCACATACGGACAATTTTATGTTTATAATCAAATTTCGGTCAAGAAATGGGGTCCACCGACATGTTTAACATGTTTTAAATATTTATTCAACAAAAATACTCTTCCTCCTCAGATACTCATATATCCCACATTCATTGTAAAAATATCACCGTTAATATATTATTAAAATAATATATTTAAATGAATTATTTTATCGTAAAAGATAAAATATTAATTTTCAACAATTGTCATTTTAAAATTTTCAACATCTATATCCACATAAAATCAATATTTTCCTCATCATATAAATCAATAATTAATTATTCACAAATAATATTATGAGAATCACAATATTGACAACAGTGCGGTTCAGGAAGAGGGCTTTCCAATAAGAATTTCTTTTTCTTGGCCTTGCAATTAGGTGACCAAACCTCTCCTTAGACGTAACTTTCTAGACATTGCCAATAATGTTATCTAATAATATTATTCGGATAATATGAATTATTGCTTCGATAATGAAAAATCTTGTGTAATGACAATTATTGAAACAACAAAGAATATAAAATATCAACGCAGCAATTATTAACTCAATAAAATCTTTGAGCGATTAATTCTTGTAACCATTATTGAGTAAAGTGCCTTCTACGTAAGAATCAATAATTGGTGCAATCTGGTATCTTCTTGTTCAACAACAGCGTATTAGTGTGTTTTAACCACGGGTATTCCAACAAAGATAAATGGTGGTAATAACTACGCCGTTATTTAAAAACAACTTATATTTGTCGTTTTCTTCATCCAATCACTTTCCGTTATGGGGCCCACATGGTCATTGGCTTGTCATGCATACGAATATTCCACAAGCGATCACGAATATTCCACGACCAAACGAATATTCCCCAAGCGATAATGAATATTTTATAACCACTTGCTTATTTTGAAATATTTGCGTATTTAACCCTTAACTATCCACATTAATCAAATCAACCCTTACTATTTCAAAATAATAAATAAAGGAAATTCCTTTTTATTTAAAAATTTGGGGTCTTACAATTTCTCCTTATTAGGTATGATTAGGTGATCAAACCTCTATCGATGTGAGAACTTACAGACATTATGTAAATATTACAATTTAATAATATGAATAACTTTATCGTCTCAATTATTTATTTAATAATATATCATATTATCACGAGATGATCTTTGAGACAATAATTGAATCAATAATATGAGAGATATGATGCAACAATTCATCAGAGCAATAATTGAGTATAAGCGAGTGACTTCTCACGTAAGCATCGATAACAATCTAAGCGTGCTCTTATGAAACCACGCGTATTTTATCCGATTATTTTATAAAAACTTGCTTACTTTGCAAAATTTTCACATATCACCCTTAACTTTAACCTTTTATCAATTTAACCATTTACTAAATAGAATAATTATAAGAAAATTGAATACTTTCATTTCTTAAAATTCGGGGTCTCACATGTTCAACGACAAGTACTTTCCCGAAAGTATTAGTCACATGAAGGAGGTGGAATTCATCAAGTTGGAGCAAAACAATATGACAGTGTCGCAATACGAGGCTAAATTTTCAGAGTTATCCCGGTTTGCATCCCATTTAGTCGATAATGAGGAGCGAATGATGCGAATATTTCTAAGAGGTTTGAAACCCGATATACGTCAATACCTCATTTCTCACAAACTTTGTTTATATTCAGATGTTGTGAATAGGGCTCGATTATTGGAACGCGATAATGAGTCAAGACAACTGAAAAGCAACGACCAACAACACGATAATAATCGCATTCGGTGGCAGCAACGGCCATCGAACAATGATAACCATCGTGAGGGAAATTATCATGCCAAGAATGGTAACCACTTCGGTGGTAATCATGGCCAAGATAATAGAAGTGGAAAATTCAAGAAGAGAATATTTAATGATGATGGGAAGACGTTAGCAGCAGCACTAACACCAACAACAAATTCTAGGGGAGGAGAACGACCGCCAGTTAGATGCTACAGATGCGGAGAGGAGGGACACATAAGTCCAAACCGTTCACAGACTTCCAAGGTATGTTTTAGTTGTGGAAAAGATGGTCACATAGCTCGATTTTGTCTTGTAGCGAAATCAAGTCTAGCTGGGACGGTGGCAGACAAAACAAAGTCAGTGGTTTCAGGGAGAGCGTTTTTCGTGACTTCTCAAAAAGCGAGTAACCCGAACGAAGTTAGCACGGGTTAGTTAATTATAAATTCTTGCGAAGTCTATGCCTTTTAGATATCGGTTCTACCCATTCTTTTATCTCTCTTTCTTGCGCTCAACGTTTAAATTTGACCCTAGAGAAGTTAGACTTTGACTTATTGGATGAAACTTCGTTAGTAGAAACCTTCGTTACCTCCACTATTTATAAATCTTGTTGATTCAAATCGACACTTTCACGTTACCTGTCGATCTTATCTTTTTGAAAATACTTACCCTTGATGTGATTTTAGGAATTGATTGGTTAACTACTCATCATGCCAAAATTGATTATTTTCGTAAGGTTGTTAGCTTTCATATTTCTAACCAACCTGTTATGTGAATTCAAGCAACCAACCCACTAAAGTCAATCACTTTTATATTAAGCCATAAGTAAAGAGCCCTGAGCCTTTCGCTGGTGACTTCTTTGTGTGGAATGCACCGAAGCCAGACTTTCTGTAGGGGAAACCGTGAATAACGGTGGCAAGTTGATAGGTATCAATGTGGCATACTATCCAAGTCTTGGGATGAGAGTCAGAATTTTTTTTCTATCGTTAATAAATTTCCTGACGTATTCCTGAAGACTTCCTGGGCTACCCCCAGAGCGTGAAATCGAATGTTGTATTGACCCCAGTACAAAACCCATTTCTTCAACCCTTAAATATTTCTTCAACCAAAATGAACGTATAATGCGCCAAAGATGTTGGCTCGAGCTGTTGAAGATTACAACCATACCATTCAATATTATCGTGGAAAAAGTGAACGTAGTAGCTGATGCATTGAGTAGAAGATCGTATGCGTTTATGAGTGCGACATTGTTAACACAAAAACCCATTTCGTATAACTTTCAAATGATGGAGATAGAGTTAAAAACTCCAAGAACCTACGTGAAGATAACGAATATACAATTAGAACCGACTTTAATCGATAAAGTTAAAGTCGTTCAAGCTACAGACCCGGAGCTAATGAATACGAAGAAGAAGGTTCAAGAAGGCGTTATTCTAGAAGCAAGAGTCGATGAAAAGAGGAAATATCAACCCTCGATTTTATTGGTCTATTTGAAATCCTCGATCGAGTAGGAACTGTGGCCTATAGACTCGTTTTACCGCCAAGTATGTCGCGTGTTCATAACGTTTTTCACTTATCGATGTTACGTAAATATGTGGACGACCCGAACCACATTATTAAATTGGAACTAGACGAGATAGCAAAAGATTTAACGTATGGGGAGATACGTGTTAAAATCTTGGATAAGAAGGATCATATTCGACACTCAAAGGTTATACCTCAAGAGTTAGAATCTGATGAGGTATCCTCACCTCTTCGGCATACCAAGTACGTACGTAAATTTCGAGGGCGAAATTTCATAAGGAGGGGAGATTGTAAGACTCCGAATTTTATGAAATGAAAGTATTCAATTTTCTTATAATTATTATTTTATTTCGTAAATGGTTAAATTGATAAAAGGTTAAAGTTAAGGGTGATATTTAAAAATTTTGCAAAGTAAGCAAGTTGATATAAAATATTCGTTGTGTCAGGGAATATTCATTTTAACAGGGAATATTCGTACGACGACACAATCATTGGTGGACCCCAGAATGGAAGTATTGTCGTATTTAGAAAACGACAGAATTATCTTTTTATAAAAATAACGGCGAAAGTTTTACCGTTAAATTGTTGAACTACCCTAAGTAGTTAGTAAAAATACGATGTCTGCGTGGTTGCGTAGTAGCACTGCGGTATTGATTATTGATGCTTACGTAAGAAGTCACCGGTTATACTCAATTATTGCTACAGTAATTGCAACATCATATCTCTCATATTATTGATTCAATTATTGTCACAGTATCATCTGCATAATATGTTATATTATTAAATCAATAATTGAGACGACAAAGTTATTCATATTATTATTTGCAATATTGACAATGTCTAGAAGTTCTATCAAGGAGAGGTTAGGTCATCTAATTGCACGCCAATAGGGAGAAATTCTTATCGGAATGCCCCCTATTTCCTGTGAACGACCTGGTTGTTAAATATTGTGAGTTATAATATTAATGATGAATAAGTTCATATTGATTAAAGATGAATTGATAGTTCCATTGTATTGGGATTATTAGTGTTAGTGGAAATTGACATTTATTTCGATAATAATTGATGTATGGAAGTTATATTGACCAATCGGATAATTAATCGGATAAATGAGCAATTAATTTCTATTAATTCACATGTTTATCACTACAAGAAAATGCTCTATTAGCGGCCTTTATCGGTAATCGTAGTCGATCTCGAGATACCTATTAGCTTAATCGATTCTTTGATAGTCGATAGTCGTCAAGATAAAATCTGGTCGCTGATGTGCACACCAACGACCACTATTAGCGACCGATATATCTGCGACCGCTAGTAGCGACCGAATTCATCATTTGATTCACGATCCGAAATCAACATGGCTCGAGGCCAAAAGTCGCGGCGTGGTCCACGTGTCGGTGATCGCAATCAATGACGACATCGATGCGCGGTCATTGATGAATATCAGCGACCGCATGCGATCGCAGATTTGAAAAAACTAAAAAACCAGATTTTTTTTGTTTAGCAGAATTCCCAAAAAACATGTACCTGTTTTGTACCTGCTTTATCCCAACACACATACACAACAATATAAACATCTTACACAACAATGTAAACATCAATCGTCCACCGACACATACACCAAACTAGTATATAAACTATACAAACCTTTAAACCAATATGAATTGAATAAATATAAACAAATCTAATGTTTAAGTAACATGAATGAATATAAAGTGCAAAATTCTCAAAGAACTACAAAACATAGTTGTATCGATCGTCAAGCATCAGCGTCTTGATTAGCTTCTCCTTGATCACCCTGTAATTAACAAAATAATAAAACAAGTTACAAATATATACTAACTATGTTAATATTGGTATATTACGACAATATATACAACAAATTGATTTTATATACTCGTCGCCATCCCTATGTTGTGATCTCTGCTGCTGCTCATCTGCTTCGCTTGACTTAACTCCTCAAGACTCGAGCCCTTAGATGCCCGCCAAATATCTTGAAGATCTCGATCTCGACATATAGCTCTCACAGGTTAATAGGAGTATGAGCAATTTGGATGGCTTGATGACTGTGTAGACTGGGTAGAAGAGCATCCTGAGCCACTGAAGGATGGGCGTCGTCGTTGTCCTTGACCTTTAATGTAGTTCTTCTTCACAACAGACGCTCTCTCCCATAACTCTTGATCAATAGGCGGACGTGGGGTGCCTTCAGGATAGCGCTCATTCAATAAATGCTTATAAGTATCCTGTCATCATGTTAATAATTAAATAGTTAAAAATAAATTAATTTTGTAAGCATTGATAAACGACTTTGGACCAACAAGGTTTTCGACCTTTTGATAGATTAAACGACTTTGTATGCTCCATACAATATGGACAAGCCAACTTCCCGTGTGTACTCCATCCAGCTAACATACCATAAGCTGGGAAGTCACTTATAGTCCACATAACAGCTACCCTAAGGTTGAAATTTATTTTCGTTGCAACATTCAAAGTCTGTACTCCATCCTCCCACAATACCTTCAACTCGTCTATAAGAGGTCTTAAGTAAACATCTAAGTTCTTTCCAGGACTCTTAGGACCAGGAACCACGAGTGAAAGAAACAAGTATGGTTGTTTCATACACATCCAAGGAGGCAAGTTATGCGGAGTAACAAATCACGAAGCCAACATGAGTACGGAAGCAATTTGAGTGGTCAAACAGTTGAAACCATCGGTAGAAAATCCAAGCCTCACATTTCTAGGTTCCAATGCAAACCTGGGATGTGCTAAGTTGAAATCTTTCCAAGCCCCGCCCATCTCATGGATGATTTAGTTCTCCATCTTTATTTGGAGATTTCGCATGCCAACTCATATGTTCATTCTGTTCTTGAAGACATGTACAATCTTTTTAGCCGATGTGTTATTGGAAAATAACTTAGAATCTTAACTTAGGTATACTTGATTTTTTGTAGTCACACCCTCTTTATTAGGCCTAAACCGATCATGATCGCAAAACGTGCACCTTGTCATCTGTTAATTTTCCTTATAAAACAACATGCAATCGTTGAGACACGATCGATCTTTTGGTATCCAAGACCCAACTTCTTCACTATTTTCTTATAAAGTAATAGTTACTGTGTAATTTCTCACCGTCAGCAACATACTCTTAATGGCCTTCAAGAGCGACTCAAAACACTCATGGCTCATGTTGTGATCAACCTTGATGTTAAGTAATGTCGCCGCTGCACGCAGACAATGTACTGTGTTTGGTGCAACCATGCCACAATGGCTCGCTACCCTCGTCTAATAACTTAAAGAAGTCTTTGGCATGAAAATTCATAGGTTGCTTTCTCGCCTTTGTTCCCAATCAAAAAATCGCCCCGCAATATCATGAACCATTTCTTTCATTCGATGAGTACTCTTTGCCCGAATTGTGTACTTACGTGATGCCACCATCTCTTCTCCGCCCATGTGCCCACCAAAGATTCTTCGTAATTTTTAAGAACCCATAAACAAGTAAATGATAGTTTACCACGTCTCTGTCCATATAATTTACATTCTTACACTTCAAACATGGACATCGATTCGTGACTTACCATTCATACATTCCGGTGACTAAACGATATCTAAAAAACACTTGGCAACCACTCTAAATTCACCAGAATATTTATCTGGGCACTTGACTTTCGTCGTGCCATCCAACTACGGTCTGAATAGAGGTCCATGATTCCACGGTACCTACTACAGACAACATTATAAATGTTAACATATGACTTGAGCATACTTATAACCATATGACTTGAGCATACTTTTAAGCATGCATATGATTAACATTTAAGCATACTTGTAAGCATATGAGTTGAGCATACTTGTAACTATATGACTTGAGCATACTTGTAAGCATATGATTAACATTTAAGCATACTTGTAAGCATATGACTTGAGAGCATACTTGTAACCATATGACTTGAGCATATGCGCGGGACTAACTATTGAGTACATCTAAATTCGGGTAGGAAGTACTTTAAAGAGCTCATTAATCTCCCACACCATAAAGAGCTCGTTAATCACCCACACCAAAAAAAAATTTCGCCAGAGTTTCCCCTACAATATGGACTAGCCACATGCATGACGGCATGCATATATGGTCATTTCTAGGCACCCAAGACACAAACCAAGAGAAATATACAAATTCCCAATACAATAAGACCAAAATAATAACGATTGAATGCAAATTAAAGCAGTAAAAAAATCAGCAAATTAAATCAAATTCTTTGTTGAGATAAGGATGTTAGAAAGGACTCTATTTTATGTCTTACTGAACACTCATGGATTCTGAATCAGACACAGTCATATAAATCTGAACGGAAGCCAAAATCACAAAATATATATTTCCCCCATTTGTAATGGCAAACTTCAGAAAATTATGAATTCGTTACTATCCAAATCTGATATATATAATATATGTATTTAGTTTATTAGATTCATGATACAAGGGTAATGTATATGTATTTGGTCAAGTGATAATTATAAAACTGACTCTAGAAATGTAGTAGGAGTCCTATAAATTGTTGTAGTTGGATCATTTTATGTAAGTGAACTATAAGTGCTATCAAGTGAAATCAAGTAATCCTATTCCCAAATATCTTCGCTTTCTCCTAGTCTCTCTTTATTTTTCTACATTCATAATATCTACAATTGTACTTGCATACAAATAATACGGTCCTGGTAGTAATGAATTTCTGATGAAAATTTCCAGAAGCTCAAACACAATAGAATATTACCTAATCCACTAAGAGATTAATGCATGTAGTAGTATCTCTTTGTCAAATGCATTAGATGAAATCTGAAAAGTATTATACTGTATTCACCAAGAAGAGGTGGGGGATTTGGGGAATTTTTTCGTGAAGGGGTGGGGGTAAATTGAGGTGTTTCACCATCAAGCCAACTTAAAATACAATAACTGGAAACAAGAAAACTTGGCAACGTGAATCACTACTCAAATAATATATATTTCCCCCATTATGTCATTCACATATACATTCAGAAAATTAAAAAAATAATTCTAAAAAATAGACTTGTATTATTGCATAGTTAGGTTACTATGGGCGAATAGCGATGGCGATGGTAAGCGGCGTGTGGGTGGCGTCGTGCGTCGTCTTCTCCTTTTTTTTTCTCCCCCTTCTCCCTCTTCTCTCTATTCGATCTCCTTTTTTTTTTTTTCTCTCCGTGTTTGTTTAATGAATGGTAAACCGGTTACATTAAGTTTGATCGGTGATCGCACGCGGTCGGCCGATTATAAGGGTCATAAAAAAAACTACGCGCCAACATTTTCTGTCAAATTTTGGGTGGGAAATTTGTTCTAGCGACCAATCAGCGCTGATATCACTTAGCGAATGGATTATATAATGGTCGCTGATATCGGTCTCTATTAATAATATCAGCGATCGGATATGCGGTCGCTGATATAATTGGTCGCTGATAGACCTTTTTCTTGTAATGTATAACTATGTGTTCACATGTGTGTACTATTGATTCACATGTATGTACTATTAATGGAGGTGGTGCAAGATTGATAATACTTGCATGACTAGATTAAAAATGAAGGTATAGATGAATGTACTATACTGTAATTATTTTTTTCACATGTTTATAACTATTGAGTCACATGATTGTACTATTGATTCACATGATGTACTATTAGGGGAGGTGGTTCAAGTTTGATAATACTTACAGGACTAAATTAAAAATAAAAGAAAAGATGAATGTATTATACTGTAATATTTTGAGACCCAAAACGTGCAATTATTGAAACTATATTTTCCTATAAATAGAAGCTCATTATTCCTTCATTTCTCACCAATTCACTAAGTTTCACAAGAGCAATTATTATAGAGAGAAATTATAGAGAGAAAGAAGAAGAGAAGTCTGCTACCTCACTATTGTAGATATCAGATTTTCTTTCTAAGGTAAGGGTATTGTTTCTTTTCGTATTCATGAAGAGAGATATTTTCTTTCAATACTCGTAAGGGTTGTTATTCCATTCTTTATTATTCTGTTGGAATAACCTGTCTACGCGGACTACCGCATGCCTGGTGAATTCTTTTGTTATTTCATTCTTTATTATTATGTTGGAATAACCTGTCTACGCAGACTATCGCATGCATGGTGAATTCTTCTATTATTCCATTCTTTATTATTCATTGGAATAACTTTGCTCACGCGGACTAACGCATTTACGGTGAATGACCTTCGTATTCATTCCTTATTAAATTATGGAAATGATCCGCATCACGTGAATTACCAAAGCATGGAGGGTGAAAATCCATTTGTAGTTTCATATATTCTATTACACTTTCATTTGGTTAAAGTTTTGGCTTTATACTCCATGAAATTAGTAGAATATCCTCGATATTTCAAGCGCTTCATCCAAAGTATTTTCATGGAAATATTCTTACGAGCATTCTTGAATTTTACTCCACAAAACAAAGATCATGTTGACAATTTGGAAGTTATTGATTTGGATAAATTAAATTATAAATCTTTAAAATTTATCCTTAAACTTGTTTTATTGAATTATTATGTCATTGCATATCATCCTCACGCTTATATTGTGATGAAAGTCATCTTTCGCTTACGTGCGTAAAGGTGGACTTGGTATGATTATGATCGAGGATTATTAATATAATCATGGCCAGTAATGTAATGAATGATGTGGTAAAAAGTCCTCATTGGCACATGTAGTTCATTGATGGACAGAGTTGTTGGTATGATTATGACTAAGGATTATTTGGTATAATCATGACCTTTGATGATTACATGAATATACTTGGTTGTAGTGCGAGGATGATTCGATTTTATTTATTAAGTAGAGAGTCTCATCGATAAAGTTGATGAAAAACTTTTTAAATCGTAGAAGATAGTAGATTTTACGCTCTACTTGACTCTTCAATGGATTGCTTATTCACCGCAATTGTTGATCTAAAACTTGTTGTCTATTGATTCTATCGGTTGTTATATTGTTGAAGGCTAAGGATAATTTATTACGCATTATCTTAGTCATAATATTTTTTTCTGGTTAGTTGAAAGCTCACCATTTTTTCTTTCATTGTTCTCTTCAGGAAATGAGAATATAGTTGTGACAAGTCGGGAAATGGAGTGATGGTCCAGGATAAGTGGCTTTAGTAGTCTTCACTATTCTATGAAATAGTGTGACAATAAATGTAATGAGGACTCCATTGAGTGTGGATATTGTCTAGATGACAATATTCTTATTAAAACTCTTAGATTATGTTTTGTCGTATTTTACACGACAGTTGTATAATTAAGTTGTATTTGATTTCTGTACCATGTATTTGAGGACTCAAGATAGGTGATGTATACATGTTTTTGGGGGCGTCACAAATTTTTTTTAATAGGAGGGGCACATTTGATCTTAAATTTGTAACGTTAAGCGTACTCTTGAAAAAAAAAATTAAGGTGAAAGTGAGACTTCAGGGAAAGTATAAGGGCATTTTTGTACCCTTGTCCAAATAAATTTAGTCAAGTTAGGATTTAAATTATATACTGAAATCTAGTATACGATTTCGACCTCGATTTGTTAATAAACAAGTTAAAGTCGAACTCGAACTTAAAAGAGTCGAACCTAATCGAGTTTAATCCCAATTTGTTTAACTTATATATTATACAAATGATAATAATTAATTAAATTTTAAATGAGTTGAGCTTAGTTGAGTTTCGACGATCTTATTTGTTTGAACTTGCTTCGCTTAACGAGTTCGAGTAAGACTTAGTCAGGTCAAGTAGTTGTTTAAAACTTTACTACAAAATAAGTTTTAGTTAATGTTTGTATATTAAAGGGTAATGTTAGGAATCTTATTTTTTTGGTCTTGGACGATGCTTCTATATGCCAAAATATACCATTATTATATACTTTTTAAAGTTAACTTATGATATTTTCAAGCTCAAATTTGATATTAATTTTTAAATTTTAATCAATACAATGACCAAAATTACATGAGTATCTAAAAATACTATAAATTATAAAATTTAATTTTTATATAACTTTTAATGAATTATCTCAATTTTAAATTTAAAAATATTCTAGTTTGACTTTCAAGATCATTAATGATATTTTAATTTAAAACACAAAGAGTGTCTTTTATGATGTGGTACATTTATTGTACTTGTCATTACATTACTTATGTCATAAAATATCATCTGTTTTATTCAATAACACACAATTTTATATTTTTAAAATGATAAAAGATCAAATGTTTAATGTTTGAAAAAGAATTGATATTTTCGCACGTAGATTTGATACGCTTACAAAATATTTTTTACATAAATGCGAGACTAATTTACTATTTATATAAAAAAGCACTATGTAAAATTATCAGTTTTTAATTGTAGAAATATCAATTCCCTTTTTGATATCACAGATGACTTAAATAGAAATATGTTTTAATGAGTGACCTAGTTGAAAGCCACACTTATTCCAAGCAACCAGATAATATTTTCATATTTTACCCAGTTTTTAGACCCAGCTCGAACTGACCCGTTCAACTAGTTGAATTGGGAATCGATTTTATGTTTAGTTCGGTTTGACCCAATTGAACTAATTTGGTCAAAATCTAAATTGAGCTCGACCTATAAAACCATTTAAGTTGATTCGGTGAATCATTTTTTTTACTTTTTTTAAAAAAAAATTTGTACCAAAAATTTTTCAATATTAAAATTAATCGTTTTTAGTGATATGGTAACTCAATCTTATTATGTTTTAACTAATAAAAAACTAGATTTTTTAATTTTTATAATTACTAATAATATATATTTTTATATATTTATGATATCAGCAGTTTAATACCACTTATTAAATCAGTGAGCCGTCCCACCCATTGTATTCCATATCCGGTCCGGGTATGAACACATTGATTTTACCTCATATCGATACTACATCATTTTCAGAAAGCAAACAACCGATAGAAAGAAGGGTTTAAGCAGGCCGAGGAAAAAGAGAAAGGGAGAGAGAGATGGGAAATCCAAAGCAGAAATGGACATCGGAAGAAGAAGAAGCTCTACGTGCGGGAGTCGCAAAGCACGGAACTGGTAAATGGAAAAACATCCAGAAAGACCCCGAATTCAACCACTTTCTCTACTCTCGCTCCAACATTGATCTCAAGGTTTTGTACTAGTATAATTTAGTTTTCTTTTCAGTATTTTTTAATACACGAATCATGAATATGAATTTGTAAAGTCGCTATTTTTTTTTCTTTTCCTTAATTTATGTTTATCTGATGGGTCTAAATTAGATAATTGTTGTATTTTAGTGTTTGAATAATTGGATTAAGATTATTTGGCACTCTTCCTTTTCAAATTTGTCAGAGTAATTCACACGTGGTGTTCTGTTTATGATAAAAGAAAATGATCATAGGATTAGTGCATTGTAATTCTGGGCTTAACTTGATTTATTTGGTTTTGTACCTCTGAAATCTGTGGAGGGAAAAAATAAAGGTAAAAATATTGAAGGCATGGTGTTCCCAATTGTGAAGTCCAAGAATGTTATGTCTATGGTGCAAAATTTGGAACTTATTGTTAGAATTTGAGCATAAATTGAAGTGGGTGTCATTACTTATTTGAAATGATTCTACATATCAATGTGTTCTACTCCATGAGTAAATTAAATTATGTATTTGGAAATTTAAATCCATGGAGTAATGAATGAGAAATTAACTCCCAAATATCACCCTTGGAAATGATAATAAATACTTGTGGGAAGCTAAGTCTCGCAGAAATGATAATAAATACTTGTGGAAAGTCAAGTCACACATCGATTAAGAACTAAATTATTAATCGGTTTATATACAATAAAGTTGTTCTTGGGTTTGGGCCCCAAGGGGCACCCCATTTTTGTGGAAAGGAGAGACCTAGTCAAGGCTTGGTTCAAATCCGCACGCGTCGCCGACCTGCCGGGCTGAGCTCGTGGCTTGAGGTTCGTGGGTCTGGGTTATTGTATATAATTTTTTGGACAAAATTTATTTAAATTTTTATTTAAAATTTATTTTCTTTAGTTCTATTATCAAAACTGTGTCGTTTTGATAAACAATATTTATTATTATACTACGTCGTTTTGGAAAGCGTTATCTTCCAAACGGACGCGTCAATACTGCCTTGTTTTGGGAAGGGCTATCTTTGGAACGGATGCCCCAAAACTATGTCGTTTTTTTCCTGCATAGACGCGCCTTTTCTGCTAAGCCTAAAACTATGTCGTTTTTGTTTTGCTAAGGCTAAAACTACGTCGTTTTTAGCTCGAACAGACGTGCTCTTTCTACTAAAACCAAAAACTACGTCGTTTTTGGCTAAAGGTGGCTTTTCAAGGGGTTGTGTCCCTTCTGATTAGTCACTAACCCCTCTATAAATAGATAAAGGGTGCAACCACTTTATTCATTTAATTCACAAGCATTCAAGCATACTTCTTCATTCGAGTCTTTTTCATTTCATAAGTCAGAGTTCTTTTAGAGAGAGAGAGAGAGAGTTCAGAGCATTTTCTTTTGGCTCGTTGAGTATATTATTTCGAGTACTCTTATAGCATACGTTGTCATTGTATCCTGGGAGACAAGTGTTATTAAACTCTAAGCATTAAACTCTAAGCACCGTAAGGAGGGCATAATTGTCTTAAGGGCATATTACCAAGTACTAGCCTTGACAAATTTTATTCTTGCAGTTTGGTTCACTTGAGACAAGTTTATATATATATATATAGCCTTTTCATTCATTTTTACTAACATTCTGTTGACAATTACTTTATATATATATATATATATATATATTTGCAAGAAATATGACTACCGATTCTGTTACTATAGTCAATTCTTCTACACCAATAATTCCAACTATACCTGTGAACCATGGAGAAAAACCAGAAATGTTCAATGGTACAAAATTCAAAAGGTGGCAACAAAAGATGTTTTATCTTACTACTCTCAACTTTCTCAATTTGACAAGGTTTCTTTACGAAGATCCTCCTGTACTCAATGAAGATGAAACAGACAGGCAAGCTGTTGCTACAACAGATGCATGGAAACATGTTGATTTTTTGTGCCGAAATTACATCCTTAATGGATTGGACAACACATTATACAATGTGTATAGCTCTCTCAAAACAGAAAGAGAACTATGAGATTCCTTGGATAAAAATATAAATGTAAGATTACAGCACGAAGTTCATAGTCAAGTGTTTTTGGACTCTGAGATGGTGGATTCCAAGGCTGTCATCAACCAAGTTCAAGAATTACAAGTAATCCTGCATGAAATACATGCAGAAGGTATGTACTTAAATGAATCTTTTCAAGTTGCTGCTATTATTAAAAAACTACGTCCAATGTGGAAAGATTTTAAGAATTATCTCAAGCATAAACGCAAAGAGATGAAACTTAAAGACTTAATCGTAAGATTAAGGATAGAAAAGGACAACCGTGCTTCTGAGAAGGAAGCAGAAAAGAGCTTTGTAGAATATAAAGCCAACGTGGTGGAACAAGGTCCTAAGTCTAAAAAGAGAAAGTTCTCTGGTAATGGGCCTCAACAAGGAACAAATAAGAAGTTTTAAGGAAAATGTTACATTTGTGACAAGCCCGGACATGGGGCAAAGGATTGTCGTAAACGTAAAGACCAGAACAAAAAGTCTGCACAAGCAAATGTAACGGAAGTGGATGATCTTCAAAATGTTTCTGAAATGAATCTTTCAGCGGTTGTTTCTGAAGTAAACATGGTTGAGAATCCCAGGTAATGGTGGGTAGATACTGGAGCAACCTGCCATATGTATTGTACATGGGAAATTCTTTTTCATCCAAGATTGCTGGACAAGGAAAGGTGGTTTTGAAAATGACATCTGGCAAAAAACTCACCCTCAACAACGTGCTCCATGTGCCTGATATTAAGAAGAATTTAGTGTCAGGATCCCTTAGTCAAAAGGGATTTAAATTGGTCTTTGTATCGGACAAGTTTGTCTCAACTAAAAATAGGATGTATGTGGGGAAGGGATATATGAGCAATGGGCTCTTCAAAATGAATGTAATGACAATTGTACCTTTCGATATTAATAAAATTACATCTGCTTATATAATTGAGTCATCTAATTTATGGCATGACAGATTAGAATATGTTAATTATAATACTATACATAGATTAATTAATATGGAATGTTTGTCAAAATGTGAGATTAACTCTTAATCATAAATGTGAAGTTTGCGTTGAGACAAAACTTCAAAAATCTTCTTTTAAATCAATTGAAAGAAATACAGAATCTCTTGAATCGATACATACTAATATTTGTGATTTAAAGTATATACAAATAAGAGGAGGTAAGAAATACTTTTACTTTTATAGATGATTGTACAAGATATTGTTATGTTTACTTATTGAGAAGTAAAGATGAGGCTTTGGAAATGTTTATACATTACAAAAATGAGGATGAGAATCAACTTGATAAAAAGATCAAGTTAGAAGTGATAGAGGTGGGAAATATGAATTTCCTTTTGTTGAAATTTGTTCACGACACGATATAATACACCAAACAACTGCACCTTATTCATCACAACAAAATGGTGTTGCAGAAAGAAAGAATAAAACTTTGAAAGAAATGATGAATGCATTATTATTAAGTTCTGAGCTACCTCAGAATTTGTGGGGGTAAGTAATTCTTTTAGCAAATTATATTTTTAACCGAATACAAGAAGTCTAATGCTTCACCCTATAAATTATGGAAAGGACGTAAGCCGTCTTATATACACTTAAAAGTGTGGGGGTGTTTAGCAAAAGTAAGGGTTTTCCACCCAAAAAGGTGAAAATAGGACCAAAAACAATAGATTGTATATTCATAGGTTATGCTAATAATAGCGGTGCATATAGATTTTTGGTTAATAAATCAAAAATTGAGGAAATACATGAAAATATTATTATCGAGTCAAAAGATGCTGAATTCTTTGAAACTGTATTTCCTAATAAAAAGGAACAAAAGCCAAATTTTAATGGAAACAAGTTCAAACAAAAGAACTTATGACACTGTTGGTGACAATTATCATGGATTAGAAGATATTGATGAACCTAGACGTAGTAAACGTGTTAGAATATCAAAATCTTATGGTCCGGATTTTCTAATTTATTTGTTAGAAAATGAGCCTCTGTTTGAGAAGCGGTGTCGAGTTCCGAAGCTCCATATTGGAAAGAGGCTATAAATAGTGAAGTAGAATCCATTATGCACAATCATACGTGGGAATTAGTAGATCTCCCACCAGACTCTAAATCTCTTGGATACAAATGGATATTCAAGAAGAAAATGAAAGCAGATGGATCTATAGACAAATATAAAGCAAGACTTGTAATCAAAGGATACAAGCAAAATGAGGGTTTGGATTATTTTGATACTTATTCTCCTATGACAAGAATATCCTCAATTAGGATGTTAATAGCCATTGCAGCTATATATAATTTAGAGATGCATCAAATGGATGTGAAAACAACTTTCTTAAATGGAGATTTAAAAGAAAAAATCTACATGAAACAACGAGAAAGGTTTATTGTTCCAGGACAAGAAAAGAAAGTTTATCGGCTTGTGAAGTCCTTTGATTAAAACAAGCACCTAAACAATAACATGAAAAATTTGACAGTGCAATGTTATCAAATGGTTTCAAGATAAATGAGTGTGTATGTCAAGAACATTGAGAAAGAGTTTGTCATTATTTGTCTCTATGTAGATGATATGTTCATTATGGGTAGTAATAATGAAATCATTAAAACTATCAAAAAGATGTTAAATAATATATTTAACATGAAAGACATGAGTGTTTTTGATTTAATATTAAGAATTAAAATTTCTAAAACATCGAATGAGTTGTATGATTGCAATCCTGTGGGAACACCGGTAGATATAAATCTACATTTGTCTAAAAATAAAGGCGAGAGCATATCACAACCTGAGTACGCACAAATAATTGGAAGCCTTATGTACGTAATGAATTGTACACGTCCTGACATAGCATATGTTGTCAATAAATAGAGTAGATTTACAAGTAATCCAAGACAAGATCACTGGAAAGCGATTATAAGAGTTTTAAGGTATTTAAAATACACTCAAAACTTTGGATTGCGTTATTCGAGATATCCAGCAGTACTCGAAGGATCTTGTGATGCGAACTAGATATCGGATACAAAAGACTCTAAATTCACAAATGGTTTTGTGTTTACACTAGGTGGAGGAGCAGTATCATGGAAATCTTCTAAACAAACATGCATTGCTCGATCAACGATGGAATCTTAGTTTATGGCATTGGATAAAACTGGAGAAGAAGCTAAGTGGCTTCGTCACTTTTTAGAAGATATTCCTATGTGGCCTAAACTTGTACCGCCTATTTGTATCCATTGTGATAGTCAATCAGGAATTGGAAGGACACAGAGTCACATGTATAATGGTAAGTCTAGATATTCGTCGTAGATACAATACCATAAAACAATTGTTCTCTAATGACATTATGTCTATTGAGTACATAAAGTCGAAAGAAAATATAACAGATCCGTTTACTAAAGGTTTGACTAGAGCAAGTAAAAATAACTTCGAGAGGAATTAGTTTAAAGACTATAAATAAGGATCGTCATGATGGAAATCCAACCTAGTTGACTAGAGATCCCAATAAGATCTAGGTTCAAAGGGACAACTAAATTGTGAACGATTCAACCAAATCACTATAAAGAAATTAATTTCTTCTACTCATTCTCATGATATGAGATAGTGATACATGCAGCGGTTACAAGATAAGTTATGCTTTTAATGATTCTTAAATCTTAATAAACAAGTGGGGTATGACAGGATACTCTTATTAAGAATCACATATGTGAGTGAACTGGGTCAATTCTATGAGAAGGATAAGGCTATACTTCTCTAAAGTACTCATAAATCCGGGATTGTTCGAGGCCAAATGAACAAAATCATGAGAACCAAATAATGTTTGGAAAGATTCTGTGTCTCGATTTACACAAACGGTTGAATAGTTCAAGACATCATGTTCACTGGACAACCAGTAAACCTGAAAGTCTTTCACAAGGGAAGGTTCAAAGCCAAAAGCCACCTCTCTCTATACATAAGGTGTCATTGTATATAATTTTTTCGACAAAATTTATTTAAATTTTATTTTGTTTAGTTCTATTATCAAAACTATGTTATTTTGATAAACAATGTTTATTATTATATTACGTCGTTTTGGAAAGCGTTATCTGCCGAATGGACGCGTCAATACTTCGTCGTTTTGGGAAGGGCCTGAACGGATGTCCCAAAACTACGTCGTTTTTTCTTGAACGGACGTGCCTTTTCTGCTAAGCCTAAAACTACGTCGTTTTTGTTCTACTAAGGCTAACACTATGTTGTTTTTGTCCCCGAACAGACGTGCCATTTCTGCTAAAGCCAATAACTATGTCGTTTTTTGCTAAAGGTGGCTTTTCAAGGGCTGTGTCCCTTCTAATTAGTCACTAACCCCTCCTATAAATAGGTAGGGGTTGCAACCACTTCATTCAATCAATTCACAAGCATTCAAGCATACTTCTTCATTCAAGTCTTCTTCATTTCATTAGTCAGAGTTCTTTTAGGGAGAGAGTTCAGAGTATTTTCTTTTGGATCGTTGAGTATACTATTTAGAGTGTTACTATAGTATATGTTGTCATTGTATCCTGTGACACAAGTTTTATTAAACTCCAGTGTTCTAAAATCTACTGGCGGTAGCAGACAGGCGCTTAAAGCGAGGAACTGGTGTGCCGCTACTAAGTCCAAATCGGTGAAAAATCCCTCAAATTATTTAGCAGTACTTAAAGGGAAGGCGGCCTAGGCGGATATTTTTTATTTTAAATTACTACCAAAATCAGATCTTGATATATTTATTTTTCTAATGATTTACCATATTCTTAATGCAAGTCAGTAGATATCAAATCACAACAAGAAGTGAACAAGATCAAGTCAAAATGGATAATTTTATTATAGTTGTAATTTTTGAACTTGTACCAACTTGAAATTATATAAATGATGATACATTTGTAATATTTAGTTTAATTCAATATAATTCTTAAATTTATATTTAGTTTCTTAAGTTTTAATATTGAAATGAATTCTTAAAATTTTAAATTTTATTATTTAATACCAATTTTGTTTATGAATAAAAGTAATACGTCAAAGATATGTTAGTCATACTTAGTATATGGTATTTGTCATTTTCTTTAAGTCCTCAATTTTGAAAATTACACAAATTAAAATAATTTCATAATTAATAATATCAAATATCTCATTCAATAAACTTCACACTAATTTTAAAAATAACATTTATTTATATTTTTGAGAAAGAATACGTATATAATTATATATATATGAAAATATCAAGATACTACTTAATAGTAACACTAATTTTATAATTTAATTATTTCAAGCAATGGATATATATCTTACTACTTAAGTGCAATTACTACTAATTCTATAATTTAATTATTATCTTTATTATCTTTATATTATTGTTTTGTTAGAATAATGTAAGATAAAATATTAAAATTGTCTTAAAATAAAAAATCCCACATAGGCCCGTCAGGCGCCAGGCCCCCCTGGCCGCCCGCCTTTTAGAACATTGTTAAACTCTAAGTATCATAAATAGGACATAATTGTCTTAAGGACATAGTACCAAGTACTAGCCTTGACAAATTTTATCCTTGCAGTTTGGTTCACTTGTGATAAGTTTATATATCTATATAGCCTGTTCATTCATTTTTACCAACACTAATGACCTTAGTAGTGCGCATCCAAAAAACTATTTGTTAGAAAGGGAGCCTAATACCATATAAACTCAAACAAAGTTGCTTCATACAATCTACGTGTGAATTTCCTTCCTAAGCCAGTATAAAATCATAATAGGCCACATTTTTGTATTGACATCTATAACAACTTTTGTCTTAACTAGCTTCACCATGTTGGTAAGTAGCTCTTTTCTCTTTTAGTTGGCTTAACTATGCTCTAGGTAGCCCTCCTCTAAGTTGCCATTTTTGTGAAGGAGGTAGTCCACATCGTTTGCTTTGGTAATAGGGGAGTCGCCATCATTGTTGAGAGTCGCGGTAACAATCCATGTTTCGGAAGGTCATTTTTTGATTTGGTATCGATTTCGGGCGATACGCACCATTAGCAAGTTAGGAGCTTTTAAAAAGAGTAAAAAAAATTATGAAAATATTATAAATAATAAGAACAACAAGATGAATCAATTAAGTTAACAAAAACAGTATCTAGTACACATAATATTGTTCAAATGATAAAACAAACATCTCGCAGATATGTTTAATTAATTTTACGTTTGAATAAAGTTAATATTGATGTTGTCTTATCTTAAATGGTTGAGCACACATGTTCAGTATAATTTATTTAACTCTGTATATTTTAAGTGTAATAGTTTTCAAGTTGTACTTAATTTGGTACTATATAGGTAAACTTTAATTATAATTTAAGTACAATTTAGCTTAACTATTTATATAATTATTTATTAAATACATTTTTTTATACTCCCCGTTCCAAATTATATGATTATTATTGACTTTTGAAAGTCAATTTGAGACATTTTCAAACTTAAAATTGAGATGACTCATTAAAAATTGTGAAACCATAAAACTTATAATAAGTAATACTCTCTCTGTTCCAAAATAAACGACCTAATTAGTTTTGGCACACTAATTAATAAAGTTTGCTTTTACCTAAATTATCCTTTTTGATTACTTATTAATTGAAGTATTTTTTCACTTTTCATGACCCCAATAATTACTTTTTCATTTTTCTATGACCCCAATAATTTTTTTTTCACTTTTCTCTGACCCCAATAATTACTTCTTCACTTTTCTATTATCCTAATAATTATTCTTTCTTATGTTATTTAATTCTCTAGATACATTTTTTTTGTAACTCTCACATTCCTAATAAGTATATTAAATAGATTATGAGGGTATAAGAGGAAGAATAGGATAAATATAGTTACTAATATAGAAATAGGACATTTATTTTGGAACATCCTAAAAAAAGAAATTAGGACATTTAATATGGAACAAAGGGAGTACTTTTAGATATTTTACAATATTCATTATTGTATTAATTAAAATTAAAATAACCTGTCAGTTTTGAGTTTAAATATCTCTTAACTTAACTTTAAAAAATCACCAATTATTAAATAATATGGAAGGAAATATTTTTTTCTCCAAAAGTTATGCTTAACTAGGTGCTATATAGGTACATTTTTAAGTTCAATTTAACTTAACTAAGTATATATGAAGTGCAATATTTTTTTATTCTTTTATTGTCTACTTAACTAGGTATTGCATAGGTACAAATAATTTATATTGAAATATTTGTTTTCTTTCGTCATCTCCCTTTTATAGCATATTCGATTGTTTTTTTGTATTACCATGATGACATGGAGCATGTGGGTCGTTGAGCCTGCATGTTTGCTCTGATACCATATTGAAACATCCAACTCATGAGTGGAGTAACTTCTCAAGTTATATATTGAGTCTCCAAGTTTTAGTTGTTCGATGTGGGACTTTATATCTCAACACAAAGATATAGCTATCTACCAAAAACAACTATTAATCTTAAATCAAAGGTCAACCATTGCAGTAATTAGACCCCATATTTACTCCATATAAGAAATATTTAATATTCCTTGTAAACTCATTAAATAAAGGAGACAAAGCAATTGCTTGATTAGTCAATAAATCTAAGACCCATCGATCATATATATATATATATATATATATATATATATATATATAATATTATTATCAATTAGTGAAGGTAAGATATTACCTACTATTCTTCCCTCTAATAAATGAATGGAGCTTCCAAGTTTGATTACGAGTTTTCCCGATCGCCTTTTTCCCTTGCTTCAGTATGTCTGGCTGGACTCTTCTTTCATTCTTAGGTTAAGACCCCTTATTTATATATTTTTTATAATTAGAATCTCATTTATCAATTAATCAATTTTTACTTCTATTTTTATTCCCTTAATTTCAATTTAAAAAATAGTGTCCTAAAATAACCCAACTAACTTAAATCTCTTACCCATAATTTATAAGGCCCAAAGGAAAACAACCATATTTATAACTTAAATTTGATAAAATTATAACAACTTATTATTAAGCACAAATTAAATACGGGGAGTTAGAGGGAGTTGGTCATGATTTTCCCCAGTCTTTTCTTCTCAGCTTTTCTCATTTTTAAGCAATTATTAATAATTCTTGAAGGAAAAAAAATATCTTTCCTACCAGTTTTTTAGATGCCTTTGTGACCATATTGCTGCTTGCTACTAGTATTGTAGTGGATAATTTACTACGACACTGCTTGTTAATGCTTATGGATTCAACTTTATAGAATTTGTTGCACTTCAGGTTACAAATTTTTTTAGGCTGTGATCCCTAGTTCTTTAACTCAAAGGGATTTCTACTAAATTGTTATCACCTTTGTACTGGTTTGCTTGCGTAGGACAAATGGCGGAATATGAGTGTTAGTGCCAATGGCCAAGGGCCGAGGGAAAAATCACGAACACCAAAAGCTAAGCTCAATTCAGATGCTCCGGCTACTCCACTGCTCATTGGACAGACACCTGCTTCCTCCGCCCCAACTGCAAATGATGCATTAACAGATGCAGCTATTGATGATTCTTCTAAATGCTTACTAGATGGGAAGACTGCTTCAAAGTTGGTTATCTTTTTTCCCTTGTTACAGATATCTTCGACTTTGCAGCTTATTCAATTACGTTTTTTCATTTGTTCTAAAATTTATTCACTTCATGTAAATTTACTTTGTGTTAGTGACTGTTTTTCTGTTGTTGTTAAATGTTCAAAAGTCTAGAAGGAAATAAAAAAGCTTTTCTCAAACATAATAAACTGCTCACAAGGAAAGAAAATAGAAGTACAAGAATCAAAGAACTTGAAAGTATCTCCTCCTATTATTTATGATGTTCTGTCACGGACAAGTCGAAATGACACTACTTGAGTCTGACATGCCAACACAATATGTTTAGAGAATGTCGGACATGGACGCACGGTCACACTAGAGACAGATTATTGTTCTCAATATGTTTCGGTAACCTTTAAATAAAGTGCCTTCCCCCCAAAAGATATTCCTCATCCCCTATTTAACGTCTCCTAAAAGAAAATAGAAAAAAATAAGTCAGCAACATAAAAGTATGTGATATTCACATATTTGCTATGATTAATTTTTCATTTCCCTGCCTTTAACTTTTGCTAGTTTTCCTGATCTCATTTTTGTTATGATACAACCTTTTCTTTATTATTTTTCTAACAATATTATTTCATTGATCAACTTAGTAATGTTTTCAATACGAATAAATCAATATTTAGAATATAGTTATGTCAAAGAAGTGTTAAACGTGTGTCTGGAGAGTGTGTGTTAAACATTTCATACATGTCGAGTTGTCGACCTTGTGAAAATGTATGTGCTTCTTAGCATATTATTGAAGAGTGGTCCAATTGTCAAATATTTATAGTTCGTTCAATTTTAATTATAAAAGTGGATAGTTTCATTATCTTTTTACCTTTGTATGTCATGTTTTCTTTACATTAAGGTGGGGTTTGGTTCGCAGAATAGAAATTTGATATAATGCATTAGTTTACATAATGAAATAGAGTTGTAATATAATGGTAATAGGTTATTACGACATATTTGTTTGGTTGGTTCTTGGTATTTGTGTAGTAATTGTAATGTTATTATATTATGTTCAAAATTGTGTTTGGTTCACTAAATTTTACGATTATATGTAATGAATAAAGTAAATTGTATGTCAAAATATCAAATCAGTTGTAATTATTATTGTTTTGTCTTTTATGACCTATTGCATTACATAATGTAATGAGCTAATACATCAAATGGAAATGGAAGATGTAATGAAAAAGTCAAAAATTGATGTAATAGCATTACGGTGAGCATGGTACAGTTTGGTTGGTGCAGTTTGAAGCTCAAACCGCACACGAAACCACTTAGGTGCGGTTTGACAAATCTAAAACCGCACATGAAACCGCTTGTGATTGGTGCGGTGCGGTTTCATTTGGTGCGGTTTCGGTTCCAACACCAATTGAAACAACAAAATTTTATGCAATTTAAATTAACAATTTAGTATCACACAATATTAAAGTTGTAAAAAAGATCAAATCAAAGGCACTGGAGTTTTTATCCCCCGTTCTGCTCACGATTTGCCTAATTTCAATAACTTCAATTCTTTTAACCATAAAAGATATTGAATCCGAATATAATTAAATATATATATATATATATATATATAATTTATTAAGTATATATACATATATATGCTCAAGCACTGTGTAGTCCAATAATTTTCTAAAATTAAGTGATAATTGTATGAGATTTGTATGGTGATGGTGATCATGTAGATCGATATCATCCAAATTCAAAATTAGTAGCTTAATTTTCATAGGAGGTTTATTACACAAGGTTAAATGAAACATCTCTACTGTAATAGTATTGTATAATTAATTAATTTTCATGTTGCGGTTTGGTTTCGGTTTTATGCGTGCGGTTTTGGCTAGTAACCAAACCGAAACCGTAAATTTGGTTTTTCAACCCACCTAAAACTGGTACATACGTCGGAACCGTTGGTGCGGTTTTAATTGATGCGGTTTAGGTTCCAATTTGTTTCCTTGCTCAACTCTACAGCATTACCTCCGTAATGGGAGCATACATGTAATAGGTGAACCAAACAAAAATATGTTTAATCAATGTAATAGTCTATTGCACTACGGAGCTATTACATTGATCTAACGTGAACCAAACATCACCTAAGATGTGTGGATTAGGGCTCCTTTTTTGTTCCATTTGTCTGCTCTTTGCAATGCTCCAAGCTCCAATATTTCAGATTGGGGGGTGATTATGTTTCTTGGGATTTTTATTTCTTTCGTCATTTGAATGATAGAGGCAACGGATGTTGTTTTTATTATTTTTTTTATCCTTTCTCAGTGTCATCTAATTTTTTACCTTTGACACTCGAGTTTCGACATATCATTCCTGCCTTCCCTTATTGGTTTTCGGTTTCAACTCTGCTTCTTGCATAGTTGTCAAGTCGTAAGGTCACGGTGGCCGAGAGCTCAAGCGACTAGTCACAAGTCATTTTCAATATACAATTTATACATGTTAACTATGTAATGTATATATATATATATATATATATATATATATATATATATATATTATTTCAATTACATAATATAAAAATTATTCTCAGCACAAATAAATTATTATTTCACAATTCATTAATGTAATAAATATATTGTGTTGCCCATTGAAAAAAATAAAAGGAAGCAAAATGCCATTGTTTTAAAAATAAAAAAGAAAAAGAAAAACAAGCTGACGGCCCATGAATAAAATTAGGACTTGTGGAAATTATTATAGGCAATTATGCATCCATTAATTTCTTAAAGTGGGTCATGGGACCACAAACTTGTTACATGTCAACTAAAGTACAAAAATAAAATAGAAGTTGTTAGCTAGTCGACTAGTCAACCCAAGGCGACGACTTAGTGACATCCCCCAAGTCGTCCATTTGACTTGGCTAACAGGAACCCATCTGGCAACTACTAGTCGACGACTTGATAACTATGACTTCTTGTGGGTGTTTCTAGTTGGAAAGTTCATTGTAGTGAAGACCCACTCCCATTTACTTCTCCATTACATTGTGGCTTGATGAATTTGGAGTTATTATTGAGTTGTTCGATTAGGCTTGGGTTGCCCTCCATTTTGGGAAAGGTTCATTCTCACAAGGTTTTGAGAGGGTTATTTAGGCAAAGATTTATGGTGCAATAAGGTGTTTTGCGATCCTTTGGAGCCTTCGAACTTAAGAAAATTGCTATGATTTTTCAGGATAGACTCTATAAGGACTTTCGCTTTTGGGGATTTTCAGGTTCTATATAAAATATTCATAGGGATTGACGGGCAATCTTTCTTTTTTCGAAGTTGTAATCCATTTGTATTTTAATTGGAGGATTCATTTTCCTCCTTTTTCTGTGGCCTTCTTTATATCTAAAAAGAATCTCTATAAGAAAATAAAATTTTAATGCCCCATTCACGCTTTCTTTCCTTATTTTCATACATCATTTTCTTATCTCTACATAATGTTCACTTATTCTATTTGGATTATCTTTTTTGACAATGTTGTTTTGATTTTTAGGTACGATGCTATGATTTACGAAGCACTTTCAACCTTGAAAGACCCAAATGGATCAGACACTAGTGCAATTGTTGGTTTTAGCGAGGTAAGAAATTTAGCATCAATTTATTTATTTTTTGTCTTTTTTTCTTTTTTTGCTTTATGTCATTAATTTTTAAAATTTGTGTAGATTTAGTGTAAATCACTTTGGCACGTGTACAAATTCACGCACACAACTCTCATTAAGAGACCTACCGCCACCGACTTTTTCTTCCTTCTATACATAGAAGAAGAAATTTATTAGATAAAGAGAAAAGACACGCATAGGGGGGACAAGTAGTCCAGCCAGCTTATAAGAACTAAAAAAAAGAAGAGAAGAAAATACTCAAAAGCGAGCAACTCTCCATGTCTACAAAGATTAGAAATAGAAGTCCCCTAAAAAGGCAGTTCTGTATCTGCATTTATTTTTATTATCTCAATTCATACTTGCCCAAAGGTAGCTCATATTACTACTCTCTTTATGCATACTGCATTTTCATAATTTTTCTGAGTTTAGAAAACGATTGTCTTGATATTTTGATTGTATTTGCAGCAAAGGCATGAGGTGCCCCAAAATTTCAGGAGGTTATTAAGTTCTAGGTTACGAAGGCTTGTTGCCCAAGACAAACTTGAAAAGGTAATCCTTTTTTGTTTGATTTAGTCAATTATTGGATCATTGCGACAATAATCTACTTTTCTCACTGAAGTGTTATGTGTCCTTTTCAAGAGTAATGTCGTAGCTTTAACTTAAACCTAGTCATCATTGCAAAATTATGCATATCCATGTAATACAGTAGTTGTTACCATGAAATTTGATTACCTGATGACAATAGTATTTGGTGAGAACAGATCAGAGGAGGCAGCGGGATTTGGTTCCACATAGTATTTGGTGGACAATTTAGAAGGAACTAACAGTCAGTATTTGAAAGACGGGGTTAGACATCTCAAACAGATTCGGTTTCTGTTCTTGAGCCTCCTTTTCTTTTGGCTCACAAGGTGTATCCAAGATCCATTGTGCATTTTGGGAAAAGTTTGGTTAGGAACCTAATGTAGCTATATTTTGGAGGTCCCTTGTACAGGGAGGGGTTTTCGTTTGTTTGGGTTTTCTGTGTGCCTTTTTGTCCTTATGCTTTGCACCCTTTTTGGCGCTTCTAGTAGATTTATTTACTTATATAAAAGGGGGTAGGAGGGGGGCAACTGGATTATACCAGTCCTTAATTATGTAAAAACCATTGTTGCGCCAAACCTGTTGAAGAGCCCAACAAGAGGGGTCCAGACCAGGCCTACACATGCTGGGCAACCACAAGCATTCCCTCGTCTCAAATCAGGCTTGAGCAGTAGTTTAACCCTATGTTACCTAAAACGCGAATTGTTTCTGTTTATGGAACAACTACGGGAGGTATGTTGCATAGTCTAAAACTTGGTACACTTGAGGTAGCTATATAAGTATCAACTTGACATGGAGGCTTATAGTTAGTGATTCTCTTAGAATCTAAATGCAATTAAAACAATATTTAGAGAAGATTTTTAGTTACATTAACAAGTTGATTGTTCTAGAATAAATATGGATAAAATGTGATGTTTGAGCATCCTGTTATTTGTACAATTAGAGGAAGCAAAAGAAATATTTGGGTTGCTAAATTTAGAGTTCTGGAACGTAAGCATACCATGTTTGGGAGCACAAGTACTAAAACGCAATTCGCTAGGACAATAGGAGTATCTGGCAACTCTAGTTTGACTTGACTGAGAGAAGCCGGTTAAGTCGGTAGGCCAATGATTAATGAGCACCATGTTTGGGAACGTTACCTTGGCCCTCGAAGTCGTATTTCCTTGCCAACAACGCCGTGGGAGTGAGATCCAAAACTAGATTATCAGCGTTGTTGGTACCTCAGTCGGCCTTGTTAACTGGCATAATTTTGTACTTAAACAAGCAGATGAGAGGCATACATCAGATTACCACTTTTTTTTTTTAATAGTGGTTTATTTGTGGCATCTAAGTTCCACTTCTTTACTTTCGATGTTATTTTGTTATTAGGAATAAGGGCACTGAAGACAGGTTTACGTGATTTAAACCTGCTTGTAAGATTAAGATCTAACACATTAGCTTCACTGGGGAAAGTTATGATATTATGATATCCCTTCAATGTCTTGTGTAAGTGGAGTTTCACTGGCCTTATTCATTGGTATTTTTATCACATCAATGTCCTCTACACAGCTTTGTGATGTTTGAGAAGAGAGACTAGTTAAAGCCTAAAAGGGTCTACTGATGTGACTGTCTGGATCAACGGTCCTGTTTCTAATTAAACTTGATTGTCATTACAAAATGTTTCTAAGACTAAATTTAAAAAGTTAACTGGAGGTTGTATGCGCTATTCGGGTTACATGCTTCAATATATGTAAAACATTTCACAGGTGCAGGGAGTAGGTATAGCTTCTAGATAACATCCCCCCTCCAAACCCCACAAAAAAAAATGTAGATCTTTGAAGACGAATTATAGTTTATAGGTCCTATTTCACAAAATATAACCATCCTGATTCTTTTGGAAGTTGCTTTAGTATTTTCTTCTTTTTTTGTACAAGTGACACTGTTTTTCTCTAGATGCGAGTACAACAAAAGTCAATTAGAACTTCATAAGTAAGGTGTAATATAATCAAATAGATGATATAAGTAGCTCATTTGAGTTATTACATTTCCAAATGCAGGTACAGAACTGCTACAGGATAAAAATAGTGGCCCCTACCCCAAAACAGAAAGAAATCAAGCCTAGACAGTCTCAAACCACTTTTTTCCTTGCTTCTACGGAACAAGAGGCTTCGGACAATGCTGCCTACAGGGTTGCTGATGCAGAAAATAAAACATTTGTAGCAGCTGAAGCATCTAAGGAGAAAGAAAGGGTCTCAAAATTGGCTGACAACGCAAATGACCTGCTAGTGCTTGCACAAGATATTTTTGATCAATGTAAACTATTATATCCGACTCTGTTTCCACTCCTTTCTCTACTCTATAATTGTAAAGCTTATTCTCTCACCTTAGTGTTAATCGTATTTACCCATCTTCTTTTTTTTTATTACATTGTTGGCAGGTTCATGTGGCGAAATTGTGGTGATGGTTTAGGATTTGAATTTGCATCTGTTCCACAGATGAGTATCCATTGATTTAGTATCGGTCTTTCTGATTACCTGATGATGATAGTATCAGTTCTGAATTTGGTAGGAAATTCTTTGAGAAGTTGCATTAACACCAAATTCATGTATCATCTTGTTGTTTGTTGGTGTCTTGCTCCCTAGGGAAACTTGTAAATAAGTAAATTTCCTAGTACATCTTCTTGGGTTGAAAGTTAACTTATATATATGCAACTTGTTGACTGCACTTGATATAAATTGAGGAGTATCTTGATATTACATCCTTGGCATTACAAAATTTTGAAATTCTACCTTTGAAATCTAGTAAAGGAGGAGCTTATATATATATATATTCCAAATTTCCAATAATGACTTTAACAATGGATGCAGCTGTGCATTTGATGTGGTAGAAAATTTTCAGAATATTTATTTTACCGGCCGTCACAAACTGAATCAAAACTACTAATATTTCTAATTTTAGAACGGAGGAAGTATTTTACCAGAGTATAAAGCGATAAATGGGTTAATTCGAACCATACGGAATATACTCTTTCTGTTTCAAATTATAAGATTAATATTGATTTTTTTAAAAGTCATTTGAAGCATTTTTAAATTTAAAATTCGCATGATTCATTTATGTTTTGAAAATAACAAATCTTACAACTAATAGTATTTTTTATAATGTTTATGATATTTATAATTGTATTGATATAAATTATATGAATTTATGTCAATTTTAAATTTTAACATGTTTAAAATTAAATTTAAAAAAAATAATATTAATTTTATAATTTGAACCGAGGTAATAGTAGATTCCCTTGAGTAGTTTGGAATATTAGACTATGTTCTGGCATCCTCCATAAACAAATAAATATAATTTATTATTGATTGGTGACTCAGCTTTAGTTTGTCCTTTTATTCTATCACACGGGAAAAGCATTTCCACCTGTCTTTTTTGGTATAATTTCGTGGAAAGTAACTACATAACCAACTAGTTAAAGCAACGAAAAGGGTGAAACATTGACTTAAAAGTTTAGCAACTATTATGGGATAAATCATTTTTTGGTCAGTGCATTAGGGTCTGATTTTTATTGAGGTTATCGAATTTTTTTTTATTATAATCGAATAATTGTACTTTCAAATATTATAAAATGGTCATTAATTTTAATTTACATCCAAAAACCGAGATGAAATCTTAGTAGACTATGAGAATCCAAGTGGCTTTGAGGTGGCATGTAGGGTCCCACTCACGTGGATCCGTAGTCAAGATAATACACTTTTTGTTCTTTGTATGTCAATTCCGATTTTTATTGTGATTCATCAAACTTTTTTTTATTACTGATCGAATAAGCTGTCTTCTCAAAAATTACAAAATGGTCATTACTTAAAAATTATTATTACTTAAAATTTATTATTATTTAAAAATTATTATTTGCAAAATGGTCATGTATGTATTATTTAATAAGTTTATTTGGTTTATTTATTTAGCACTAAAAAAATTATGTATATGCGAAGACGTATTGCATGTATTTTGAAATTATCCTGTTATTATTGTCAATAATATTATTATTACTATTATTATTATTTTGAAATTATTATTATTATTATTATTATTATTATTATTATTATTATTATTATTATTAGCCACTTGCGCTCTTGGTGGCAGTAGGTTGTTGTTGGATTCTCGTAACTCGATTAAAAAAAAGAGTTGATTAGATTCATCAGAATCAAGAAAAGAAAGGGGGCTTTTTCTTTCTTAAATAATAAATTACTATTAATAATAATAATTTTAAAATAATAATAATAAAAAATACTATTAATAATAATAATTTAAAATAATAATAATAATAAAATACTATTAATAATAATAATTTTAATAATATGTAGAACTTCTGAGTAAAATTAATAGTATTGTATAACAATAATTTTAAAATAATAATAATTTTTTTAATAATAATAATAATAGTATTAATAATAATTTCAAAATAATAATAATAGTAATAATAATAATTTTGAAATAATAATAATAATTTCAAATAATAATAATTTTTAAATAATAATAATTTCAACATTTTTAAATAATAATAATTTCTAAATAATAATTATTTTTAAATAATAATAATTTTTAAGTAATGACCATTTTATAATTTTTGAGAGTACAGTTATTCGATTGTAACAAAAAAAGTTTTGATAACCACAATGAAAATCGTAACCTCAAAGACAAAGAACCAAAAGTGTATTATCTTGACTACGGATGCACGTGGGAGTGGACCCTACGTGCCACCTCAGTGTCACTTGGATTTTGTTAGTCTACTAAGCATTTCCGTCTGGTTTTTGGACGAAAATTAAAATTAATGACCATTTTGTAATATTTGAGAGTACAGTTATTCGATTGTAATAAAAAAAAATTCGGTAACCACAATAAAAATCGGACCCTAGTGCAGTGACCAAAAAGTAATTTATCCCCAACTATTATTATAGTAAAACTCAAATGACAATTGCTACTCACAATATTTTTTATTTAATTAAAAAAAACAAAATGTGTATTGATAGGTTTAGGTCATGTTCGGAAATAACTTATAAGTTGTTCAAATTAATTTTTAAGTTGTTTTTTCATTATTAAGATATTTTTGACAACCACTTATTTTTTGACTTGTGAGTTGAGTAGTCAAAAAAAAAGTAATTATTTGTGACTTAAATATGTTAGTTTGACCAAATGTAATGTCTATTTTGTCTCTCTTTTTATTAACATTCTTTTTTAGTAATATTTACATTTATTTTAATTTATAAGTCATTATGAGCCGAACACCTTCATAATTTATTTTTAACTTCATTTATGACTTATAAATTAAATTGATACCGAACACTTTTACTTATCTTATATTTTAACTTATAAATTATTTTAAAATAGGTCATTTCCGACCATACCCTTAATCCTAAAAGTTGACATTAACTTTTAGTGGTTGGAGCAATGAGCAAGTGAATGTTTGTTTTGTTTGAATAACGTTTTAGTACATCTTAATTTGTTTGGTGTAATTTCTTTCATAAATTATTAAAAGACATAATACCTCTTAATCAATATATTAGAAATTTGAATGTTCTTTATTAGGGATGCATTTAAATGGTTTTTAGTAAAAAAAACAACAACATTTTTATGCTAATTGATCCCGATCCAGATTAATTGAAAGAGATCGGTTAAAATGTACTCTCTCTGTTCCTTAATATAAGTCGTTTTAGAGAAATATTTTTGTTCTTAAATATAAGTCGTTTGAGAATTTCAAGTAAGCATTAATTGCTTAGTTTCCAGTATTACCCCAAGTAATAAATATAATTTTGGTTCTCTCACTATTTTTTGCCAACATTCTCTTTTTTCAATACAAGGACAATATAGACAATTAATAGTATATTTAATGTTTTATAATCATTTTCTCAATACTTGTGCACAACTCTAAAATGACCTATATTAAGGAACAGAGGGAGTAGGATATAAAATTTCGCAACCCAATCATGAATTCATCAAATATTTGACATTTTTAAAATCTGTCCGTAACTCACTAGAGACCATAATGTTGAATTTGGATTGAAGGAATAGAATAAATGACGAAATAAAATAATTTTAAAGTATTTTAAGTGTATATTTGGTTATTGGTGGCGGCGAGTGTTGTCATATAATGACAAAATTATCACATATATTCATTTTATTAGAATGTATTTTATTCCACCTTCTCCCCATAGAAGAAAAAATAAATGTTATATTTGTTTGCAAAAATTATACCTGGAATAGGACTATTAATTCTAAGTGTCTTGTTTGTTTTCAAATTTAGACTTGAAATTATTAGTCAAGGGATTATAAAATGACTTAATATTTTTAAGATTATAATTTTAAGATTAATAATTTTGGGATTATAATCTCGGGGTTATAATCCTTACAAACAAATATAACCAAAGGGATGTAATGAATTTTCATTCTATTGGAATGATTAATCTTCCAAAATAATCATCAAATATACTATTCCCTCCGTTTCAAAATAAGTGTCGTTTAAGATTTTGCACATAGATTAAAAAAGTTATTTAATACTATCACTTAATAATTAAAATCTGTGTGAAATTCCATCACTATCCCTTTATGGGAAGTTGAAAACTAGTAGTAATATTAAGTGTGAGATTTTCTTGGGATAATGAGAGAAAATAAGGGTGATATAGGAAAGTAAATAATTTATTCTCCTAGAAAGTTGTAAACGACAGATAAATTAGAATAAATTTTTTCTTCTAAAACGTCACTTATTATTTTTATTTCATTCATTCCTCTATTCACTTTTCCCAATCCAAACGTAGCATGAACACAAGTCATCATTATTTATGTCACAAATATAATTTACCTTTTTCTTTCATATATAATAACTTTCATAAAAAATTATTTAAGATTTAAATGTTATTTGTGTGACTCCCCCAAAATTAGGTATTCATCACCCATCTTGAATCGCCAAATACATGGTACAGAATTCAAATATAACTTAATAATACAGCTGTCGTGTAAAATATGATGAAACATAAACTGAGAGTTTTAATAAGAATATTGACATCTAGACAATATCCACAACCAATGGAGTCCTCATTACATTTATTGTCACACTATTTAATAGAATAGTGAGGACTACTAATACTATCATCTCGGACCGATCCACCCGTTCCTCCGATTAGTCCCAATTACGTTCTCATTTCTGAAGAGAATAAAGTGAAAGAAAAAGGGTGAGCTCAACTAGCCCAAGAAGAAATATTATGACTAAGATAATGTAGAATAAATTATCATTAGTCTTTGATAATGTTAAAGCGATAAAATACAATAGACATCAAGTTTAACTGCGGCAATGAACAAGCAATCCATTAGAAAAGTCAAGTAGAGAATAAAATCTACTATCTTCTATGATTTAAAAGGTTTTTTATCAATTTTATCTTCGAGACTCAAAACTTAAAAATAAACCACATCTTGAATCATTCCTCGTACTCACGAACACCGAATATTCATTAAATCATCAATGGTCATGACTATCCTGAATAATACCTAGTCATAATCATACCAAGTCCATCTCTGCACGTAAGCCAAAGATATACAACTATAAAATCAACAACCAACAGTCCATCTTTGCACGTAAGCCAAAGATATACAATTCAATAATCACATATCCATCTTTGCACGTAAGCCAAGATAACTTTTATCACCATATACGCATGAGGATGATGACAATGATATAAACATTAATCAATTGAAAATAAGGATAAATATTAAAGACTTTAAATTTATCCAAATATTATCAATCACATAATAAATTCATAATCTATTATTATTAATATCATAACAATATTTTAATCACGTCTTAAACTTATAAACAATTTATTTCAATTGTTTATACTTTATCAAATAATGTATTTAATCATTCAAAAATGCCATACTCATAAGATTTCATCACCAATGATCAAATCCCTCATCAAAAATCTACATATACCTTATATAGGATTTTCAAGCCATAAAATCCTATTTTCCAACTTTGTTACTTCACATAACATATTTAACTCATATGTTCGTAACTAAATAATTTTTATGAAAAATACCAAATCAGTCCCAAAAATATTTCTTTTCTGAAATTTAGCAGAATATAGTCTCATAATGAACATATATTTTTTTCGGAATTTTTAAAATTCATTTTTTATTTTTTCAAAAATCAATTTCTAATTAATTCCTTAAGAAATTAGTTACCTCAAGTTTAACTCCAGAAATTTTCAAATCTTGGCAGGATCTTACACATGTTAACGTGAGCTTCCAGTTTAAATTTCATGGTCATCGGAGTTATAGAACTCCGGTTATAGTGTTTTTCGTCGGAAAAACCTAAATATTGAAATGGTCATAACTTGCTCATTTTAAGTCGGAATGAGCTCATTTTTGAACAGGAGGTACTTTATACCATATAATTTCATTTCCCAAAAGGCCAAAAATTTTTTCATAAATTAAGTGGCCGAAACAGCTCCTTTAAGTGTCTGGGAAGTAGCATTTTCCTCTTTTGCAGCTTTGGACTCCTTTGCTAAAAATAGTCCACACGAAAATCTACAACATTTTTTCCAGTGATTCCACTTGGATAAGTTATATAACTCATAGATCTAACTCTAGAACTTGATCACACTCAAAAATTCAAAATATAATAGGAGATATGGTCAATTGAATTTCTTGTTCCATTTTCACCAAAATTTGATTTTTCAACCCTTTGTGATTTCTAAGAAACTTTCATGTTTTCACATAATAACCAACATAACTCATCATAACACTTACTAATACCACATATACCCATGATTTTCATCAGTCCAATATTTTTATTATGACTCTCATCATAATCAACGTAAACAGATCATTTTCACAATTTAATATGGAATGAATACAAAGGATCATTCACCATGCATGTGGTAATTCACATAGACAGGTTATTCCAACAAAATAATAAAGAATGGAATAACAGAAGGATTCACCATGCATGCGATAGAGACCGCATGCATGAAAAGTTATTCCCAACAAAATAATAAAGAACGTAATCGTGTCGAGGCGTGATCGCAAGATCGACAAGATATTCCAGCAGAATAATAAAGAAACGGAACCCGCCAGGCAAAATTGCAGCACCGGCGAGGATATTCCAAAAGAATAATAAATAATGAAACCAGACCCGTAAACGCACGCAGAAGATATTCCGATGAATAATAAATAATGGAACCAGTCCGCATAAACGCATTGCACAAGATATTTCGACAGAATAATAAATAATGGAACCTGTTAAGCGTACAGAAAACGCACAAAACAGGATATTCCGGTAAGAATAGTAAAGAATGGAATAATAGAAGAATTTCACCATGTATAAAGATTTTGCATATATAGGTTATTCCAACATAATAATAAAGAATGAAATAATGAGAAGAAGTTCACCATGTATGCGCAGATTGCATAAACAAAAGTTATTCCAACATAATAATAAAGAATGGAATAATGAAGTTCTCTTCATGAATAAGAAAGAAATAATACCCCTTACCTCAAAAAAAAAGCTGGATTTGGAATAGTGAGGTAGCAAACTTCTTCTTCTTTCTCTCTATAATTTCTCTCTATAATAATTGCTTTATAGCTTTTGTGAATTGGTGAGAAATGAAGGAAGAATGAGCTTTATTTATAAGAAAATATAGTTTCGATAATCGCACGTTTTGGGACTCAAAATATTACAAGACAATACCTCCAACTTTTCTTTCATTTTTAATTCGATCATCCAAGTATTATCAAACTTGCACCACCTCCCCTAATAGTAAATCATGTGAATCAATAGTAAATCATGTGACTCAATAGTTCTAAACATGTGAAAAAATTAATTACAGTATAATACCTCCATCTATACCTCCATTTTTAAATTAGTCATGCAAGTATCATCAATCTTGCACCAACTCCCCTAATAGTATAAGAATGTGATTCAATAGTACACACATGTGAACAAATAATTATATGAGCATGTGAATTAGTAGCAATTAATTGCTCATTTACCCGATTAATTACCCGATTGGTCAATATAACTTCCAGACATCAATTATTATCGAAATAAATGTCGATTTCCACTAACACTATAAGACCCCAACTTATTATAAATAAAATTAAATTTTTCTCTATTCATTATTCTAAATTAATAAGGGTTAATTTGATATAATGCTTTGGTTATGGGTGAAATGTGCAAATTTTACAAAATAAGCAAATGGTTATAAAATATTCATTTCTGTCGAGGAATATTCGTTTGGTCGTGGAATATTCTTTTTATCGAGAATATCCGTACGACGACGCAGTCAATTGTGGACCCCATAACGGAATAACTGTCGGATGAAGAAAACGACAAAGTATGAGTTTTTATGAATAACAACGTAATTGTTATTCAAGTAACACTTTGTTGGGTTACCGGTGGTTAAAATATAGTAATACGCGCGTGGTTGACAAAGATTGTTGAATTATTGATTAAACGTAGAAGACACTACTCAATAATTGTTACGGTGAGTTCTTATTCAATATTTTATTTTATTGATTCAATAATTGTTGCGTTGATAGTTTATATTATTGTTGTTTTAATAATTGTCATTTGCTTGCGGTATTTTCCATTATCATATCAATAATTCATATTATTTGAATAATATTATTAGATAGCATTATTGGCAATGTCTAGAAAGTTACATCTAATGAGAGGTTTGGTCACCTAATTGCGCGCCAGTAAGGAGAAATCCTTATTGGAAAGCCCCCTCTTTCTTGGGAACTGCCTGGTTGTCATAAGTGTGATTCTGTAATATTATTTATGAATAATTAATTATTGATTTATATGATAAGGAAATATTTATTTGATGTGGATATAAATGATGGATTTATTTATTTTATGTGGTTATAAATGAAGGAATTAATGCTGAGGTGTTTTATCAGTATTTTGTCAGAAAGGAAGTATTAAAAATCACCCGTTTGTGGATTTTGGATATTTTCTGTTTGGAATTTGGAAAAACTCAAAGCTACAAAGTTGTAGAGAATTCGATTTCAGGCAGAATGGATATAAAATTCATATTTTTCCTGATAAACGGGCTATTTTCTATGAATTATTGAAGTTTCAGAAAATAAAATTATTTTTATTAAATTTATGGATGGGACCCACTTTTTGGTTGGTGTTGAATACACGTGAGCTGCTATTTTTTCCACGATGGCTGACATGCTTTGAATCAATTGAGGTGTGCGTAGAATTTTGGTTTAAAATAATAATATTTTATTATTTTAGTTTCCTATGGCATTCTAGCATTTTTCTGTAAATAGACGCTTAGGTTAGAATTGAAAATCACACTAGAAACAAGTTTTCTTTCTCTCTAGATTCTCGAGCGTATTTTTGTGAGTATTTTGATACTTTGAGAGTTGTTGTTCTAAGACAAAGTTTCCTTGAGGCTTTCTATCCAGATATTCCGATCAAATACTGTTATTTTGAGGTAAGGGATATTATTTTCTTTCGAAATGATATTAATTTCTTCAATATCATTATATTGAAATATTGGTGTGAATTTTTAATCAAATTTAGAACTTTTTGTGGTTCTGGGTTACTATTCACGATACGATCTTATTCACTTATCACTAAGACTATTCATAGAAAAATAAAATTTTTCTTTTGTCCAAGATGTCTATTTTGGCTACTATCTTTGATTGTATCCATGTTTTGATCGTTATTTTTGAATTTTGCTTTCACAGTTGGTTATTATGAAGTATTATTGATCTTGGATAAATTGTTATATCACGAATCCCTAATATTTGTTCTTCTATCTCATCAATTGGATTCGTTTTCTTTAAAATATTTTCATCATCCTCGGTCTTAAATGATGATATTACTAAATATCTTTGGCTTTTGTAGTGCAAAGATGAATGATTAAATGATGAATATCTTTGGCCCGTAGTCTGCAAAGATGAGCAGTGTTGAAATGAAACATGACTAACCCGGTTGGTGATACAAATGAATATCTTTGGCACTGTAGTGCAAAGATGAATATTTGATTAAAGATGTATATTGATTGTTGTTATAGGGATAAAATATTGATGATGGACTTTTAAATCTTAGAAGATAGTATAACTCATTCTCTACGTGACTCTTCTAATGGATTCTTTATTTCATTGTATTTGTTGATCTAAAACTTATTGCTCATTATATTCTATCAAATTTTTCCTGTTGAAGACAAATGATAATTTGTTGTATATTATCTTAGTCATAATATTCTTTCTTGGGCTAGTTGAGCTCACCCTTTTCCTTTTGTTCCATTTTTCTTCTCGGGAGGTGAGAACATGGAGGATCGAGTCGAGGTATGGAGTGATGGTTCTAGAAAGATGTTTTAGTTGTCCTCACTATTTCTGTAAAATAGTGTATGAATAATTATAATGAGGAGTTATTTGGGTGTGGATATTGTCTAGAAGACAATATTTGTATTTAAACTCACAGTATGTGTTGTCGTATTTTGCACGACAATTGTATTATTGAAGTTGTAGTTTGCTTTCTGTACCATGTATTTGGCGACTCAGAATGGGTGTTGTATACCTATTTTGGGGGCATCACAGTTGGTATCAAAGCTTAGGGATATGGTCTCTGGCGGAGATCGAGGAATAGAACTAGGAGGGGTGAGATGAGTAAATCTTTCGCTAGTGTGTCCTATCTAAGCTTACTTGTTGGTCGGTCATAATATAGAGATATTATGTGATATGTTAATTTGTTTAATTAACCCTTGTTTTATGGTAGTATTTAAAAATGACTGCTGAGAATGTTAACAATGGAGTGTATGAGACTGTGGAACAACCTTTTGTCACAAACCAGGAGAACGTGCAATAGAAAGACAATATTCCTCCTATAAACAACACTACCGAGCAAACGATGAATGATGGAATGTTTAGGAGCTTTTTGCAGTTCATGAAAAATCAGACGAGGGAGACTCGTGTACAAAATACGAGTGGAAATGATGGCAACCACGCGATTCATCACAATGCCCAAGCGATTCAAGGAGTTGGGACCACCAGATTTGGGAAAGCCCGATCCGATTAAAGGCGGAAATATGGGTCAAGAAAATTACCAAGATATTCGATGTCTTGGGATGACGGAGGAACGTAAGGTTCCATTCGCCACCTTTATGTTCCGTGGAGAGGCGGATTCTTGGTGGGAATCGTGAAGCGTACTCGACCCACCGCACTCAACATGTCTTGGGAAAGATTTGAGAATTGTTCAATGACAAGTACTTTCACGAAAGTATTCGTCTATATGAAGGAGGTAGAGTTTATTAGACCGAAGCGAACAACACGACGGTGTCTCAATACGGCGAAGTTCGTGGAGTTATCGAGTTTGCACCTCATTTGGTAGAAAATGAGGAACGATGACGCGGATGTTTCGAGAGGTCTAAACCCCGAGATTCGCTAATACCTTATCTCTCATAAATTTTCTCTCAGTATTCAGGATGTTGTCAATGGGGCTCAATTATTAGAAGCGAGATGGTGAGTATACTCAACCGAGGGACCACAACCGGTCATCTGGGTGACAACATCATCGAGTGATGATAACCAATGAGGAGGGAAAATACGGACAAAGCGGTAACCACTCGGGTGGTAATCGTGGCCATGATAATAGGAGAGGTGAGTCAAGTGGAAATTTCGTAAAGAGAAGATTCAACAATGACGGAAGACATCGGCAGAAGAAGACCAAAGACCAACAACAAATTCTAGGGAGGAGAACTAACCGCCGATTAGATGTTACAAATGCGGAAAGAGGGACATATCACCAAACCGCCCACAATAATCCAAGGTATGTTATAATTGTGGAAAAGAAGGACATATCGCTTCGAGATTGTACTTTATAGCAAAACCAAGTTCAATGGTATGGTGACTCCAAAGGTCATTAGAATAATTCAAAATCAACGGTTCCTGGAAGAGCGTTTGTCGTAACTGGCCAAAACATGAAGAACCCGAACGAGGTGATCACGGGTAAGCTAATCTTGAATTCTTGCAAAGTTTATACCTTACTAGATACCAGTTCTACCCATTCTTTTATCTCTCCTGCTTGTGCTCAACGTTTAAACTTAACTCCGGGGAAATTAGACTTTAACTTATTTGTTGAAACTCCGTTGGGTGAAACCTTCGTTACATCTACAGTTTATAAATCTTATTTGATCCAAGTTGGCAATATCACATTACCTATTGATCTTATCTCTTTAAAAATACTTGCTTTTGATGTGATTTTAGGAATTGATTGGTTAACCACTCATCATGCCAAAATTGATTGTTTTCGTAAGGTTGTTAGTTTTTATATTCCCGCCCCCAAAATAGGTATACATCACCCATTACGAGTTGTCGATACATGATGCGAAACAACTACAACTTTATTATTACAACGATAAAGCTATGAGTTTAAATACAAATATTATCTTCTAGACAATATTTATACTCAAATAAATCCTCATCACATTTATTGATACATTATTTTACAAAATGGTGAGGACTACTAAACAATCCTTTCTAAAACCTTCATTCCATACCCAGAGGCTAGTACTCGCTATATTCTCGCCTCCACGAGGAAGAATGGAACAAAAAGGAAAAGGGTGAGCTCAACTAGCTCGATAAAAGAATATTATGACTAAGATAATATACAACAAATTATCGTTAGTCTTCAACGAGGGAAAAATTTAATAGAATCTGATAGACAACAAATTTTCAATCAATATTACATGGTGAAATAATAATTCATTAGAAGAGTTAAGTAGAGAATGAAAACTACTATCTTCTATGTATGAATTTAAAAGTTCATCATCTATCTTTTATCCACTGTAACAACAATCGATATACATCGGAATCAAATATTCATCTTTTACTCTGACGGGCCGAAGATATTCATCGATTAGTCGTATTCATTTAAACACTGTTCATCTTTGCACTAGAGCCAAAGATATTAATCGATCGGTCGTATTCATTTAAACACATTCATCTTTTCTCTCGTAAAGATATTCTTGAAATCATTCATCTTTGCACTTCTGGGCCGAAGATATTCAATAATATCATCATTTAAGGCGAGGATGATGAAAATATTTTTGAAAAAAAGCGAATCCGGTGAAACAAAATGACGAGGATTAAGGATTAAGGATTAGTACTTTGTTTTATCCATGTCAACAATACCTCAAAAATAATCGTAGTGGTGTAAAATTTGAGAATGATCAAAACATGGATCTGATCAAAGCTAGTATCAAAATAGATGTTTTGGATGAAAAGAAGAAATTTTATTTTTGGTGAATAGTCTTTAGTATCGTGAATAGTGCAAGTATCGTGAATAGTCTTGCCAGATATCGTGAATAGTAACTTTAGTATCATGAATAGTAAATCAAACACCAAAAGATAGAAATTCCACAAAAACATCTTCACGCTTCATGAATAGTACTCGTGAATAGTAACTTCGTGAATAGTAACTCATGAATAGTAACTTCGTGAATAGTAACTCATGAATAGTAACCCAGAGCATGAAAAAGTTCCAAATTTGATAAAACTTGGATCGACATTTCAACGTAATGATATTGAAGAAATAATATCATTCTGAAAAAAAATAATATCCCTTACCTCGAAGAATCGAATACTTGCCGGAAGGAAAGGTCGGAGTGATCTTTGAATGAAACTTATCTTGACAACAACTCTCAAAGTATCTAAATACTCACAAAATCGCTCGATAATATAGAGAGAAAAGAAAACTTTGTTTACGGTGTGATTTTCAATTCTAACTTAGCCCTCTATTTATAGGAAAATGTTAGCCGTAAAAGCAGACTTGACACTCTTTACTGATGGCTTTACCTGCTACTATTGCCACCCACCACATTTGAAATAAAATTCAGCACATTTCTTCACCAACCACAAGTGGGGCCCACTCAATTCTAAATTTTCCACCAAAATCAATTATAACCTAATTTCGAATCGGACACCTCTTAAAATTCATAACAAATCATTCGTGCATTTTTAACGGTTCAAAATTTGTGGACATATACTCAACTTATGTATGTATAACATACCCAAAAATTACCACAATCAGCGGTCGGATTAAAATTATAACCCATAATATATCTCAAAACCCACGATTTAATTTTTAATACCTCGATCGGTAAAATCTTGATAAAACACCTCAACAATAATTTCTTCATTTATAACCACATAAATAAATCCATCATTTATATCCACATAAAATAAATATTTCTTTATCATATGAATCGATAATTAATTATTCACAAATAATATTCTGAGAATCACAATTATAATGACGGTAGTTCCGAGGAAGAGGGGCTTTCAGATAAGGATTTCTCCTTCTTGGTAGCTTGATTAGGTGACAAACCTCTCCTTGTGAGAACTTTCTAGACATTGCCAATAATGTTATCTAATAATATTATTCAAATAATATGAATTATTGATCGATAATGGAGATAATGCGGTGACAATTATTGAACAATGATAATATAAAATATCAATGACAATTATTGAATCAATAAAATAAAATATTGAGCGGTAACTCTTTGTGAAAATTATTGAGTAGTGCCTTCTTTACGTAAGGATCGATAATTCAACAATCATGCAATCTGGTGTCTTCTTTGTCTTGACGACGCGCGTATTCTTTGTATTTTAACCACCGGGTATTCAGCGGATCTTCTTGAGTAACAACTTCTGGCGTTATTTATAACCACTTAAACTTTATCGTTTTCTTCATCGATCGCTTTTCGTTATGGGGCCCACATGGTTTGGCGGCACGTAAATGCGAATATTCACAAGCGATGCGAATATTCCACGACCGAAACGAATATTCAAACAAAATGAATATTTTATAACCACTTGCTTATTTTGAAATATTTGCGTATTTAACCCTTAACTATCCACATTAATCAAATCAACCCTTACTATTTCAAAATAATAAATAAAGGAAATTCCTTTTTATTTAAAAAATTTGAGGGTCTTCTGACCTCCCTCCTTATGAAATTTCGTCCTCGAAATTGGCGTGCGATACACAGTGTTTGAAAAGGTGAGGATACCTCGCTTTCATTTCGTTTTCAATTCCCGAGGTCATTTCCTCTATAGCATGATTCCTCCACAAAACTTTAACTTGTGGTATGACCTTTCTTGGCGTGGGACATGCTCCTTCTATCAAAATCTTGATAGGTACCTCCTCATACGTTAAGTCTTGGCTATCTCGTCGGTTCTAACTTCGATAGCGTGGTTCGGGTCTTTCACATATTTCTGAAATCTGAGATATGTGAAACACATTATGAACACGAGACATACTTGGAGTAATGCATGATACATAGGCTACATTTCCTACTCGGTCGAGAATTTGAAATGGACCGATAAATCGTGGATTGAGCTTTCCTCTCTTCCCAAATCTTGTAACTCCCTTCCATGGAAGCGACTTCATGACAATCATGATCCCCTACATTAAATTCCACGTCCTTTCGATGAAGATCCGCATAACTCTTTTGTCGATCTTGGCCGTTTTGTATCGTTGTCGAATCATTTGGATCTTTTCGGTGAGTCATACGTACTAACTTCGGGTCCCAACAATGTTGCTTCACCCACCTCATCCCAACATATTGGAGAGCGACATTTTCGTCCATATAATGCTTGAATGGAGCCCACACTATACTTGCACGATAACTATTATTGTTGTAGGAGAATTCCACCGATGGTAAATACTTATCAACTGCCCTTGAAGTCTAGGACCACGAGTCTTAATAAATCTTCAAGAGTTTGAATAGTCCTCTACGATTGTCCGTCCGGTTTGGGGATGGTATCTTAGAACTAAATCGTAAATCCGTGCCCATAGCTTTTTGCAAGCTAACCCAAAATCTTGAAGTGAATCTTGGGTCGCGATCAAAACTATGGATCTGAGGCATGCCATGCAACCTCACAATCTCATTTACGTACATACTAGCAAGGCGTTCAAGTGAATAAGTCTCCGTGTCGGCAAGAAATGAAAGCGAGACTTGGTTAATCTATCAACAATAACCCAAATAGCATTGATGCCTTGAGAAAGCAAGTAGGAAGACGAAAAATAATGAAATCCATGGTAATGTGTTCCCACTTCCATTCAGGAATCTCAAGTGGTTGCTGCGGACCCTTAGGTACTAGATGCTCGCCTTTACCGTTGTGAGTTAAACACATCGAGATAAACTTTGCAATCTCTCTCTTCATATTATTCCACCAAATGTATGTCGAAGATCACGATACATTTAGTACTTCGAGGATGGATTGCAAATGGTGTATTGTGTGCCTCCATCATAATCTTGTACTTCAAATCGAGTCGTTAGGAACACAAAGTCTAGAGTGGACTCGAAGTATTCCTTCTTCATCAATTCTCGCTTAGGAATAGCTCCTTCTTGTACTTTTCCTCTTCATACGCATCGGCTCGGATTCGGTGGCTTGAGCGACTTTAACTTTAGTCGATTAAATCGATTATACTCGTATATCATCACGTGGGTACCTAGAGTTTTCATCTCCATCTCTATTATTTGTAAATTATCTGAAATTAGTCTTTGACAATATCGTACTTTCGTGCTTATATCGATCTTCTACTCAACACGTCGGCTACCACGTTAAACTTTTCGAGGATGGCATGGTCGAACATGTCTTTGAAATGAGTCTCCTCTTGAGTTCTTGAAGCTCTTCCACATTCCTTGCTCCATTCGAATTTTGTATCTCTCTGAGTCAATTTGCGATAATGGAATAGCGATTGAGAATATCCTTCAACGAATCTCAGATAATAACCAACTAAGCCTGAAAGCTACGTATTTCGATTCTTGACTTAGGTTGCTCTCAGTTGTGACTCATATCCCAATCTTGGATATGCGTCACAATGACACCTATCGATTTACTATCGCTTACGAATATGGCGTCCCTATAGAGAGTGCGGCAGGTGAATTCCACAAAGGAAGTCACAAGATAAAGGCTCGGTACCAAATTCTATAGTTGAATTTTAACTCACGAAGTTCAATAGGAGCCATTCGATATGAGATTTTAGAAATGAGTTTTGTCTAGGGTTCAAAGTCGATACAAAATTTAATATCGAAGCTTTGGGAGTAAGCGAGAAATTCTTGAAATACATCGGGAAAAATCAATAACAACGAGAATATTATTCAAATCGGCGTGTCTTTATTCAAATCCATAACATGGACTAAGAAAACTTGACATCCAAGTAATAAGCGAATGACTTCATGGCTTGATATGAAAATGTTTGATTACAATGGTTTGATTGCTTGAATTGAATAACGGGTTGCTTAGGAATATGAAAACTATGACCTTACAAAAGCAATCAATTTGGCATGATGAGTAGTTAACCTTAAAATCACATCAAAAGCAAATATCTCTATAGAAATAAGGTTAACAGGTAATGTGATAGTGCCAACTGAATCAAACAAGATTTCTAAACAACGAGATGTAATGAAAGTTTCTCTAGCAGATTCTCCATAAATAGGTCGAAAGTCTAATTTCTCCGTAGTCGAGTTTAAGCGTTGGCGCAAGCAAGAGAGATAAAGAATGGGTAGAAGCAGGGTATCTAGTAAGGTATAAACTTAGCAAGAGAATTTATAATTAACTAACCGTGCTAACCGTTCGGGTTCCTCGCATTTTAATGACCGGTCACGACAAGCGCTCTTCAAGAAGCCGTTGACTTTGACTTTTACGGGACATCCTTTTTGAGTCACCATTCATTGTTGAATTTGGGTTTCGATATCGTACAATCTCGGCGATATGTCCTTCTTTTCCACAATTATAGCATACCTTGGAAGGCTTTGAGCAGTTTGACCTTATATGTCCCTCCTCTCCACATCAGTAGCATCTAGCGGCGATCGTTCTCTTCCCTAGAATTTGTTGATGGTCTGCGATGTTCTTTTTAAACGTCTTCCGTCATCGTTAAATCTTCTCTTTTAGATTGGACATCTCTTTCCATAATATCAGCGCGTCGATGCGACTTTTACCCATGCATCACTCATTCTCACTCGTTCGATTATTTCTTCTTTCATTTCGATTCGGCTTTATCATCTTATACTACTGCGCGAAGAAAGAGCTTACATTCAAGCATCACGTGTCGGGTAACCTGAAGCTTGAATCGTTGCATCCTTTTGCTCCTCCATTTGCTGCCAATTCTTTAGCTTTGCTCTTCTAACTCATGAATACGATTTTGCAATTCTATATTTCGATCATAAAATACCTCTAATAAACTCTCTTCAGGTACCTCTTCTTCCTCTTCTTCCTCACTCTCAGCTGTTACCTCTGCGATTATCTCGGGTGCAACTATCAATTCTTCACTCACCACATGGATATCTCTAATTCCTTCTTACTTTGACATCACATTATCACGGTTGGCGATTAGAGGTGTCTCCACGATCTCATTCACTCCATTGTTAACGTTCTCGTGACCGTTCTAAAAAAAACTATCATAAGACAAGGGTTAATTAAATAAATTAACAAATCACATAATACCCCTATAATATGACCAACCAACAAATAAGCTTAGGTAGGACACACTAGCGAAGGATTTACTCGTCTCTCCTCTAGTTTTATTCCAGATCTCGCTTGGAGATCGTATCCCTAGCTACGATACGATACCGTGTGTGGCCCCCCAAAATAGGTATACATCCCATGACGAGGCGTCCCTACGGAGAGTACGCCGGTGCATCCCCATCAATAGGAAGTCACCAAATGAGAGGCTCTGGGGCTCTTTACTTATAGCTCACGATACCAATCATGGCGCCCCAAAATAGGTATACATCACCCATTACGAGTTGTCGATACATGATACGAAGCAACTACAACTTTATTATTACAACGATAAAGCGTGAGTTTAAATACAAATATTATCTTACAGACAATATTTATACTCAAATAAATCCTCATCACATTTATTGATACATTATTTTACAAAATGGTGAGGACTACTAAACAATCCTTTCTAAAACCTTCATTCCATTACCCAGAGCTAGTACTCATTATATTCTCGCCTCACGAGAAGAATGGAACAAAAAGGAAAAGGGTGAGCTCAACTAGCTTCGATAAAGAATATTATGACTAAGATAATATCTGACAAATTATCGTTAGTCTTCAGCGAGGGAAAAATTTAATAGAATCTGATAGGCAACAAATTTTCAATCAATATTCGCGGTGAAATAATAATTCATTAGAAGAGTTAAGTAGAGAATGAAAAACTATCTTACATGTATGAATTTAAAGTTCATCATCTATCTTTTATCCTGTAACAACAATCGATATACATCGGAATCAAATATTCATCTTTACTCTGGGCGAAGATATTCATCGATTAGTCGTATTCATTTAAACACTGTTCATCTTTGCACTACTTCTAAAGGCCGAAGATATTAATCGATCGATCGTATTCATTAAACACTGTTCATCTTTGCTTCTACGGGTAAAGATATTCTTCGAAATCATTCATCTTTGCACTCTGGGCCAAAGATATTCTTGAAATCATTCATTTGCCTTTCTGAGGCGAAGATATTCAATAATATCATCATTTAAGCGAGGATGATGAAAAATATTTTAAAGAAGCGAATCGATTGAAACAAAATGACAAGGATTAAGGATTAAGGATTCGTACTTTGTTTTATCCATATCCAACAATACCCCAAAAATAATCGTAGTGGTGTAAAATTCAAGAATGATCAAAACATGGATCTGATCAAAGCTAGTATCCAAAATAGATGTTTTGGACGAAAAGAAGAAATTTATTTTTTTTTTGTGAATAGTCAGTATCGTGAATAGTCTAGTATCGTGAATAGTCTTCAAGTATCGTGAATAAGTCTAGTATCATGAATAGTAAATCACACCAAAAGATAGAAATTCCACAAAAAACATCTTCACGCTTCATGAATAGTACTCGTGAATAGTAATTTCGTGAATAGTAACTCATGAATAGTAACTTCGTGAATAGTAACTCATGAATAGTAACCCCGAGCATGAAAAAGTTCCAAATTTGATAAAACTTCGGATCGACATTTCAACATAATGATATTGAAGAAATAATATCATTCTGAAAAAAATAATATCCCTTACCTCAAAGAATCGATGATGCCGGAAGGAAGGTCGGAAGTGATCTTTGAATGAAACTTATCTTGAGCGACAACTCTCAAAGTATCTAAATACTCACAAAATCGCTCGATAATATAGAGAGAAAGAAAACTTTTTTTACGGTGTGATTTTCAATTCTAACAGCCCTCTATTTATAGGAAAATGTTAGCCGTAGAAGCGGACTTGACTGCTACACGATGGCTTTACACTGCTACTATTGCCACCCACCACATTTGAAATAAAATTCAGCACATTTCTTCACCAACCACAAGTGGGGCCCACTCAATTCTAAATTTTCCACCAAAATCAATTATAACCCTAATTTAAGAATCGAGACACCTCTTAAAATTCATAACAAATCATTCGTGCATTTTTAACGGTTCAAAATTTGTGGACATATACTCAACTTATGTATGTATAACATACCCAAAATTACCACAATCAGCGGTGGGATTAAAATTATAACCCCATGATATATCTCAAAACCCACGATTTAATTTTAATACCTCGATACGGTAAAATCTTGATAAAACACCTCAACAATAATTTCTTCATTTATAACCACATAAATAAATCCATCATTTATATCCACATAAAATAAATATTTCTTTATCATATGAATCAATAATTAATTATTCACAAATAATATTCTGAGAATCACAATTATAATGACGGTAGTTCAGGGAAGAGGGGCTTTCAGATAAGGATTTCTCCTTCTTGGCGGCATGATTAGGTGACCAAACCTCTCCTTGTGAGAACTTTCTAGACATTGCCAATAATCTTTATCTAATAATATTATTCAAATAATATGAATTATTGATCGATAATGGAATAATGTGCGGTGACAATTATTGAACAATGATAATATAAAATATCAGCGTATGACAATTATTGAATCGATAAAATAAAATATTGAGCGATAACTCTTTGTGAAAATTATTGAGTAGTGCCTTCTTACGTAAGGATCGATAATTCAACAATCTTTGTGCAATACAGGTGTCTTCTTTGTGCGACGCAGCGTATTCACGTATTTTAACCATAGGGTATTCAAACGGTCTTACTTGGTAACAACTTCTGGCAGTTATTTATAACCACTTAACTTTGTCGTTTTCCTCATCCAATCGCTTTTCCGTTATGGGGCCCACACATGGGCCTTGTGAGTAAATGCGAATATTCACAAGCGATCGAATATTCCACGACAAACGAATATTCTGAGCAAAATGAATATTTTATAACCACTTGCTTATTTTGAAATATTTGCGTATTTAACCTTAACTATCCACATTAATCAAATCAACCCTTACTATTTTAAAATAATAAATAAAGGAAATTCCTTTTTATTTAAAAAATTTAGGGGTCTTACGGATGCGAGCTTTCTTAGCCCATGTTATGGATTTAAATAAAACAAGTCGATTTGGATAATATTTACATTATTAGAGAATTTTTGATGTATTTCTGAAGAACTTCCGGTCTACCCCGAGCGTGATGTTGAATTCTTTATTGATCTTGAGCAAGATAAAACCCATTTCTAAAACCCATATCGAATGGCTCTATTGAACTTGGGAGTTAAAAGTCACAATGAGGAGTTATTAGACATCGGTTTCATTCGTCCCAAGTACATCTCCCTGGGGTGCTCTATTTTATTCGTAAAGAAAAAGGCGGGAGTATGCGACTTTGTATTGACTCTGAGAATTGAACATGTCACCATCAAGAATAGGTATCCCTACCTCGCATTGATGACTGTTCGACTAATTCTGAGAGCACAATTCTTTTAAAAGATCGATCTTAGATTACGGATATCATCATTTGAAGATTAAAACTTAGGATATTCAAAGGCGCCTTGAACTTCGATGCGGGCATTATGAATTCTTAGTTATATCTTTTGGATTGACTAATGCTCCTGCTTTGCTTTCATGGATATGATGAAGCAAGTATATTCGAGGAATATTTGGATCGATTCGTTGTTGTCTTTATTGATGACATCCTCATCTATTCAAAAGTCGTGAAGATCATGAGCACCATTTGAAGCTAATACTTGAAAGGCCGTGAAAACAAGCTATATGCGAAAAGTGAAGAAATGCGAGTTACGGCGAGGAAGTAGCATTCCTTGGGCACGTGGTGTCGAAACATAGAGTATCTATTGACCCGGCCGAAGATTAAAGCAATACAAAGTTGGGAACAATAGCGAAAGTCGGTGGCCATAGACTCCCTAAATAATGATGGCGAATATCTGAGTAGAATTCGATAAAGTTAAAATTTTTCTCCATTTATTATTTTGAAATAGTAAGGGTTGATTTGATTAATGTGGATAGTTATGGGTAAAAAAGGGTTGAAATGGATAGTTATGGGTAAAATCATGCAAATAAGCAAGTGGTTATAAAATATTCGTTTGGTTGTGGAATATTCTTCTACTTGTCGGGGAATATTAAATGCATTAAGTGTGACCTTTAATGTGGGCCCCATATGCGGAAGCGATTGGATGAAGAAAGCAGCAAGTATAAGTTGTTTATAATTAGCGGCGTAGTTATTCAGATTATCTTGTTGGAATACTCGATGGTTAAAAAACACGGTAGCTTTGCGGTATTGCAATTATTGATTGATTACGTAAGAAGGAACTACTCGATAATTATTACGATAATTCTTATTGGTATTTTATTTTATTGATTGATAATTGATGCGTTGATATTTTATATTCTTTGTTGTTTGATAATTGTCATTACGGTATTTTCCATTATCGGATCAATAATTCATATTATTTGAATAATATTATTAGATAACAATATTGGCGATGTCTAGAAAGTTACATCTAAGGAGAGGTTAGGTCATCTAATTGCTTGGCTTGATGAGGAGAAATCCTTATTGGAAAGCCCCTCTTTCTTGGAAGCGCACGGTTGTCGATATTGTAATTCTGTAATATTATTTGTGAATAATTAATTATTGATTTATATGATGAGGAAAATATTGATTTTATGAGGATATAGATGGAGAAAATTTTTAATGTGACAATTGTTGAAAATTAATATTTTATCTTTTTCTAAAATAATTCATATATTATTATATTTTAATAATATAATAATGTTGATATTTTACAATGAATGTGGGATATATGAGTATATGAGGAGGAAGAGTATTTTTGTTGTAATAAATGTTAAAAACATGTTAAACATGTCGGTGGACCCCATTTCTTGACTGAAATTTGATTATAGCCTGTAAAATCGTCCGTTTGTGAATTTCGGTCAATTTCTGTTTGGAATTTGGAAAAATTTTCTTCTGCAAAGTTGTAGAGAATGGAATTTCCTATGGAAATGACATGTGGTTCAAATTTTTCTGACAAAAGGGCTATTTACTATGAATTATTGAAGTTCTGAAGTTCCGAAATAATTGATTTTTGGAAGTTTTAATTATTTTTAATATGAAAAACGTTTTTGTCATTAATTGTGGGTCTTGCATGTGATGTAAATTGTTGAATTCAGCTGGTGGTGTGCGTAGGAAGAGTTGGAAAAAATATATTATTAATTTATTAAATTTTTACGCTTTGGTGTTTTAAGCATTTTCTATAAATAGGGTCTTAGGTTAGAATTGAAAATCACACGAAGCTGAAGTTTTCTCTCTCTTTCTCTCTTGATATATTAAGCGTATTCTTGTGAGTATTTTAATACTTTGAGTGTTGCTTTATCTGGTGCTGAGAGTTCAAGTCATAGCTTTATATCAGGTGTTTTATTAGAAGTCTTTATATTTTCGAGGTAAGGGATGTTATTTTTTTTTTTCATATATGATATTATTTCCTTAATATCATTATCTTAGAAATATTGATCTGAACTTTTAATCAAATTTGGAACTTTTTGTGTCGGGGTTCTTATTCACGTATCACGACCTTATTCACGTATCGACCTTTATTCACGAATACGACCTTTATTCACGAAAAATTAAATTTTGTTTTTTGTCCAAAATATCTATTATGGATACTAGCTTTGATTGTATCCATGTTTTGATCATTCTTGAATTTTACTTCACTATGATTATTTATGAGGTATTTTTGACATGAATAATTTAAAGGCGAATCCTTAATACTTATTCTTTTGTTTTCTTTGGATTCGTTTTCTTTAAAATATTTTCATCATCCTCGGTCTAAATGATGATATTATTGAATATCTTTGGCTGTAGTGCAAAGATTAATGATCTTATGATGAATATCTTTGGTAGTAGTCTGAAGATGAGCAGTGTTGAGATGAACATGATTGGTGATGAATATCTTTGGCCTGTAGTGCAAAGATGAAAATTTGATTCAAGATGAATATTGATTGATATTACAGGGATAAAATATTGATAATGAACTTTTAAATTCATAGATTATAGTAGATTTCATTCTCTACGTAACTCTTACATGAATTATTATTTCATTGCGAATATTGATCTAAAACTTGATGTTTATTATATTCTCTCAGATTTTTCCTGTTGAAGACTAACGATAATTTGTTTTATATTATCTTAGTCATAATATTCTTTTCTTGGGCTAGTTGAGCTCACCCTTTTCCTTTTTGTTCCATTTTTCTTCTCGGGGAGGCGAGAATGTAGCGAGTCTTAGTCGGGGTATGGAATGAAGGTTTTAGAAAGTCATTTTAGTAGTCCTCACCATTTTTGTAAAATAATGTATCAATAATTGTATTGAGGACTTATTTGGGTATGGATATTGTCTAGAAGACAATATTTGTATTTAAACTCACGGTTTATATGTTGTATTAATAAAGTTGAAGTTGTTTACATACCATGTTATTGTGACTCAAAATGGGTGATGTATACCTATTTTGGGGCGTCATGATTAATATCGAGCTTAGGGATATGATCTTTGGTGGAGATCGGGGAATAGAACTAGGAGGGAGGCGAGTAAATCCTTCGCTAGTGTGTCTACTAAGCTTATTTGTTGGTTGGTCATAATATAGGGGTATTATGTGATATGTTAATTTGTTTAATTAACCCTTGTTTTATGGCGATATTGAAAATGGCATTTGAGAATGTTAATGATGGAGTAAATGAGGCCAGTGGAGGCCTTTGTACTCACTGATGAGGAGAGCGTGCAACCCGGTAGTCGATGTTCCTCCTGTAAACAATACCACGGGCAGACGATGAGCGATGAGATGTTTAGAAGCTTTTTGCGGTTCATGCATGAAAAGGCAGAAGGAGATTCTGTTCAAAATCTGAGGAAGAAACAATGGCGATGTCATGGTAGTCACTGACCCAGCGATTCGAAGTTGGGACCACGAGTGCAGGGAAAGCGGATTCGATTAAAGTGCGAGATATGGGTTAAACAAATTACCAAGATATTCGATGTCTTGGGATGCACGCGGAGAACAGAAGGTTCCATTCGCTACTTTTATGTTAAAGTAATGAAGGTGATTCTTGGTGGGAATCGTGAAGCGTACCCATCCAATCCCGCGCTTTCGGCATGTCTTGGGAGACATTTGAAGCTGTTGATGACAAATACTTTCACGAAAGTGTTCGTCGTATGAAGGAGGTAGAGTTTATTAGATTGGAACAAAAGATGGCGGTGTCGATGCGAGGCAAAGTTCGCGAGTTATCGAGGTTTGCACCTCATTTGGTGGAGAATGAGGAGCGTATATGGCGGATGTTTACGAGAGGTTTGAAACCCGGCGTCGTCGATATCTCATTTCTCATAAATTTTCTCTCTATTAGGATGTTGTCAAGCGGGCTCAATTATTAGGCGAGATAAGCGAAATACGGTCAATCGAGGGACCCTGACGAGGATCATACCGGTGACAGCGATCGTCGAACAATGATAACGGTGGAGAAAGAAGAATACGGACAAAAGCGGCAACCACTCTGGTGGTAATCATAGCCGTGATAATAGAAGAAGCGAATCGGGGGAGATTTAAAAAGGAGATTCAACAATGATAATCTGAGGCGTCGGCGGCCGTGAACAATTGGTTCTAAGGGAGGAGAAGCGACCACCGGTCGTATCTTTATAAGTCTTGGGAAAGAAGGACATATCGATTCAAAGCGCCCACAACAGTTCAAGGTATGCTATAATTGTGGAAAGGAAGGACATATCGCTCGAGATTGTATGATAGCGAAACCAAGTTCATCGGGGACGGTGACTCGAAAAGGTACATCCCGAGAAAAGTCAAAGTCAGCGGTTCTGGAAGGCGTTTGTTGTGGTGGTCAAAATCGAGGAACCCAAGCGAGGTGATCACGGGTAAGCTAATCATAAATTCTTGCGAAGTTTATACCTTACTGAATCTTTGGTGCTACCCATTCATTTATCTCTCTCTGCTTGTGCTCAGCGTTTAAACTTGACTCAGGAGAAATTAGACTTTGATTTATCTGTGGAACTCAGATTAGGAGAAACTTTCATCACATCCTTTGTTTATAAATCTTGTTTGATCAAGTTGGCACCATCACATTACTATTGACCTTGTCTCTTTAAAGATACTTGCTTTTGATGTGATTTTAGGGATTGATTGGTTAACTACTCATCGTGCCAAAATTGATTATTTTCGTAAGGTTGTTAGTTTTCATATTCCTAATCAACTTTGTTGTTCGAATTCAAGCAACTAAACCATTAAAATCAATCCTTTGTCATATTAAGTCATAAATTTATTCGTTTATTGAAAATGGATGTCGAAGCTTTCTTAGCCCATGTTATGAATTTGAATAAAGACACGTCGATTTGAATAATATTCTTGTTGTTAGTGACTTTCTGGCGTATTTCTGAAGAACTTCGGTCTACCCCGAGCGTGAAGTTGAATTCTTTATTGATCTTGAACACAGTACAAAGCCCATTTCTAAAACCCCATATCGAATGGCTCTATTGAACTTGAGGAGTTAAAGGTCCAACTACGAGGAGTTGTTGGACATCGGTTTCATTCGATCTAGTACATCTCCTTGGGGTGCTCTGTTTTATTTGTAAAGAAGAAAAGGCGGGAGTATGCGACTTTGTATTGACTATCGGGAATTGAACCATGTCACCATCAAGAATAGGTATCCGCTACCTCGTATTGATGACTGTTTGACCGATTCTGAGGAGCACAATTCTTCTCAAAGATCGATCTTAGATTACGGATATCATCAATTTGAAGATTAAGCGAGGATATTCAAAAGCGCCTTGAGAACTTCGATGCGGGCATTATGAATTCTTAGTCGTGTCTTTCGGATTGACTAATGCTCTGCTGACTTTCATGGATATGATGAATCGAGTATTGAGGATTATTTGGATCGATTCGTTGTTGTCTTTATTGATGACATCCTCATATATTCTAAAAGTCGTGAAGATCATGAGCACCGTTTGAAAATTTGGTACTCCAAAGGCCGTGAAAATAAGCTTTATGCTAAGTTAAAGAAATCACGAGTTACGGCTTGAGGAAGTAGCATTCCTTGGGCGCGTGGTGTCAAAACATGGAGTATCTGTTGATCCGTGAAGATTGAAGCAATCTGAAGTTGGGAGCAAGCAAAGGCGATGTGGCCAGAAAATCGTAGCTTTACGGGCTTTGGTTATTATTATCGGAGATTCGTGGAAGGATTTTCTCGAATTGCTACTCAGATTAACTCGGTGACTCGAAAAGATACAAAATTCGTATATGGAGCGAGGAATGCGAGAAGAGTTTCCAAGAGCTTAAGAGGAGACTTATTTTGGCACTGTTACGACAATACCATCTGGTTCGGATGGATTTGTTATCTCTGATGATGCTTGGGCAAAAGGGTTAGGGTGTGTTCTCATGACATGGGAAAGTCATAGCCTATGCCTCGCGATAACTTAAAGAATATGAGAGGAATTATCCTACTCATGATTTAGAGTTAGCGGCGTGATCGTTTTTTCTTTAAAGATCTGGAGGCACTTATCTATATGGGGAGAAAGTGGAGATATATTCGGACCATAAAAGCCTCAAATATTTCTTCACCCAAAAGGAACTCGACATGCGGCAGCGGCGTTGGCTCGGTTGTTGAAAGACTACGACCATACCATTTGATACCATCACGAAAAAGCGAGCGTGGTGGCGACGCGTTGAGTAGAAGATCATATACGAGGAGCGAGTGCGATGTTGTCGACCAAAGGCCCATTTTGTGTGATTTACAAAAGATGAAGATAGAATTCAAGACTAAGGGACCCATGCAATGATGTCAAGTATATCGTATAGAACCAACTTTAATCGAAAAAGTTAAAGTTGCTCAACCCACAGAACCGGGTGATGCGTATGAAGAAGAAAAAGTCTGAGAAGGTCTTTATTCGAAGCGAAAGAATCGATGAAGAAGGAATACTTGAGTCCACTCCGGACTTTGTGTTCTAACGATTACGATTTGAAGTCTGAAGATCATGATGGAGGCACACGATACACCATTTGCAATCCATCTGGAAGTACCAAAATGTATCGTGATCTTGACATACATTTTGGTGGAACAATATGAAGAGAGATTGTAAAGTTTATCTCGGCGTGTTTAACTTGTCAGCGTGTAAAGGCGGAGCATCAAGTGCCTAAGGGTCCATTGCAACCACTTGAGATTACGAAATGGAAGTGGGAACATATTACCATGGATTTTGTTTCTGGGTCTTCCCACGGTTTCTCAAGGCATAAATGTTATTTGGGTTATTGTTGATAGATTAACCAAGTTCTGCTCATTTCTTGCCGTCATCGGAGACTTATTCCTTGAGCGTCTTGCTCGAATGTATGCGTAAATGAGATTGTGAGATTGCATGGCATGCCGGTATCCATAGTTTGGATCGTGACCCAAGATTCACTTCAAGATTTTGGGTTAGCTTGCAAAAAGCTATGAGCGCGATTTCTGATTGATTGGCATACCATCCTCAAGCAGATGGATGATCGAGAGAGGACTATTCAAACTCTTGAAGATCTATTAAGACTCATATCCTATACTTCAAAGGGAGTTGGGATAAGTATTTACCATTGGTGGAATTCTCCTACAACAACGAGTTATCGAGCAAGTATAGGTGTGGCTCCATTTGAAGCATTGTATGGGCCGAAAGTGTAGCTCTCGATATGTTGGGATGGCGTGGGTGAAGCAACATTGTTGGGACCGAGTTGAATGCGATATGACTATGAAAAGATCAAATGATTCGACAGCGTATACAAAGCGCACAGGATCGACAAAAGAGTTATGCGGATCTTCATCGAAAGGGCGTGGAATTTAGTATTGGGGATCATGTATTGTTGCGTGTTGCTCCATGGAAGGAGTTACAAGGTTTGAGAAGAGAAAGCTCGATCCACGATTTATTGGTCCATTTGATTCTTGGCCAAGTAGGAAATGTGGCTATAAACTCGCGTTACCTCAGTATGTCTCGTGTTCATAATGTTTTTCATATATCTATGCTTCGTAAATATGTGAAAGACCCGAACCACATTCATTAAGTTAGAACCCGGACGAGATAATCGAAGATTTAACATCACGAGGAGGTACTGTTAAGATCTTGGATAGGAAGAGCATGTCTACGCACGAAGGTTATACCACAAGTTAAAGTTTTGTGGAGGAACTATCTTTATTGAGGAAATGACACGGGAGTTGGAAAGCGAAATGAAAGCGAGGTACCCTCACCTTTTGAAACACACAGTGCGTCGTCGATTTCGAGGGGCGAAATTTTATAAGGAGGGAGGTTGTAAGACCCCAACTTATTATAAATAAAATTAAATTTTCTCTATTTATTATTTTGAAATAATAAGGGTTGATTTGATTAATGCTTTAGTTATGGGTGAAATGTGCAAATATTACAAAATAAGCAAGTGGTTATAAAATATTCATTTTGGTTGTGGAATATTCGTTTGGTGTCGTGGAATATTCTTTTTTATCGAGAATAATATTAAATATGAGTTGACCTCAATTGTGGGCCCCATAACGGAATAAGCGATTGGATGAAGAAAATGACAAAGTATAAGTTTTTTATAAATAACGGCGTAGTTATTACAGATTTATCTTTGTTGGAATACTCGGTGGTTAAAACACGATGCTGGCGTGGTTGCATTATTATTGTTGAATTATTGATTCTTACGTAAGAAAGCTTTACTCGATAATTATTACGATAATTCTTATTCGATATTTTATTTTATTGATTGATAATTGATGCGTTGATATTTTATATTATTGTTGTTTTAATAATTGTCATTTTACAGTATTTTCCATTATCGGATCAATAATTCATATTATTTGAATAATATTATTAGATAGCATTATTGGCAATGTCTAGAAAGTTTTGTCTAAGGAGAGGTTTGGTCACCTAATTGCTTGCGGCGATGAGGAGAAATCCTTATTGGAAAGCCCCTCTTTCTGAAGCTGCACTGGTTGTCGATATTGTGATTACGTAATATTATTTGTGAATAATTAATTATTAATTTATATGATAAGGAAATATTTATTTTGATATGATGGATATAAATGATGGAATTATTTATTTTATTTTATCTTTTATAAATGAAGGAATTATTATATTTTAATAATATTTAATGTTGATATTTACAATGAATGGGAAGAGTATAGTAGGAAAAAAATATTTTGTTTTAATGGATTAAAAACATATTAAACATGTAATTTGGACCCTATTTCTTGACTGAAATTTGATTAAAGTTGTGTAAAAATTCGATTTGTGGATTTAATGGACTTAAAATTTGTATTTTTTCGATAAAAGAGAATGGAATTTTCTATGAATTATTGAATTTTTTAGACAAAAATAAAATTATTTTTATTAAATTTATGGGTGGGAAATAATTTTTTTTGAAGTTTTAATTATTTTTAATATGAAAACGTTTTTTGTCATTAATTGTGGGTCTGATGTGATGTAAATTGTTGAATTCAATTTGGTGGTGTGCGTAGGAATTTTGGAAAAAAATAATATTATTTTATTATTTTAGTCTTTTTTATTACAAGCATTTTCTATAAATAGGCGCTTAGGTTAGAATTAAAAATCACACGAAACTAAGTTTTCTCTTTCTTTCTCTCTAGATTATTAAGCGTATTTTTGTGAGTATTTTGATCCTTTGAGTGTTCTTTTCTGGTACAAGTTTCCTGTAGCTTTTTATCAGATGTTCGATCGGAAATCTTGGTTATTTTTGAGGTAAGGGATATTATTTTTTTTCGAAATGATATTAATTTCTTCAATATCATTATAATGAAATATTGGTGTGTGAATTTTTAATCAAATTTGGAACTTTTTGTGTAAGGGGTTCTTATTCACGTATCGGCCTTTATTCACGTATCGACCTTTATTCACGAATCGGACTTTATTCAGAGAAAAATGAAAATTTTTCTTTTTGTCCAAAATATCTATTTTGGATACTATCTTTGATTGTATCCATGTTTTGATCGTTATTTTTGAAATTTTACTTCACTATGATTGGTTATTATGAAGTATTATTGATCTTGGATTGTTTATTATCTGAATCCTTAATATTTGTTCTTTTGTCTCTTTGGATTCGTTTTCTTTAAAATATTTTTCATCATCCTCGGTCGTAAATGATGATATTCTTGAATATCTTTGGCTGTAGTGCAAAGATGAATGATTAAATGATGAATATCTTTGGCCCGTAGTGCGAAGATGAGCAGTTTTGAGATGAACATGACCCATTTGGTGATGTGAAATGAATATCTTTGGCTGTAGTGTAAAGATGAATATTTGATTAAAGATGTATATTGATTGATATTATAGGGATAAAATATTAATGATGGACTTTTAAATTCTTAGAAGATAGTAGATTTCATTCTCTACGTGACTCTTCAATGGATTATTATTTTCATTGTGAATATTGATCTAAAACTTCTTTGTTTATTATATTCTATCAGATTTTTTCTGTTGAAGACTAATGATAATTTGTTGTATATTATTTTAGTCATAATATTCTTTACTAGGCTAGTTGAGCTCACCCTTTTTCCTTTTTGTTCCATTTTTCTTCTCAGGAGGTGAGAACATAGCAGGATCGAGTCGAGGTATGGAGTGATGGTTCTAGAAAGATATTTTAGTTGACTTCACTATTTCTATAAAATAGCGTATGAATAATTGTAATGAGGACTTATTTGGGTGTGGATATTATCTAGAAGACAATATTTATATTTAAACTCACAGTATGTGTTGTCGTATTTTGCACGATAATTGTATTATTGAAGTTGTAGTTTGCTTACTGTACCATGTATTTGGCGACTCAGAATGGGTGTTATATACCTATTTTGGGGGCGTCACAAGCACTAACAATCCCAACACAATGGAAATATTTTTCTCAAAAATTTTATTTTTGAAATTTCGAAGTTTGACTTTTTCTGAAAAAGCCAACTATTAACTTTTTTTGACCAAAAAGTCAACCTCGAAAAATTTTGTGTTTATAGTCTATTTCTACTAATTTCATCGTTTCGAACTCAAATATCACGTTAGGGTCTCAAAATTCAACTCCGAACTCAAATTCGATTATAATAACATTCATCATTAATATCATAACTCACAATATTTAACAACCGAAGTGAGAAAGAGGAGCTTTCGATAAGGATTTCTCCTATTGGTAGCGTAATTAGGTGACCAAACCTCTCCTTGTGAACTTCTAGACATTGTAAATATTGCGATTTAATAATATGAATAACTTTGTAGTCTCGATTATTGATTTAATAATATATCATATAATGCGGATGATAATTGTGACAATAATCGAATCGATAATATGAGAGAGATATGATCGACCAATTACTATAGCAATAATTGAGTATAATTGGTGACTTCTCACGTAAGCATCAATAATCAATACCAGGTGTCTTCTTATGAACGACGCAGCGTATTCTTTATGTACTTTTACTATCGGGTAGCTCAAGCGGTTTTAGCGGTAAAACTTTCGTAGTTATTTTCATAAAATATTTTTAGTCGTTTTCTCAATCAAATGATAATTACATTTGTGGGGTCCACCAATGATTGTCTTAAAAGTAAATACGAATATTTCTGTTAAAAGCGAATATTCCCCGATCAATCGAATATTATATAACAACTTTGCGTACTTTGTAAAATTTATAAATATTACCCACAACTATAACGTTATCTAAAATCCACACCAAAATTTTGAAAAAATATTTGAGAGAAAATTAAATCTTTATTAAGTAAAATCGGGGTCTCATGATCTCCCTCCTTATGAAATTTCGCCCTCGAAATTTACATATACGATACACAGTATATTGAAGAGGCGAGGATACCTTGAATACCTTTATCGTCGAAAACATTAAATTCATCTTTGCAATACGGACCAAAGATATTCATTAACAATTCATCTTTGCACTTCTGGGCCCATTGTATAACCAATAATCAACAGTTCATCTTTTGCACTACTGGGCCAAAGATATACAACTATAAAACCAATAATCTGAGAGACTCGACTTAATAGTATCACGACCACGAATTATCCATGCACTACGGGCCAAGGATATTCGTGTTTTCAATTATGGTCATGATTATACCGAATAATCCCTGGTTATAATCATACCAAGTCCATCTATGTACTACGGGCCTAAGATAACTTTTACCACATCATTTGTAACATTACGGTCATGATTACACCGAATAATCTCTGGTCATAATCATACCAAGTCCATCTATGCACTACAGGCCACAGATGACTTTCAACAAAATATAAATATGATGAGTAGTTAATCAATCGATTCCTAAAATCACATCAAAGGCAAGTATTTTCAAAGTGATAAAATCGACAGGTAACGTGAAAGTGTCGATTTGAAACAAGATTTATAAACAGTGGAGGTAACGAAAGTTTCTCCTAACGAAGTTTCAACCAATAAGTCAAAGTCTAACTTCTCAGGAGTCAAATTTAAACGTTGAACACAACTAGGTGAAATACAAGAGTGGGTAGTGTGATGCCCCCAAAATAGGTCCATTCCATCCAACCCATTCTGAGTTGCCAAATATATGGTACAGAAATAACTACAACTTTATTAATACATTTGTCGTGCAAAATACGACAACATATATACTGTGAGTTTAAATACAATTATTGTCTTCTAGACAATATACATACCCAAATAAATCCTCATCACAATTATTTATACATTATTTTACAAAATGGTGAGGACTACTAAACAACTCTCTCTATAACCATCATTCCATACCACAGGCTAAATACTCGCTACATTCTCGCCTCACGAGAAGAAAAATGGAACAAAAAGAAAAGGGTGAGCTCAACTAGCCCGATAAAGAATATTATGACTAAGATAATATACAACAAATTATCGTTAGTCTTGAAGGGGAAAAATCTAATAGAATCTGATAGACAACAGTTTTAAATCAACAAACTGCGGTGAAACAACAATTCATTAGAAGAGTTAAGTAGAGAATTCAAACTACTATCTTCTATATATGAATTTAAAAGTTCATCATCGATATTTTATCCTGTAACATCAATTAATATATATCTGGAATCAAATATTCATCTTTGCACTACTGGGCCAAAGATATTCATCGATTAGTCGTGTTCATCTAAACACTGTTCATCTTTGCACTACGGGCCAAAGATATTCATCGAAATCATTCATCTTTGCACTCTGGGCCAAAGATATTCAATAATATCATCATTTAAAGGCGAGGATGATGAAAAATATTTTAAAGAAAATGAATCCGGTGAAACAAAAGAACAAATATTAAGGATTAGTATTTTAAACAATCGAGTTCAAAAATACTTCATAAGTAATCGAGTGGAATAAAATTCAAGAATGATCAAAACATGGATACAATCAAAGCTAGTATCCATAGTAGATATTTTGGACAAAAAGAAGAAATTTTATTTTTTAAATTGAATAGTCACAAGTATTCGTGAATAGTCCAGTATATGTGAATAGTCTCAGTATATGTGAATAGTCAGTATACGTGAATAGTAACTCAGACACCAAAAGATAAAATTTCACAAAAAATATCATCACCGTGAATAGTAACTTCGTGAATAAGTAACTCATGAATAGTAACTCGTGAATAGTAACTCATAAATAGTAACCCCGACATGAAAAAGTTCCAAATTTGATAAAAATTTCAACCGATATTTCGACATAATGATATTGAAGAAATAATATCATTTTCGAATAAAATAACATCCCTTACCTCGAAAAAGATCTTACTTCTAGTGAAAACAGGATATAGGTTATGACTTGAACTTGCACCATATAGCAATACTCAAAGTATACTCAAAATACTCACAAGAATACGCTCGATAATATAGAGAGAGAAAACTTGATTTACGGTGTGATTTTCAATTCTAACCTAAGCACCTATTTATAGGAAAATGCTTAGAACACCAAAGTAGAAAATTTAATATAATAATAATATATATAATTTTTATTCCAACGCACACTTATTTTGCTTCAAAACCTCACCACCAAACAGCCCACCTCACAAGACTTGCACAAAAAAGCGTTTTTGTTATTTAAATTATTTTAAACTTCCAAAAATCAATTATTTGAGCTTTAGAACTTCAATAATTCATAATAAATAGTCCTTTTATCAAAAATTTGAATCTCACGACTTTTTATAGGAAATTCAATTCTCTACAACTTTGCGAGAAGAAAGTTTTCCAAATTCCAAGCGAAATTGGCCAAGAAATCCACAAGCAGGCGATTTTACAATTTATAATCAAATTTCGATCGATAATTGTGTCCACCAACACACAAAATATGTGTTAAACATTTAATGCCACAAAATACTCTTCCTCTCATATACTCATATATATCCCACATTCATTATAAAAATATCAATGTTAATATATTATTAAAATAATATATTTATTATTTTATCGAAAAAGATATAATTTCAATTTTCAACAATTGTCACTTTAAAATTTTCTCCATTTATATCCACATAAAATCAATATTTTCCTCATCATATAAATCAATAATTAATTATTCACAAATAATATTACAGAATCACGATCTTAGAACCGATTGCCTCAAAGAAAAGAAGAGTCTTTCCGATAAGGATCTCTCGCTTCTTGGGCAGTGATTAGGTGACCAAACCTCTCCTTAGGCAGAACTTTCTAGACATTGCCAATAATGTTATCCAATAATATTATTAGGATAATATGAATTATTGCTCGATAATGGAAAATATTGTGTAATAACAATTTATTGAAACAACGATAATATAAAATATCAATGCGTGAATTATTGAAAAATAAAATCTTGAGCAGTAATTCACGTAACCATTATTGAGTAGTGCCTTCTTACATAAGAATCAATAATTGGTGCAATACTGGTGTCTCTTCTTGTTCAACAACGCGTATTAGTGTGTTTTAACCCAGGGTATTCAATAGTATTAAGCTGTAACAACTACGGCGTTATTTATAAACAACTTATATTTGTCGTTTTCTTCATCCAATCGATTTCAGTTATGGGGCCCATAAAAGACTGCGCCGTCGTATGAATATTCTGAAGCGATTCGAATATTCCACGACCAAACGAATATTCCCCGACAATAATGAATATTTTATAACCACTTGCTTATTCGAAATATTTTCGCATTTTACCCATAACTAACCACATTAATCAAATCAACCTTTACTATTTCAAAATAATAAATAGAGGAAATTCCATTTTATTAAAAAAAAAATTGGGTCTTACAGGTAGAACTAGTATCGAATAAGATATAGACTTCACAAGAGTTTATAATTAACTTACCCGTAATAACTTCGTTCTGGTTTCTTGATAAATGCTCTCACTTAAACTATCGAATTTGACTTTGCTATAGGGTACATTCCACCCTTAAGTGCTTCGTCACATTCCTGATCCATGATTTGAATCATTATTCTCAATCCATATCGAATTGGGGTTGGCCTAGCTCTGCATGTGGTAATTTGAATTCGATGTTGGATTCTCCCAATTTTGTCCAAAAGCAAAATCCATTTCATCTATTTTGACTTTATTGGATCGGACGCGTCTTTTCGACAATATCAACGCGTCGTATGGCTTTTACCCCGTGCATCATCTATTCTCCTTTGTTGATTGTTTTACTTTCATCGGATCTTTGATCAAAGCATTCTCAGATTCCAGCTCTAATATCTAATACTCTGCCAAAGAGTGCTTCTGTTCAAGCATCACACATCGGGTAACACAATTTTGAATTTTTGTATCTCTTTGCTCTACAACCGCCTGCCGTTCTTCCGCCTGCTCTTTTAACTCATGGATACGATTTTGTAATTCTAAATTTTAATCATAAAATTCTTCTAATAAATTTTCCTCAGGTTCCTCTCCTTCCTCTTCTTCCTCAACTCTCAGCTGCTACCTCTGCGACTAGCTCGGGTGCAACTATTAGTTCCTCACTTACCACGTAGATATCTCTAATTTCCTCTTCGTCTGACATCACATTAACCTGGTTAGTGATTAAAGGTGTCTCAATGGTCTCATTTACTCCATTACTAACATTTTCAGCTTCCATTTTCAAACACTGCCACAAAACAAGAGTTAATTGACATATCAGATATTATCCCTATACTCTGACCGACCAATTAAATACCAAATAAACTTAGGTAGGTCATACTAGCGAAGGAATTTCCCGTCTCTCCCCTCCTAGTTCTTATCTCACATCTCAGCCAGGGATCATATCCCTAAGCTTTGATACCAACTGTGATGCCCCCAAAATTAGGTATTCATCACCCATCTTGAGTCGCCAAATACATGGTACAGAATTCAAATATAACTTAATAATACAGTTGTCATGTAAAATACGATGAAACATAAACTAAGAGTTTTAATAAGAATATTGACATTTAGACAATATCCACACCCAATGGAGTCCTCATTACATTTATTGTCACACTATTTTATAGAATAGTGAGGACTACTAATGTTATCATCTGGACCGTCACTCCGTTCCCCGACTAGTCCCGGCTACGTTCTCATTTCCTGAAGAGAACAGTGAAAGAAAGGGTGAGCTCTGTAAGACCCCAACTTATTATAAATAAAATTAAATTTCCTCCATTTATTATTTTGAAATAGTAAGGGTTGATTTGATTAATGTGGATAGTTATGGGTAAAATACGTAAATATTTCAAATAAGCAAGTGGTTATAAAATATTCGTTTGGTTGTGGAATATTCTTACTGTCGGGGAATATTCGTACGACGGCGCAGTCTTGTGTGGGTCCCATAACGAAAAATGATTGGATGAAGAAAACGACAAGTATAAGTTGTTTATAATTAACGACGTAGTTGTTACCGTTAATACTGTTGGAATACTCGATGGTTAAAACACAGTAGCACACGGTATTGCACCAATTATTGATTCTTACGTAAAAGGCACTACTCAATATTTATTACGGTAATTCTTTATTCAATTATTTTATTTTATTGATTGATAATTGATGCGTTGATATTTTATATTCTTTGTTGTTTGATAATTGTCATTACACAATTATTTTCCATTATCGGATCAATAATTCATATTATTTGAATAATATTATTAGATAGCAATATTGGCAATGTCTAGAAAGTTACATACAGGAGAGGTTAGGTCATCAATTGCGGCTAGATGAAGGAGAAATCCTTATTGAAAGCCCCCTCTTTCTTAGAAGCGCACGATTGTCGATGATTATAATTACGTAATATTAGTTGTGAATAATTAATTATTGATTTATATGATGAGGAAAATATTGATTTTATGAGGATATAGATGGAGAAAATTTTTAATGTGACAATTGTTGAAAATTAATATTTTATCTTTTTCTAAAATAATTCATATATTATTATATTTTAATAATATAATAATGTTGATATTTTACAATGGATGTGGGATATATGAGTATATGAGGAGAAAGAGTATTTTTGTTGTAATAAATGTTAAAAACATGTTAATCATGTCGATGGAACCCATTTCTTGATTGAAATTTGATTATAGCTTTGTAAAATCGTCCGTTTGTGAATTTCGGTCAATTTCTGTTTGGAATTTGGAAAAATTTTCTTCTGCAAAGTTGTAGAGAATGGAATTTCCTATGAAAAAAACACGAGGTTCGAATTTTTCTGACAAAAGGGCTATTTACTATGAATTATTGAAGTTTCAAAGTTCCGAAATAATTGATTTTTGGAAGTTTTAATTATTTTTAATATGAAAAACGTTTTTGTCATTAATTGTGGGTCTTGCATGTGATGTAAATTGTTGAATTCAGCTGGTGGTGTGCGTAGGAAGAGTTGGAAAAAATATATTATTAATTTATTAAATTTTCTGCTTTGGTGTTCTAAGTATTTTCCTATAAATAGAGTGCTTAGGTTAGAATTGAAAATCACACCAGAAACTGAAGTTTTCTCTCTCTTTCTCTCTTGATATATTAAGCGTATTCTTGTGAGTATTTTAATACTTTGAGTGTTGCTATACGGTGCAAGTTCAAGTCATAGCCTATATCCAGGTGTTCATTTAGAAATCTTATTCTTTCGAGGTAAGGGATGTTTTTTTTCTTCATATATGATATTATTTCCTTCAATATCATTATGCCGAAGTATTGATCTGAACTTTTAATCAAATTTGGAACTTTTTGTGTCGGAGTTACTATTCACGATATATCTGACTATTCACGTATCTGACAATTATTCACGAATACGACCTTATTCACAGAAAAATTAAATTTTTGTTTTTCGTCCAAAATATCTATTATGGATACTAACTTTGATTGTATCCATGTTTTGATCATTCTTGAATTTTACTTCACTATGATTATTTATGAGGTATTTTTGGACATGGATAAACCGAAAGACGAATCCTTAATACTTATTCTTTTGTTTCACTGGATTCGTTTTCTTTAAAATATTTTTCATCATCCTCAGTCCTAAATAATGATATTATTGAATATCTTTGGCCTGTAGTGCAAAGATTAATGATCTTATGATGAATATCTTTGGCCGTAGTGCAAAGATGAACAGGTGTTGAGATGAACATGACCGACTAATGAATATCTTTGGTTTGTAGTGCAAAGATGAAAATTTGATTCAAGATGAATATTGATTGATATTACAGGGATAAAATATTGATAATGGACTTTTAAATTCATAGATTATAGTAGATTTCATTCTCTACGTAACTCTTTTATGAATTATTATTTCCCGCTGCGAATATTGATCTAAAACTTGTTGTTTATTATATTCTCTCAGATTTTTCCCTGTTGAAGACTAACGATAATTTGTTTTATATTATCTTTGTCATAATATTCTTTACCGGGCTAGTTGAGCTCACCCTTTTCCTTTTTGTTCCATTTTTCTTCTCAGGAGGCGAGAATGTAACGAGTACTTGTCGGGGTATGGAATGAAGGTTTTAGAAAGTCATTTTAGTAGTCCTCGCCATTTTTGTAAAATAATGTATCAATAATTGTATTGAGAACTTATTTGGGTATGGATATTGTCTAGAAGACAATATTTGTATTTAAACTCATAGTTTATATGTTGTATTAATAAAGTTGAAGTTGTTTCTGTACCGTGTTATTGACGACTCAAAATGAGTGATGTATACCTATTTTGGGGGCGTCACAAGCTCAACTAGCCCAATAAAAAATATTATGACTAAGATAATGTAGAATAAATTATCATTAGTCTTCAATAATGTTAAACTGATAAAATACAATAGGCATCAAGTTTAACTGCAGCGGAACAAGCAATCCATTAGAAAAGTCAAGTAGAGAATAAAATCTACTATCTTCTATGATTTAAAAAAGTTTTTCATCAATTTTTATCGCTGAGACTCAGCTTAATAAATAAACCACATCTTCAAATCATTCATGTACTACGGGCCAAGGATATTCATTAAATCATCAATGGTCATGACTATATTGAATAATTCCTAGTCATAATCATATCAAGTCCATCTCTACACGTAAGCCAAAGATATACAACAATAAAACCAACAACCAACAGTCCATCTTTGCACGTAAGCCAAAGATATACAATTTAATAATCCACAATCCATCTTTGCACGTAAGCCAAGATAACTTTTATCACCATATACGCATGAGGATGATGACAATGATATAAACATTAATCAACTAAAAACAAGGATAAATATTAAAGACTTTAAATTTATCCAAATATTATCAATCACATAATAAATTTATAATCTAATATTATTAATATCATAACAATATTTTAATCACGTCTTAAACTTATAAACAATTTATTTTAATTATTTATACTTTATCAAATAATGCATTTAATCATTCAAAAATGCCATACTCATAAGATTTCATCACCAATGATCAAATCCCTTATTAAAAATCTGCATATACCTTATATAGGATTTCCAAGCCATAAAATCCTATTTTCCAACTTTTTTACTTCACATAACATATTTAACTCATATGTTCGTAACTAAATAATTTTTATGAAAAATACCAAATCAGTCCCAAAAATATTTCTTTTCTGGGATTTAGCATAATATAGTCCCATAATGAACATATATTTTTCTCAAAATTTTTAAAATTCATTTTCTATTTTTTTTAAAAATTAATTTCTAACTAATTCCTTAAGAAATTAGCTACCTCAAGCTTAACTCCAGAATTCCCAAATCTTGACATGATCTTACACATCTTAACGTGAGCTTCTAGTTTAAATTTCATGGTCATCGGAGTTATAGAACTCCGGTTATAGCATTTTTCGTCGAAAAAACCTAAATATTGAAATGGTCATAAATTGCCCATTTTAAGTTGGAATGAGCTCATTTTTGGACAGGAGGTACTTTATACCATATACGTTCATGTCCCAAAATGTAAGACCCCAACTTATTATTAATGAAATTTAATTTTCTCTATTTATTATTTTGAAATAGTAAGGGTTGATTTGATTAATGTGGATAGTTAGGGGTTAAATACGCAAATATTTCAAAATAAGCAAGTAATTATAAAATATTCATTGTTGTCGGGGAATATTCGTTTGGTCGTTGAATATTCGTCTTATCGGGAATATTAAATGCACGACAGTAGTGACCATGTGTGTGAGCCCATGCTTGAAGCGATTGGATGAAGAAAGCGACAAATATAAGTTGGTTAAAAATAGCAGGCGTAGTTATTCAGAGTTTAAGATTTGGAATGCAGAATTGGTTAAAATACGAATATCTGGCGTGGTTGCAATTATTGATGAAGGCCTTTGCGGTATTGCATCGATTATTGATCCTTACGTGAAGGCCTTTACTCGATAATTGTTATAATAATTCTTATTCGATTATTTTATTTTATTGATTCAAAATAAGCGAGTGGATAATTTCATTTTGCGTTGGTATTTTATATTATTCTTGTTTTGATAATTGTCAACTCATTAAGACATTGGAACAACGATTTCCATTATCGGATCGATAATTCATATTATTTGAATAATATTATTAGATAACATTATTATTAATGTCTAGAAAGTTCACATCCAGGAGAGGTTCATATTATTTGAATAATAATTGCGGCGCCAGAAAGTTAAGGAGAGATCCTTATTGGAAATCCTTATCCCCTCTTTCTGAGGAGCTACTGGTTGTCATAAATGTGATTACGTAATATTATTTGGGAATAATTAATTATTGATTTATATGATAAGAAAATATTTATTTGATATGGATATAAATGATGGATTTATTATATGTGGTTATAATTGAAGGATTTAATGTTGAGGTATTTTATCGGTATTTTTGTCGGAATGGAGGTATTAAAATCAAATCAAATATTTTTTACGATATATTGCGTGAGTTATAATTTTTAATCTCGACCGTTGGATCGTTTGCGATTTTTGGATATGTTATACATATATAAGTTGAGTATATGTTTACAAATTTTGAGCGAATTAAAAATGAGCGAATGATTTGTTATAAATTTTAAGAGGTGTTTGATTAGGAAAGTAGGGTTATAATTGATTTTGGTGGAAAATTCTAGAATTGAGTGGGCCCCACTTGTGGTTGGTGAAAAATGTCTTTGAATTTTATTTTTAATGTGGTGGGTGGCAATAGTAGCGAGTAAAAAGCCATCAAGTGTGCAGTCAAGTCTGCTTGGTAATTAACATTTTCCTATAAATAGAAGGCTAAGTTAGAATTGAAAATCACACGAAACAAAGTTTTTCTCTCTCTCTCTATATTATTGGCGTATTTTGTGAGTATTTTGATATTTCGAGAGTTCTTTATTCAAAGTACAAGTTTCATCGACTATATCAGAAAATCCTTAGAAATACGGTTATTTTGAGGTAAGGGATGTTATTTTCTTCTCAAATGATATTATTTCTTGATATCATTATCTTTGAAATATTAGTTGGAACTTTTTATCAAATTTGGATCTTTTCATGTTGGGAGTTCTTATTCATGATTCTTATTCACGAGTTCTTATTCATGAGTTCTTATTCACGAGTACTATTCATGAAGCGTGAAAATGTTTTTTTTGTGGAATTTCTATCTTTTGGTGTAGATTCTTATTCACGTATCACGGCCTTTATTCACGATATCTGACCACTATTCACGATATCTGGCACTATTCATCGAAAAATAAAATTTCTTCTTTTTCGTCCAAAATATCTATTACGGATACTAGCTTTGATTGTATCCATGTTTTGATCATTCTTGAATTTTACACCACTTATGATTATTTTGAGGTATTTTTGAACATGGATAAAACAAAGTACTGAATCCTTAATCCTTAATCCTTGTCATTTTGTTTCTTTGGATTCGTTTCTTTTAAAAATATTTTCATCATCCTCGATCTTAAATGATGATATTATTGAATATCTTTGGCTTTGTAGTGCTGAAGATGAATGAGTCAAGAATGAATGATTTTGAAGAATATCTTTGGCTGTAGTGCAAAGATGAGCAGTGTTTAAATGAACATGATTAAGTGATGAATATCTTTGGCGTGTAGTGCAAAGATGAATATTTGATTCGAGGATGTTTATGGATTGATGTTACGGGGATAAAAGATGAGCGATGAACTTTTAAATTCATACATAGAAGATAGTAGTTTGCATTCTCTACTTAACTCTTCTAATGAATTATTACTTCATTGCGAATATTGATTTAAAATTTGTTGTCTATTGTATTCTATTAAATTTTTCCTGTTGAAGACTAACGATAATTTGTTGTATATTATCTTAGTCATAATATTCTTTCTTGAGCTAGTTGAGCTCACCCTTTTCCTTTTGTTCCATTCTTTCTAGGGAGGCGAGAATATAGCGAGTATTTGAGTCGGGGTATGGAATGAAGGTTTTAGAAAGGATTGTTTAGTAGTCCTCACCATTTTTGTAAAATAATGTATCGATAAATGTGATGAGGATTTATTTGAGTATAGATATTATCAGAAGATAATATTTGTATTTAAACTCACAGTTTTCTTGTTGTAATAATAAAGTTGTAGTTGTTTACGTGCCATGTATTGTAACTCGGAATGGGTGATGTATACCTATTTTGGGGCGTCGCGGTTGGTATCGAGCTTAGGGATATGATCTCTGGCGGAGATCGGGGAATAGAACTAGGAGGGAGAGCGAGTAAATCCTTCAAGCTAGTGTGTCCTACCTAAGCTTATTTGTTAGTTGGTCGATATATAGGGATATTATGTGATATATTGATTTCCTTAATTAACCCTTGTTTTATGACAATATTTGAGAATGTTGGATTGAGAATATTAACAATGGAAATGAGGCCAGTGGAGACGCCTGTACTCACCAACGAGGAGAGCGTGCAGCAGTTTGGCAATGTTCTCTGTGAACAACACCATTGAAGCGAGATGATGAGCGAGGGGATGTTTAGAAGCTTTTTGCGGTTCATGCAAAATCGAGACGAGGAGACTCGTGTTCAAAATCTGAGGAGAAATGATAGCAATTCACGGGTTATTCACCAAGCAGTTCACAAAGAGTTGGGACCACCGAATTTTAAGGAAAGTCGATCCGATCATGGTAAGAAACATGGGTCAAGCAAATTACCAAGATATTCGATGTCTTGGGATGCACGGAGGAACAGAAGGTTCCATTCGCCACCTTTATGTTCCGTGGCGAAGCGGATCTACTTGGTGGGAGTGCGTGAAGCGTACCCATCGGTACCGCACTTTCGGATGTATCTTGGGGAGGCGTTTGAGAGACTATTTAATAACAAATACTTTCACGAAAGTGTTTGTCATATGAAGGAAGTGGAGTTCATCGATTAGAGCAAAACAACATGACGCGGTGTCTCGATGCGAGGCAAAGTTTGCGAGTTATCCGAGTTTGCACCTCATTTGGTGGAGAATGAGGAGCGTATGACGCGGATGTTTCTTAGAGGTTTGAAACCCGATACGTCGATATCTCATTTCTCATAAACTTTCTCTTTATTCGAGATGTTGTAAATGAGAGGCTCAATTATTAGGCGAGATAACGAGTACGGTCAACTGAGGACCACAACGAGGATCGTATCGAGAGATAGCGATCAATAGAATAATGATAACCGGCGGAGAAAAGCAGACGGACAAAATGGTTACCACTCTGGTGGTAATCATGGTCATGAAAACAGAAGAAGCGAGTCGGGAGGAGATTTTAAAAGAAGAGATTTAACAACGACTATGTGAAGGCAGCGGTCTTGAAAGAAGAAGCGGTTCTAAGGGAGAGAAGCGACCACCGGTCGTATGCTACAAATGCGAAAAGAGGACATATCGGTCAAAGCGCCCGCCAACAGTTCAAGGTATGCTATAGTTGTGGAAAGGAAGGACATATCGCTTTCGAGATTATGCAGTAGCGAAACCTAGTTCAAGTGGGACGGTGACTCGAAAAAGATCGTTCCGAGAAAAGTCAAAGTCAGCGATTAGGGAAGAAGCGTTTGTTGTATTTGGTCATAATCGAGGAACCCAAACGAGGTTATCACGGGTAAGCTATTTATAAATTCTTGCGAAGTTTATACCTTACTTGATATCACCGGTCTTTACCCATTCATTTATCTCTCTGCATGTGCTCAACGTTTAAACTTGACTCAGGAGAAATTAGACTTTGACTATCTGTGGAAACTCCGTTAGGAGAAACTTTCATCACATCCACTTTGTTTATAAATCTTGTTTGATTCAAGTTGGCACCATCACCTTACCCATTGACCTTATCTCTTTAAAGATACTTGCTTTTGATGTGATTTTAGGAATTGATTGGTTAACTACTCATCATGCCAAAATTGATTGTTTTCGTAAGGTTGTTAGTTTTCATATTCCTAACCAACTGTTATTTAATTCAAGCAACTAAACCATTAAAATCAATCAACATCATATCTAATCATAAAGCTATTCGTTTATTGAAAAGCGGATGTCAAGCTTTCTTAGCCCATGTTATGGATTTGAATAAAGACACGGCAAATTTGAATAATATTCTGTTGTTATTGACTTTCACGGCGTATTTCACGAAGAACTTCCGGTCTACCCCTTAGCGTGAAGTTGAATTCTTTATTGATCTTGAACCCGGTACAAAGCCCATTTCTAAAACCCCATATCGAATGGCTCTATTGAACTTCAGGAGTTAAAGGTCCAACTACGGAATTGTTGGACATCGGTTTCATTCGTCCTAGTACATCTCCTTGGGGTGCTCTGTTTTATTAAGTAAAAGAAGAAAAGGCGGGAGTATCGCGACTTTTTGTATTGACTATCGGGGAATTGAACCATGTCACCATCAAGAATAGGTATCCTCTACCTCGTATTGATGACTTGTTTGACCGATTGCGAGGGCACAATTCTTTTCAAAAATCGATCTACGCTCGGATATCATCGGTGAAGATTAGAGGCGAGGATATTCAAAGACTTCCTTTAGAACTCGATGACGGACATTATGAATTCTTAGTCATGTCTTTCGGATTGACTAATGCTCTGCCTGCTTTCATGGATATGATGAACCAAGTATTCAAGGAATATTTGGATCGATTCGTTGTTGTCTTTATTGATGACATCCTTATATATTCCAAAAGTCGTGAAGATAATGAGCACCATTTGAAGTTTGGTACTCAAAGGCTTCGTGAAAACCAACTATATGCCAAATTGAAGAAATGCGAGTTACGGCTTGAGGAAGTAGCATTTCTTGGGCATGTGGTGTCAAAACATGGAGTATCTCATTGATCCGTGAAGATTGAAGCAATACAAAGTTAGAAGCAACCCAAAGTCGGTGGATCAAGTCACGTAGCTTTTTTGGCTTATTTGGTTATTATCGGAGATTCGTGGAAGGGTTTTCTCGAATCGCTACTCCATTAACTCGGCTAACTCGGAAGGATACAAAATTCGTTTGGAAGCGAAGAATGCGAGAAAAGTTTCCAAGAGCTTAAGAGGAGACTTATTTTAAGACTGTTCTAACAATACCATCTGGTTCGGATGGATTTGTTATCTCAAATGATGCTTGAGGGCAAAGGGTTAGGATGTGTTCTCATGCGGCGTGGGAAAGTCATAGCCTATGCCTCATGACAACTTAAAAAGAGTATGAGAGAAATTATCCTACTCATGATCTAGAGTTGGCGCAATGATCGTTTTCGTATTAAAGATATGGAGGCACTATCTATATGGGGAGAAAGTGGAGATATATTGGGACCATAAAAGCCTTAAATATTTCTTCACTCAAAAAGAACTCAACATCTTGGCGGTGACGTTGGCTCGAGCTATTGAAAAGACTACGACCACACTATTCAATACCATCCCGGTAAAGCGAGCGTGGTAGGCGACGCATTAAGTAGAAGATCGTATCACGGGAACGAAGTGCGATGATGTCAAGTATACGCGTAGAGCCAACTTTAATAGAAAAAGTTAAGGTTGCTCGAGCCACTTAGGCCGGCGGAATGTGATGCATATGAAGAAGAAAGCACTGAAGGAGCTATTTTAAGCGAGAATTGATGAAGAAGGAATACTTGAGTCCACTCTAGACTTTGTGTTCCTAACGACTACGATTTGAAATACAAGATTATGATGGAGGCACACAATACACCATTTGCAATCCATCACGGAAGTACTAAAATGTATCGTGATCTTCGACATACATTTTGGTGGAACAATATGAAGAGAGAGATTGCAAAGTTTATCTCGATATGTTTAACTTGTCGGCGTGTAAAAGGCGGAGCATCTAGTACCTAAGGGTCCATTGCAACCACTTGAGATTAGGAATGGAAGTGGGAACACATTACCATGGATTTCGTTACGGGTCTTCCTACGGTTTCTCAAGGCATTAATGTTATTTGGGTTATTGTTGATAGATTAACCAAATCTGCTTCATTTTTCTTGCCGATACGGAGACTTATTCCTTGAACGTCTTGCTTTAGTATATGACGTAAATGAGATTGTGAGGTTGCATGGCATGCTGTATCCATAGTTTCGGATCGTGACCCAAGATTCACTTCAAGATTTTGGGTTAGCTTGCAAAAAGCTATGGAGCGCGGATTTGCGATTTAGTTCGCATACCATCCCCAAAGCAGACGGACAATCGAGAGAGGACTATTCAAACTCTTGAAGATTTATTAAGACTACGTGTCCTGAACTTCAGAGGCGGTTAGGATAAGTATTTACCATTGGTGGAATTCTCCTACAACAACGATTATCGAGCAAGTATAGGTGTGGCTCCATTCAAGCATTATATGGACGAAAATGTCGTTCTCAATATGTTGGGATGAGGTGGGTGAAGCAACATTGTTGGGACCCGAAAGTTAAGACGTATGACTCACCGAAAAGATCCAAATGATTCGACAACGTATACAAAGCGGCACAAGATCGACAAAAGAGTTATCGCGGATCTTCATCGAAAGGACGTGGAATTTAATGTAGGGGATCATGTATTGTTGCGAGTTGCTCCATGGAAGGGAGTTACAAGATTTGGGAAGAGAGAAAACTCAATCCACGATTTATTGGTCCATTTCAAATTCTTGACCGAGTAGGAAATGTAGCCTATAGACTTGCGTTACCTCCGAAGTATGTCTCGTGTTCATAATGTGTTTCACATATCGTACTTCGTAAATATGTGAAAGACCCGAACCACGTTATTGAGTTAGAACAGGACGAGATAGTAGAAGACTTAACGTATGAGGAGGTACTGTCAAGATTTTGGATAGGAAGGAGCATGTCCTACGCTTGAAAGGTCATACCACAAGTTAAAGTTTTGTGGAGGAATCATGCTTTATAGAGGAAATGACACAGGAATTGGAAAGAAAATGAAAGCGAGGTATCCTCGTCTTTTGAAACACACAGTATCGTCACGTCGATTTCGAGGGACGAAATTTCATAAGGAGGGAGGTTGTAAGACCCCAACTTATTATTAATGAAATTTAATTTTCTCTATTTATTATTTTGAAATAGTAAGGGTTGATTTGATTAATGTGGATAGTTAGGGGTTAAATATAAATATTTCAAAATAAGCAAGTAGTTATAAAATATTCATTGTTGTCGGGGAATATTCGTTTGGTCGTGGAATATTAAATGCTTGTGGGGAATATTAACGACGACAAGTAAATGACGTGTGTGGGCCCCATAACGGAAAGCGATTGGATGAAGAAAACGATAAATATAAGTTGGTTAAAAATAGCAGGCGTAGTTATTCTGCAATTAAGATCGTTGGAATACCGGTGGTTAAAATCTGATGTCTGGCGTGGTTGCTTGCGTAGACACCAGCGGTATTGCATCAATTATTGATCCTTACGTGAAGAAGGCACTTACTCAATAATTGTTACGATGAATTCTTATTCAATATTTTATTTTATTGATTCAATAATTCTTTGCGTTGGTATTTTATATTATTGTTGTTTCAATAATTGTCACCGCACAAGATATTTCCCATTATCGGATCAATAATTCATATTATTTGAATAATATTATTAGATAACATTATTGGCAATGTCTAGAAAGTTACATCAGGAGAGGTTTGGTCACCTAATTGCGGCGCAAGTAAGGAGAGATCCTTATTGGAAAGCCCCTCTTTCACAGGAACGACTGGTCATTATAAATGTGATTCGTAATATTATTTTGGGAATAATTAATTATTGATTTATATGATAAGAAAATATTTATTTGATATGGATATAAATGATGGATTTATTATATGTGGTTATAATTGAAGGATTTAATGTTGAGGTGTTTTATCGGTATTTTTGTCGGAATGGAGGTATTAAAAATCAAATCGATTATTTTTACGATATATTGCGTGAGTCATAATTTTTTAATCGTAGTTGGATCATTGCGATTTTTGGATATGTTATACATATATAAGTTGAGTATATGTCTATAAATTTTGAACGAATTAAAAATGAGCGAATGATTTGTTATAAATTTTAAGAGGTGTTTGATTAGGAAAGTAGGGTTATAATTAATTTTGGTGGAAAATTCTAGAATTGAGTGGGCCCCACTTGTGGTTGGTGAAAAAATGTGCTGAATTTTATTTCAAATGTGGTGGGTGGCAATAGTAGCGAGTAAAGCCATCGTGTAGCAGTGGTCAAGTCCGCTTGGTGGCTAACATTTTCCTATAAATAGAAGGCTAAGTTAGAATTGAAAATCACACCGAAACAAAGTTTTTCTCTTTCTCTCTATATTATCGAGCGTATTTTGTGAGTATTTTGATATTCGAGAGTTCTTGCTATTCGGTGTAAGTTTCATCAAACACCATATCCGAAAATCGATCCAAGTAATACGGTTATTTTGAGGTAAGGATGTTATTTTCTTCTCAAATGATATTATTTCTTCAATATCATTATCTTTGAAATATTGGTTGGAACTTTTTATCAAATTTGGAACTTTTTTTTGAGTTGTATGGAGTTCTTATTCATGAGTTACTATTCACGAGTTCTTATTCAAGAGTTACTATTCACAGTACTTATTCATGAAGCGTGAAAAATTTTTTTTGTGGAATTTTTATCTTTTGTGTGTGAGATTACTATTCACGTATCTGACCTTTATTCACGATATCTAAGACTATTCACGATATCTCAAGACTATTCATCGAAAAATAAAATTTCTTCTTTTTCGTCAAAATATCTATTCGGATACTAGCTTTGATTGTATCCATGTTTTGATCATTCTTGAATTTTACACCACTATGATTATTTTGAGGTATTTTTGAACATGGATAAAACAAAGTACGAATCCTTAATCCTTAATCCTTGTCATTTTGTTTCTTTGGATTCGTTTCTTTAAAATATTTTCATCATCCTCGGTCTTAAATGATGATATTATTGAATATCTTTCATTCAGTAGTGCGAAGATGAATGATTTTTCAAGAATATCTTTGGCACGTAAGGCAAAGATGAGCAGTGTTTAAATGAACATGAATTAATGATGAATATCTTTGGCTCAGAGTGTGTTTAAAAAGATGAATATTTGATTCGGATGTTTATGGATTGATGTTCTGGGGATAAAAGATAGCGATGAACTTTTAAATTCATACATAGAAGATAGTAGTTTGATTCTCTACTTAACTCTTCTAATGAATTATTACTTCCGCCGCGAATATTGATTTAAAATTTGTTGTCTATTGTATTCTATTAAATTTTTTCCTGTTGAAGACTAACGATAATTTGTTGTATATTATCTTAGTCATAATATTCTTTCTTGAGCTAGTTGAGCTCACCCTTTTCTTTTTTGTTCCATTCTTCTCCTGGGAGGCGAGAATATAAATGAAGATGCAGCCTAGGGGGTATGGAATGAAGGTTTTAGAAAGGATTGTTTAGTAGTCCTCACCATTTTTGTAAAATAATGTATCAATAAATGTGATGAGGATTTATTTGAGTATAGATATTATCAGAAGATAATATTTGTATTTAAACTCACAGTTTCTTGTTGTAATAATAAAGTTGTTGTTTTACGTACCATGTATTGACAACTCGGAATGGGTGATGTATACCTATTTTGGGGGCGCCACAATAAAAAAGCCTAATTTTTCTCATAAATTAAGTGGTAGAAACAACCCCTTTAAGTTTTCAAGGCAAGAGCATTTTCCTCTTTTTGCGACTTTGGACTCCTTTGCTAAAAATAGTCTACACGAAAATCTACAATACCTTTTTCAGTGATTCCACTTGGATAAGTTATATAACTCATAGATCTAACTCTAAAACTTGACCACACTCAAAAATTCAAAATATAATAGGAGATACGGTCAATTGAATTTCATGTTCCATTTTCACCAAAATCTTATTTTTCAACCCTTTGTGATTTCTAAGAAACTTTCATGTTTTCACATAATAACCAACATAACTCATCATAACACTTACTAATACCACATATACCCATGATTTTCATCAGTCCAATGCTTTTATTATGACTCTCATCATAATCAACGTAAACAGATCATTTCCATAATTTAATAAGGAATGAATACAAAGAATCATTCATCATGCATGTGATAATTCACATAGACAGGTTATTCCAACAGAATAATAAAGAATGGAATAACAGAAGGATTCACCATGTATGCGAGAGAGATCGCATATATCTGAGTTATTCCCAAATGTAATAATAAAGAATCGAAACGAAGTCGGCGTGATCCATGACCGGCGATAGGATATTCCAAAGAATAATAAAGAACGGAACCGTGTCAGTAAATTAGCACCGACAGGATATTCCAAATGAATAATAAATAATGGAACTGTGTCCCATGTAAGCGCACGTACGAGGATATTCTTACGTAATAATAAATAATGGAACCGAGTCCGATGTAAACGCACGCATGCGAGGATATTAAATGAGTAATAGTAAAGAATGGAATAATAGAAGAATTTCACTATGTATATAAAGATTTGCATATACTGAGTTATTCAACATAATAATAAAGAATAGAATAATGAAGAAGTTCACTATGTATGTGGTATTTCAGATAAAGCAAAGTTATTCAACATAATAATAAAGAATGGAATAACATAATTTCTCTTCATGAATAAGAAAGAAATAATACCCTTACCTCAAAAGAAATCTTTGGAATAGTGAAGGTAGGTAAACTTCTCTTCTTCTTCTCTCTATAATTTCTCTCTATAATAATTTCTCTATAGCTTTTGTGAATTGGTGAAAATGAAGGAAGAATGAGCTTACTATTTATAGAAAAATATAGTTTCTATAATCGCATGCGTTTTGGGGCTCGAAATATTACGAAGACAATACCTCTAACTTTTCTTTCATTTTTAATTCGAGTCATCCAAGTATTATCAAACTTGCACCACCTCCCTAATAGTAAATCATGTGAATCAATAGTAAATCATGTGACTCAATAGTTCTAAACATGTGAAAAAATTAATTCTGATATAGTACTCTCCATCTATACCTCCATTTTTAACTTAGTAAACGCAAGTATCATCAATCTTCGCACCAACTCCCCCTAATAGTATAAGAATGTGATTCAATAGTACACATGTGAACAAATAGTTATATGAGCATGTGAATTAGTAGCAATTAATTATTCATTTACCCGATTAATTATCCGATTGAGGTGATATAACTTTCGGGACATCAATTCTTATCGAAATAAATGTCGATTTCCACTAACACTAACAATCCCAACACAATGAAAATATTTTTCTCAAAAATTTTATTTTGAAAATTTGAAGTTTGACTTTTCCCAAAAAAGTTAACAGTTGACTTTTTTTGACCAAAAAGTCAACCTCGAAAATTTTTATGTTTATAGTCTATTTCTACTAATTTCATCGTTCCGAACTCAAATATCACGTCCGCGTCTCCAAATTCAACTCCGAACTCAAATTCGATTATAATAACATTCATCATTAATATCATAACTCACAATATTTAACAACCAGGTCATTCCCAGGAAAGAGGGGACTTTCCAATAAAGATTTCTCCCTATTGGCGCGCAATTAGGTGACCAAACCTCTCATTGACAGAACTTCTAAAAATTGTAAATATTATAATTTAATAATATGAATAACTTTTTCGTCTCAATTATTGATTTAATAATATATCATATAATGTAGATGATACTGTGACAATAATCGAATCAATAATATGAGAGATATGATGCAACAATTACTATAGCAATAATTGAGTATAACTGAGTGACTTCTCACGTAAGATCGATAATCAATCTGGTGTCTTCTACTACGCAACCACGCGCATCTTATACTTTCTACTAGGGTAGTTCAACGGTTTTAACGGTAAAACTTTCGTAGTTATTTTCATAAAAATATTTTTTGTCGCTTTTCAATCCGATCAATAATTAGTTGTGGGGTCCACTAATGATTGTGTCGCCGCATTGAATATTCCCTGTTAAAACAAATATTTTCCGACCAATCGAATATTATATAACAACTTGCGTACTTTGTAAAATTTATAAATATTACCCACAACTATAACGTTATCTCAAATCCACACCAAAATTTTGAAAAAAATATTTTGAGAAAATTAAATATTTATTCGTAAAATTTGGGTTCTCACAATTTGTTTTAAAAATAGGAAATTGTTAAATTCATAACATTTTTTATTATTTTTACAATAAAAATATCGTTATAGATGTATAACAACGGTGAAAATCGTCGTTATAAGATTTATATCGACATTTTTATTATAAAAATAATATTTTCATTGTAAATTTAATAATTTTTTGTTGTGAATTTAATAATGATAAATTTACATGTACTCAAATCTTATCTTACAAACCAAAAAATAAAAATAAAAAATGGCACGCAAGTCTACAAGCTATAAAGCACACTTTAGACTTATAAGTGATCACTAGTAGCCACTAATAATGCAAAGGGGACGTGTTAAGGATATTAGATATTTACATCATCCACTACCACAGTGCATGGCAACCGACGTCTGTAAAGATGCCACGTGTATCCAAAACTTAAGTTAATCTTTCCAAGGGACAAATTCGACATTTACCCTTCGAACCCTCGCTTCCCTCTCATCTTTATAGTCTTTCTTCCACTCCAACCCAGTCTCTTCAACTCCACGGCGTAGATCCGAGGAGTTTGGAAAAACCCTAACTTTTTCACCTTCCTAATTTTCTCTCTCTAAACTCGATTCCTTCAGCAGGTATTTTCTATTCGATCTAATCACCGTTTATTTATATTTGTTTGCTTTGTTTCTTTATATTTGAATCGATGCTGTTATCTACTGTTTTATGTGATTTACTCTTTTGTATCTGCGTTTGAGGCGTGTTAGTGTAATAAGTTATGCTATTTTCATTTAGATTAAATTATATCTGTAGAAATTTGCATATGGATATATTGGATTCGTATGTATGTAAATTTTGCTGCTTTGTGTTTCATTGGGAAAAAAATATGGGATTGTGTTTTTTGGAGATTTTTAAATGGTGAGTGATAGAATAGGAAAGGAAAAGGTGGATTGGAAAGTTAGAGGGTAGGAGAAATCTATTTAAAAAAAATATTTTGATATTCTTTCTTCACTGTTTTACACTCATCTCATCATTGCTCTCTCAAATTCCTGAAGCAAAATTTTTTCTTTCTCGTCTCAAATGAATTTTGACCAAAAAATGATTTTGATATCTCTTTATTCCGACTTTACATATATTCTCATTATTTTACTGGGGAATGGATATTTAGGATCCCTAAATTACCTTTTCTCCCTAGTTCTGAAATTCCTTTTTGCCAACACACGTTCAAGCTACCAGAAAAAAGCATGAACTGAGTCTACGAACTAGTTTAGCTATATGACCAATGGATTTTTTGGTTGCAAATTACAAGTAGTGTGAGTTTTGTTTTTGCTAAGCTGGTGCTTGTTTATTGAATTTGAAAGGATAGAACTGGCAGTCAATTCAACAGACAGGTTGTATTATACTCCCTCCGTCCCAAATTATCTGCTGTTTTAGCAGAAAAATTTTGTCCCACAATATCTGCTTTTTCAAGATTTCAATGCATTTTTTCCTTTGTTTTCCAAGTTTGCCCCTTTACCTTAATTGTTGATAGTCATTACTCATTCAAGTCTCTCCTCTTTTTTAAGCATCCTTTTCATATTCCCACCAATAAGAATGTGATTGCCAAAGTTATGCTTTTTAAAAGACCTTGGCACACTCTTCCATGGACAATCTCCTTTTACTAAAGCCTTAATTGCATAAAACAAAAAATTAGCACATAAGGGTATTTTAGTATTTTTATCACACATTGGTATGTGTGTAGAACTCTAGAACAGCAGATAATTTGGGACGGAGGGAGTAGTTTAGTTTCATAGAATCTTGCGAGCCATGTTCCTTGTCAAGATTATAGTCTTAAAATCTCTTTTTCTTCCCCATACTAGTGGTTTCGTTGAAAGAAGAAACCAGCTTAATTACAAGGTCAAAGATGCAGTGCAATATTTTGCTTTTATATTTATGCATTTGTTTTTGTTTGCAGTCATGGCAGGTATGGCACCAGAAGGATCTCAATTTGATACTAAACAATATGATTCGAAAATGAGTGATATGTAAGTAATCATTTTTATATTATACATCATATATTGGTGATATCTGGTATTGGCTTTATGTGAAAGTTTAATTCGTGTATATCCTGATTTGGAAACATTTGATAGCAATTGTCAATCTAAAATATAGAATGTGGGGCAAGTGGTTCGGCTATGCTCAACTTAATCGTATTTCTTAATTTATTATTACAGACTTGCATCTGATGGGCAAGATTTCTTTACCTCCTACGATGAGGTTTACGATAGTTTTGATGCGATGGGCTTGCAAGAGAACCTGTTGAGGGGCATTTATGCATACGGTAGGTCTAATTACATGCTCAAGTTTTGTTTTACTTTGGGTTTGTAACATGATGCAGCTTTACTCAACTTTTCCAGATTTATGCTTTTTATCCTCTTTATTACATCTTATTATGGTATTAATCTAGTTGGTATGGTTGGATGGCATACTAATGTATTGGCAATTATATGTATGTGTGTAGGTTTCGAAAAACCTTCGGCTATTCAGCAAAGGGGAATTGTTCCCTTCTGCAAAGGTCTTGATGTAATTCAGCAGGCTCAGTCTGGAACCGGAAAGACCGCAACATTTTGCTCTGGCATACTTCAACAGCTTGACTATAATATAGTTGAATGTCAGGCCCTGGTTTTGGCACCTACGCGTGAGCTTGCACAACAAATAGAGAAGGTTATGCGAGCACTTGGCGACTACCTTGGTGTGAAGGTGCATGCTTGTGTAGGTGGAACCAGCGTTCGTGAAGATCAGCGTATTCTGTCAGCCGGAGTTCATGTTGTTGTTGGTACTCCTGGGCGTGTTTTTGACATGCTGCGACGACAGTCACTTCGTCCTGACTATATTAAGATGTTTGTTTTGGATGAGGCTGATGAAATGCTTTCTCGAGGTTTCAAGGATCAGGTTTTCATTTGTCCTACAATTATGTTCAATACTTGTATATACGCACCTTCTTTTGAAATTAAATATGAATGAAATAAAGTGATACAGCTTTTAAACTTTTAGCATAAAGTGATACAGCTTTTAAACTTTTAGCAACTCGGTGAAGGAGAATTAGTAATCATAGTGTATAAATGAAGATTTTTAACTAGTTGAAGAAAAATTAAATTCTGAAATTTATAATGCGGTCTTATCAGTTTGATAGGTTTAGTGAATAAAAAGTTAAGTTGGAGATTGTAGGATATATGTTCTGGACTTGCAGCTTTTTCTCTAAGCATTAATCATTCCTTTGGACATTTTCCTCTAGAGTCTAATGTTTATGCATCTGCTTCCAGATCTACGATATATTCCAGCTCCTCCCTTCAAAGGTTCAGGTGGGGGTGTTCTCGGCCACAATGCCTCCTGAGGCCCTTGAGATCACGAGGAAGTTTATGAACAAGCCTGTGCGGATTCTTGTCAAGCGTGATGAGCTCACTCTTGAAGGTATAAAACAGTTCTATGTCAATGTTGACAAGGAAGAATGGAAGCTTGAGACACTTTGTGATCTTTATGAAACTTTAGCAATCACCCAGAGTGTTATCTTTGTGAACACAAGACGCAAGGTTGACTGGTTAACCGATAAGATGCGAAGCCGTGACCATACAGTCTCAGCCACCCATGGAGACATGGACCAGAACACGAGAGACATTATCATGCGTGAATTCCGTTCTGGGTCTTCCCGTGTCCTCATCACTACTGATCTTTTGGCCCGTGGTATTGATGTCCAGCAAGTTTCCCTTGTTATCAATTATGATCTTCCTACTCAGCCCGAGAACTATCTCCACCGTATTGGACGTAGTGGACGATTCGGAAGGAAGGGTGTTGCCATCAATTTTGTAACAAAGGATGATGAGAGGATGCTGTTTGACATCCAGAAGTTCTATAATGTGGTGGTTGAGGAGCTGCCATCAAATGTTGCTGAACTCCTGTAAACGAGATTTTGTCCTACTGTTGTTAAGTGAGTAAAGGTAACTGGTTTCCATTTGCTGAGGACTACTTATTGTGCTTTTTTACCCCTATTTAATAGGTCTAGTGTTTTACTTTAAAGACATTGGTTTATTACCTTTTTATAGAGTGACATGCCTGCAATGTGACTATGGGTAGTTTTAATAGTTATGTGGGAAAGGATCTGTTGCGAATTTTGTTGCAACTAATGTTTGTATCTCAATTGTCTTTTTATTGCCATAATATCTTTTGGATTGATTAGCCCATTGTTATGTTTGGTTCACACTATGGTGTTTGATTATGGGAAATGATGATTACATGGGAGTTTTTTTGCCTAAAATAAATTGTTATCTTTCCGTGAAAGTGATCCCTTGAAGATTACAGGCCTTGGTTTCAAAATCTAGAGAGTTGACATATTTCTTAGTTATAAGTTTAATCTATTTCTCAAGTAAGTAAATAATAGGAATGTATTTTTTTTTTCGCCAGACTATAGGTAGGTCATCTCAAGACATGTCAGGAGAGGAATTAATTATAGTTGTGTGAAGAAACACAATTTATAATATTCAGTTGTTATAAAAATTAGTAGCCTTAACGAAGGAATTTGACGTAGAAAGCTTAGATTTAACAATATTAACCACCTCCTTTGCAAAAGTTAGAGCAGGTGTAAGAATACCTTGATGAATTTTTTTATTCCGAGCTTTCCATGTTTTGTAGAATGTTGTAGCCAATAATATCTTTTTGGTTAGATTACTTCTTTGGAAATTCGTTATAAAATCAGTGATGTCATGCCAATCCGAAGGGATGTTAAGCCAATTTTCAATATCAAAAACAGTTTGCAAAATAACAAGAGAATATTGACATCTAAAGAACAGATATTCAAAACTTTCATAGTATTTTTGGAATAGAGGACACATGATCTCATTGCACGAGCCATAATACTTTGTGATGTCATTGGTAGGCAATCTTCTCAGAAAACTCAGCTATAGTGAGAATGAATACCTCAGATCAGAACATGTAGGTTATGCCAAAGGCCTTTATGCTACCTTTCTACTTGAGCTCTATTTCTGATATTCTCCAAAATATGCTTAGCCTTAATAGAATGTAGATCCAATGAGTCTCAGAGAA